>JANEHU010001070.1:0-459812 GCA_027563435.1 Nasonovia ribisnigri
CTTGTACAAATTTGAACTTAAAATGCTCATAAAAATTTATGTTGACTTGCTTATAAACATTTTTCATTGATAAAATTAGGCGAACTTATAAGGATTCTTGTATCACATTTTCAAACCTTAGATTTAAAAAGAAAAATTTTTATGAATTTCTAACTCAAAATAAATTGCACATTTCGTCATTTTTACGTATTTTGTCAATATTTGAACTTTGATTACCTATAAAAAAAAATTGTGACTACGGATTTTTAATATTTTTCATCTGACGTTGAAACTATATATTAGTAGCCTACTATTAAATTTTCAAGATTTTTACCCAACAAATAAAATTTTATTGACATTTGTAGAAAAAAAAACTAAAAAAATTGGAAACTGAAAATGTCCGTTAACAGCTCAAAATAAGTCAGAATATTTTAAAAATGCTATGGTGTGTAGAAAATGCTTATATAAACATTCGGTCAAAATTTCATGTCTCTACGGTCATTTCTTTTAGAGTTATATCAAAAACCAAAATCGATTTTGTCGAAAATTGGTTTTCCGTAAAAATTCCCGTTTTTTCCTTAATTTTTCATTTGTTTTTCACGGCGCTCATGAAAACTACTAGGAAATTTTAACTTTTGACCCCTCGAAGTACCAACTAGATTCACTTTCCTATCAGAAAAGGTATTATTGAAGAAATTCGAAGCATTTTTACTGTCCTAAAACGTGATGACAGACACAAAAATAAAAAAATAAAAATAAAAAAAAAACACACATCATTGTAAAATCAATACATTCATCGCTCCGCTCAGAATCTAAAATTATATAAAATCAGTTTTTCTAGTAGATATTTAAGTTCAAATTAAGATTAAATTAGATATTTATTTATATTAATAATATAAGAATAATGATTTTAGCTATTTTTCTTTGTAATTTAAAAATATTAGTCGTGGATATTTGAAATGTTTAAAGGATTCCAAACGAAATGTTTTCAGCAAAAATGAATATAACCTACTGTTTTATTAATACCTAAATAAATTACTTTAATAATATTATATAATATGATAGAATATACTTATGCCGGGTCGCAGGAAAGATCACTAAACATTTAATAAGTCAATAGTTGGCTAATAGTCCCTTAAACATAATTTATTGGTCCATTTAATTTTATTGAATCATTGAATTAATCAATTTTTCATGCAACTTGACTTTAGAAATACACTCTGACAGACTGCCTTCACTGAGAATCGTTTTTCGCATACAATTATTTTATATAATTGATTTCATATTTAATACACCTATTACAGTGACCTAAACGACCACTAATGTACAGTAGAGCAGTACCCACTTGTCCACCTTTTTTAAATTCTGAATGCTCCGCTGAATGTATTGATTTTACAATGATATATTTTTTTTGGTGTAGGTTTGTAATTCTGTATACACAACTGTCAATAAGAAGATGAAACAATGTTTCGATTTTCATCTTCAGTATTTTTCTGGTGGTATAGTGAGTCTAGTTGATACTTTCTTTAATGTGGTCAAAATGGAAAATTCCCAAAGTTTTCAAAAGCGTCTTGAAAAACAAAATTAACGAAAAACGGGAAATTTTACGAAAAACCAATTTTTGACAAAATCGATTTAGTTTTTTTGGTGTAACTAAAAAACTGATAAACGTAGATACTTGAGATTTTAACTGAATGTTTATATTATCGTTTTCTATATGTAATTTAAAACAAGTTTACTCGTAAAGTCTTAGGTAGTGAATTCTGTAACGAAATATCTAAAAAATATAAAAACACAGTTTTTTTGTAGTTATTTTTTGTTCAAATTTGGACGAAATTTGATATTTTATCGAAGAAGAACGATTTTAGTTTTGAGTTATATTGTAAAAATATTTTCCGTAGGTACTTGAAACTTCTAAAGTATATTATTATGTACAAATATGATAGAAAACAAATAATTATAATTAACTTAACAGGCTACTCAATTAATAATAACAATATAAATATAATCATAATGCAAAATATTTTAGGTTAATATTTTAAAACTTAGGTTTTAGTCATCTTCACTGAGAATCGTTTTGGTATAAAACTATATTAAATAATTGAATTCAAATGTAATACCTTGAATTACAGTCACCTACTTGTAACCTACTGTACAGCAGAGCTCACTATCTGTTTTTTTTTTTACTGAAATTTAAAAAAGGTAAAAATACAAAGTCACAGTTTTAAATAATTATGTGGTATATATTTACCCGGACCGTTTACACTTTGTACAAATCAGCCAGCTAAAAAATTTAAATCATTTCATCGTCAAAACTTCCCTATTCACAAACAGAAAGCGTTAGAAACTTCTATATGATTGCTGATACAGCCCCAGCCCATATCACCCGTCGAAACAGTTATGTTGATTAATTATATTGGAGTTAAAATTTACTTTTTATGCTATTTTTAACGACTTAACATTATACTGATTACTAATTAGACTAAAATGCAATTTACAAAATAAAATAGCGGCTCTCAATATACTATAAAAATGACCAACATGATTTGTAATTATTGTTTTTTTTTTTAGAAATTATATAATGATATTAAGGAAACAAATTATGGTTTATAAAATATAATAGGTATATTGAATATATTATAATAGGTACTACTGCTTGAACAAGAAAAGTTTATAGTTTATTCTATCATTACATTTTAAAAATATTTAAATAATTATAAATAATTATTGTATCTATCTATTATTTAAGCTAAATAAGTTGTACAATATTTATTTTACCTTTTTATGAATGCAAGACTATTTAGAAAATATGTAAACCAAAATATTTTTTTCAACACATACGATTAATAATATTTTAGTAAGTTTTGTTTAGAAACATTGAGGTTTTGTAGATATATAAATTATAGTTTAAAATAACAACACCATTTACATAATATTTTAAAATATTTGTGTAAAATTAGTTTTAAATCAGTGTTAAAAACTAAATTCACATAAATTTCAATTTGATTAAAATAATAAACTACAATAATTCCTCCAATTCGTTTTAATCCACTTTTAACAAGAGCTCTTGCAATTTCGTTGGTACACCTAGTATTTTTATAGAAATATTATAAACAGTATTGTCCAGATAAAGTAGGTATATTTATTGACTGTATATTTTATTCTATACTCAATATAATGTACCATACATATACATTAGTTATAATAAACAGTTCTAGCACAACAAAAATTAATGATTGTGTTTATGAATACCTAGTTTATACTTAAATGTTTAATTAAAAAATGTTGGAATCATTGAACTAAAATAATATTACATATTATTATACTAATATTCTTAGTTTTTTTAAAAAAAAAAGCAGGTAAATGGATGTCGCTCTACTGTACAGTAGGTAACACGTGGGTCACTAATTAATGGATGGTATTAAATTTGAACTCAATGATATAATATCATTGTATACGAACAACAATTCTGAGATGAGACGTTTTGTCAGGATATTTTATATAATTTTTATATTTTTATTACTAATTTTTATTAATACGGTAGCCGGTAAGTTGAATTAATATTATAAAATTACAAGAAAATAACTAAAATTATTATTCTTTGTTATTTTATAGGTATGTAATTACGTCCAAATTTGATCATAAAATATCTATAAAAAAAAACTGTGATTTTATATTTTTGAGATTTTTTGGTTACAGAATAACGTACATACGTGGAATCTTGTTTTAAATTTTCAATCCTTAAGCTATAAAAGTTTAACATTTTGTCAATTTTTAACTACAAAATCATTTTTAAATTTTGAATTTAATAAAAGTTGTTAAAAATCGAACTTTCAATGCTTATAACAAAAAATTGTGACTATGTATTTTTAATAATTTTCTACTGATATTGTATCAATGTATCAGAAGCCGTGTATTTCATTTTCAAGCTTTTTGACTCAACGAATAAAATTTTATTGACATTCATAGAAAAAAAACTAAAAAAATGGAAACTGAAAATGACTGTAAAAAGTTAAATTAAATTAATACATTTATCGCTTAGCTCAGACAATTTTAACATTTTTTATTTACTATTAAAAAAAAATAAAAATTGTGATTTTTTGTGGTAATTAGTTCTTTTTGAAACAATTAAGTTTGCGTTTTTCTCTATCATATTATTAACTTGAAGCTTTTAGAGTGTTATACCTGTTTATAGATTGTTCACTTATAACTTACAACTTACCTAATGTTCTTAATGTGGTTTGAGTTAATTTTTTCCATTAACTTGTCCCCTTTTGAAAATTGATTTGTATGAATGTTTGATTGCTTATATTTAGTTAATTTAAATTATTATTAAAAAGATTCAAGTAAGTTATAATATTGTGACCATATAACACATACATATTATTCAAACAAACATTAATTCGAACACTTTTTGTTCGAACCGATAGCATTCCAATTCATGATATTTGATCATGTGACCTGCTCTCATACCAGTACAATATACACACTAAGAATTTTCCAGTGTTTTTGACTTCTGTTTGTTTATATTATGTTTTTACTATTTTCCTTCTGGTAGATGACGACGATAACAGCAATAATAATAATTGTTGTTGTATAGAATTTTTTTATTATTGGTGTTATGTTGGTAATTTGGTCAAAATTAATTTAACCCGATATATATTAATATTATACACATAAATGCTTAGGCACCTATTACGACTGTCTTAGCATATACTACCTACTACATTATACCCCTATTTTTATGTTTAAAACAAAAAATGACTTAAATGGAGTAGAGAGAAGAAAAAAATAAGGGTAACATATACAATTTTGTTTAAAGTTTAGGAAAATAAGAAATCTCACAAATTTTGTTTTTATATACCTCCCTACCTATTTTAAAAACATAAACTAAGAAGGATGATTTTTATTAACTCAGATTTGTTTTGTTCAGAATTGTAATATTCTGGCTTATGTTTATTCAAGTTGTAGCTTTTAAGTTATATTATTTTATTGAAAATAATGTATTACGAATAATTAGTATTGTATAAAAAAATATTTTTGTTTAAGTTTAAAGTTAGGTTAAGTTTTAGGTAGTTATTATATTTCCCAAGTAATATTTTA
The DNA here is from genome assembly GCA_027563435.1 of Nasonovia ribisnigri. Taxonomy (NCBI): domain Eukaryota; kingdom Metazoa; phylum Arthropoda; class Insecta; order Hemiptera; family Aphididae; genus Nasonovia; species Nasonovia ribisnigri. Next base: position 5,083 of record JANEHU010001070.1, read on the forward strand.
CATGTAAAGTCATAACAATTTGATCAAACTTTTAAATTATCATTTAAAATGCATAACATTTCTGTATAATATTTTACTTTAAATATAACGAAAGTATACTATCGTTGGTTAATTTAAAATATCTACTGGTCACAGTTGGTTTTTTTTATTTAGTCAAAACTTGTATCGTGGATACTATTTTTCGACAGTGGGTAACTGTAAAGTAATTTTTACACCAGTGTTTCCAATATTGTAATGTACTCAACATACATTCATCGCTCTGCTCAGAATCTAAAATACCTATATTAGATTATAAATTAAAACAAATACTGTATTTATACAAACATGAATGAATCTAACAATACCAAGTTATAGCTTAATAACTTCAGATTATTCGATGACGACATTTTTTGAAGAGTTCAACATATAAAATTTTCTTAGTACTTACGTGCGTCTTGCGTGTCGTATAATTTGTGTAATTGAAATAGCATAGGGCCCCACACGTGCACGCTTATGTCAATAAGACACTAACGCGCGACACGAATATTCATTTTTTTTTTTGTTTAAAGTAATCCTTTTCCAATAATTATTGTAACTAACCAATTTATTCCAATAAAGTGTTCCTGAAAACATTTTACTTAAAATCAACTTTTTTACATGTTTAAATTATTTTTTACATTCAAAGTTAAAAAAATCTTAATATTCAAAATTCAAAAATCTAATTTGAAGGGTTTTAGAGTTCAATTTCAAAAACCTAAATAGATCGTTTTCACGCAAACTCCATAATATACGAAAATATATATAACTTCTTATAAAATATATGTTTTAAAAGTTTTATCCGATCACTAGGATAGTCGGCACAATTGTCATAAAATATTAGGTATATTTTAGTATGGATAACATAGCCGAGATCGAATCCACTTAATGTTGTAGGTATACTATTGTATATTTTTATCATCGCACCTCTGGTTAGGTTAATGCATAATACAATACTATAGTAAATGTTACGTCCAAAGCCAAATCGCCGGACTCATTATGCCCAGATTTTTTATTATTATTATTTTATAAAAATGAATAATTCAATGTAAAATTAATGTTATACAATAATTGAAAGAAAAATGAAACAATATATTTAAATAAATATTATGCACAAAAATAGTATATGGAAGATGTGTATGGAGAAATAAATCACCTAAGCTATTCACAGTATTATGATAGAATGATTGACATAATTCATAAAATACAAATTTTGAATGCCAACAAAAATTGACCGCACGTGCCAACAACAGAATCGGTATAGGCAGCACGTGACAAACATTTCCTCGAAATTTGGTTAGTCTTAACTATAAAGCGCCCAAAATATATTAATTTTGTTTCTCAGAAAAAAATGTAAAACATGTTTAATCACCTATTTTTATTTTATTTAATGATCAACTTCGCTGATTGTGTTATTAATTTATAAATATATGTATTAACCTTATGATATGTTATTAACTTACCTGTTAATGAGTTTTCACGATTATTAATTATAAAATAATAATTTTAAGTTGATGATAATATTGTCGGTCGAATTGCTCACAGTATATTTTTGACAAGTAGCATGTGATATCGGTGATCTTCAAACGATCAACTACAGGCATTTTTAGAGAATATAATTTCCTTATTGAACCATTATTTGGAAAACAATGAGTATCTCCACAAAACCACAGAGCAGTATAAAAGTTTGTTGGTTGTTACACTCGATCAGCTGATCGGGTTCTTATTTACCTGTTCTCTAAAATCTGAACCACAGAAAACATGGAAACAAACCCGCACATCAACCTGGGTTTATACGTTAATTTGCTCGAATTACAGATACATTAAATTTACGTTCAAGCTACATAATATGGCCATCAAGATCAAGGCCATATAGTCACCCGATTTGGCCAAATCACACAGTGTAATTCCTCTAATAAAACGTTTTGATTTAGAGGTTCAGGATTTCAGGAATATTAAAAAAGGATTAATTAGATATTGTAACAAAACAATTATTATGTTAGTGTGTTATGTGCATTTATTTTAAATTTTGTGCTCTCAAAACAGTATTAATAACAATAATTAATATAATACTAAGAATACTACATAATAATATGAAATATTTTTTTAAAGTATTTTTAGTGTTTAATCAAATGTGAATAACTATTGGACAAAGCATTATGTATTTAGAAATGCATTTGTTATAATTTAACATAATAAAGTAGAATATTGAAAGGCAATGTAAACAGTATGCATGTATATATTATTTTTTACGATAACATTTGATAATAAGCTATATTCATTTCTAATAGCTGGTTATTTTTTTAATTGTTTTATAAATAACTAATTAGCAACAAAAAAATTAAAATAAAAACTGCAAAACGTAGGTATGATAACAATATAATAACTGGTCGAAGCCAAGATACAATAAATAGTATTAGATTACATGAACAGGTACATTAGTGTGCGCGTTTCGCATATAATAGCTTTGCGTAATAAATTATAAAGATCTAAATGATTTAAACTAAGAATATTTAAAAGTATATAATAAAAACTATGTTTGAAATAGTAATGACTAAGTCTAAGTAATATATATATGTATATATTTTTTTTTTCGAAAGAGAAACAATTCTTAAACTTTTTATTTAAAAGCTGTATATACTAAGTATAATATTTTATAATAATAAATATATTGAATCTTAAATTAAACTATACTTTTAACCAATTAGTAAAACATCAAGTTTACATAATATTTAATAATTAATTAATTAATATTTATCAATTTAACTTAATGTGAAGTAATTTTTTTTTCGTCTATAATCTACATTTATATTACCTTTTATTAGAAAATTTACTATTATAGGTCATATCTCGTCACGCTGCTTAAATTATCGGGTGGTCACCCATCCGAAAACAAGCAATATAGAAGTGGACTTAATGTACTTATTAAAACCCACCTCAGTTGCACATTTCTAACAGACGTAATTTCACTCCTCAAAGTCATGTACCAGTAAATAATTAAAGTTATTATATATATTCTAATGAATATTTTTATCTTTTAAAACTTGTGTTTACTATGTTATTATTCAAATATTAAAACTAAACTTATTGTTAGGTAGTATATAATTTAAAACATATAATAAATACACAATTTAAACCTAAATTTTTTAAATGTTATGCGTCATAAGTTATTACGTTGTACATTTTAAAATTATTCAAATAATTTAAGTACAATTTATTATCTCGTTGTAGATAAACGACCAAATTTGGAGTCCCCTTTGCGATTTTATCAAGTTGTTAGTTGATTAAAAACCCCAAACTTAGTCGTATTAAAATACAACAATTAATAATTTAAAATTTACATTTTTAAAATATGTTGAACGATCGAATTTTGAATGTCTTAACTTATCTTAAATCTAAATTATTATGATTAAACAAACAATATAATAGTTATATAATATAATGCCTATAAACTATAAAAAAAAAACTCTTAACCTACGTTATTATGTGCCAGGCGATTCATTTCAAATGTATTACTTAAGTTGTTGTACTTTGTTGTTGAGTGTAACACATTAACATGAATCGCCTGGACATAATTGAGAACCATTTAGCATTACCCGGGGGACACCACGTGGAGGCGGTTCTCTTTGTCCCCCAAAAATATTTTGCCCTAATAACCACGACGAGCACGCAACAGTAACGATGATTATGTTTCATTTCAGGTGTTATGTTCCGAAATTTTGAAAGAAATTATTGAAATCAAATGACTAGGTGGTAATGGCTATATCGTTACGTTTCTCACCTTTTTTTCAAAGAGTTGTGTTGACTAGCTGGTTTCTCGTGACAAAAACACGTTTGAATATTTGAACAGGCATTTAATAGAGTTTATTGTATTCACTAAAACATAACCTAAAGGAAAAATAGTATTTGTATTGTTTAACACATCTCAAAACAAATAAAATACGGAATAGTGTTCAAACAGCTCGATTTTTGCTACTGTTGCGGTCTCATAATAATAATAATAATAAAATTAATTCCTAGATCAATGGTACCTACAAACATTTGAAATATAAATTATTTTTCGATTTATAAGAGTAATTTATAAGATAATGTAATTTTGTTTTCATTTTGTATCATTGAAAAGAAATATTATTGTCCAATGATTATTTTGTCAATAATAAATTGAATTATTAAAAGTTATAATGACATAGGTAATGTTCTTCTATACGAGTATGGGTCACTTTTGCCTATACGGGACGCCGTTCTACATTTATAAGATATGCTTTATTATGTTAGGATAGGTAGCGTTCTAACTGAAACTACAAATTACAACTCAACTACGATGATACGTCGATTCACTAATTCTTCAATTTTATAACATGCAAATTCACTATATAATGTACAATATCGAAATACCTATTTAGAACCAACAATTATTGATCACTGCGTGAATCCTGCATTCTTATCCGCCCTTTTTATAATCTTAAATAATTGTTATAATATTATACGAATGGTTTTTAAGTTAACACATTATTTACCTGAAAGGCTGAAAAATATAATGATACAATATTATGTGGATACGTTTTGGTTTAGCTCTTAAGTATGAACAACTGCATGTGTAAAAAATCTTGCTACATAAATTGTTTACAAATGGTTAATATATTTTTGGCGTACTATGTAGCTAAACGTATAGAACAGTAGGCAATAGCTAAGACTAGGTGCATAATTTATTACAAAATATATACTTATGATGTTAAGGACCTGAAGTGTCTACTGCATAACACAAAGATCAGACATATATACTTATCTGTGTTCATAAAATTCATTGCGAGTGTTGAAAGCAGAGTGCATTTTCTATGGAATATTCGTGGATAACCGATTTGTATAACACACGTGGTGGCGTGCTGTTGTTGTGTGAGTACCAAAACAACTAAACGGTGATTTAAGCGTATCTCCAGCACCGCCCACATATACGGCACGCGTATGAATGTCATTGTATCCGATAAAATGAGATATTTTGTTCCTTTTACGAAAAACTAATTAAAAACTTCTAAAATCCTGACAAAATTACGTCTGACTAAAATAATCGTATTTCAACTATATTTAAATATACGTACATAATGTAAAATATATTTTTGAATGACTGTTTTATTTTTTTGAAGAAAAAAATATTGAAATAAGTACTTAAATTTGAAAAATAAAAATAGGTTTCAAACACATTTTTAACTGAAACATCAAATCGGTTACCACAATGAGAATAACCTAGAAAAGAAGCCTTAGACCTAGAAAAAATATTTTTTTTATACAATTTAAATCCGAGTATTTCAAATAGGTATCATTTTGTTAAGTTGTTAGGTCTAAATCACGAAGTAAATACTCAGCTTCCAACTACCTTAAATAATCAAAATTTAATAGGTTTAAAATATGACATTGTAATTTTTTTTAATTTTGTACGTCAAATATATTCAAATAATAATAATAGTTGTTGAAAGTCTCGTTACAATTTAATTCCATTAAAATCTATTACGTTTTGTTGATTAGGGCTTTGTTAAATTTATTTGAGTTGTATGAACATTGTTTGCACCAATAGTGTAATAAGTATACTATGATTTGCATACATTTTATCAACATTCAATTATCAGTTAAATAAAATGCATTCTAAATTATTAAAGTTGCGTAAAATGTTTAAATCAAGATAATTTATTTTTGATTCACCTTTTCATTAGTTAAGTGTATTTATAAATTTTGCCTTTTTCTATGTCAATTGTATTATACATATAATATTAAACTTATTTATCGTTTACTTTTTTAGTACAGTTCTAGATTCATGCAAAGAAAAAATGTTCCTTTTCAATAATATATTAAAATGTGTATTTCTGTTTCTATAAAACTACTAATTAGCATTATAACTGAAACAAAGTTTTTTTAATCAGAATTTGATAAAATTAAACAATACCATACAATTTTCAGACAAGTTCAAGATTCAATAAAGTTGTCATAATAATTAATAATAATTATTATTATCAGGTATAAAGTTTATTTTAATTATCACTAAATATTAAAAATAAAAAAAAAATTGGCATTCTCTTCCTCTACCTACCAACATAACACTTTAGTATCAATGTATCACTCTTTTCTTGAATTCGTTTCTCCCGATACCCGGCTATTCGTCAACTTTCAAGGCCCTATTGTTATATATTCAATTATATTTTTTAATAAGAAATCTGACTGCTAATTTAACGAAAAACTGTTTTACATTTATACCTAAACAATTGTCCACGTATAAATACCTTATCATCTTTAAAAATAATATAATATTCTAAATAAAAAATCAATCAAGATTTAGATTAAAAATTGCATATTTCAATACCTAGTACTCAGTAATCAGTTTATCAGATTTTTATAAATTTATAACTAGAATGATCAAATGTTTAATACATTATAGGGAAATTTCTTAATGAAATGTCATTCTAAATTTAAACATTAAAACTATTAAAAAAATAAAATTAAGTCTACAATTCCCACATGATAAAACTAAGTCCATTCTCTTATTCTTATTGATCAAACTATAATTATTAAAATATATTTTAGTAAAAGTAGTACATGTTTATTGTTTAAGCTTTAACTCATAATATATAATACATAAATTATTTTATAAATACTAATTCTTACTATCGTCTTATATTTTTATTTACTTAATTTAAACTTAAGTAGAAAAAAATAACTTTTCTGTAAGTCTAATACATTCGTTAATACTATACAGATAATATAATATTATAAATCATAATGAACGTTTTACACCGTACGGTTTATGTGAAAACATTAATGTCATTATATCATTTATCATTTTCGTGAAGGTACTGGCGATGAATTATATAATAATGATTATTCCCCACATTGTTTGGTTTCAAACATCAATACAGTAGCTGATTGCAAAAAAAAAAAATTTAAATACATTTAAAAATTGTATTTTATATTATAATACCTATTGTTAAAAGTTGTATGATAGGTATAGGTAATATGTGAAATATGGAGCCCTAGTGGCCCACTCCGGTAAGTTCACGTTTGTGCGTTCGTGGCACTTTCGTCAATCTGGGCCTGCGACTCGCCTACACAGTCCACACCTATATTATTATGTATATGAATCCATCTCTCCGAAACAGTGATGACGGCGATGAAATCGTGGTCGAAGCGACGTATGTTTCGAATGCAACGATGGTTGTTATCTAAATTGGGACAGTTTATAAAACATACTTCGTCCCATTGTAAATAACACCAACGCCGCAATCGATAATGTCCAATATATCCCTTCGTGTTCGACCGCGTGTCCTTTATAATAATATTTATACAATATGTATTTTTATTACTACTGTTGTGCTTGGAACAGCGCTGAATGACCATTGACCGTGCTGTGGTTGAGGAGGGGGGGATCTGTTCTTCGTGACTTTCTTCTGCCACCCACAGTGCCGGCGCCAAGACTTTCAACCTCTGCGCCACGTGCGGACGATCATTCCCGAGCGAAGACTAAGTATAACATTATACTTACGTATTGAATATTTTATTTAGGATGTCATATAATATACAACATATACCTATATGACTTTTTTATATTTGACGATATATATAATATGTAAGTACCTAGAAGACCCCTACAGTTTTGACCTGTAGCCATGATGCATTGATTGATTTAAATTAGATTTGAATACTGTTTACGTATAATGTACGTAATTGGCGTTAACGTTCTATACACACAATGTAGTTCAATACCACGCAAGCCACGGGAATTGAGATACAACTTTAAAAATTTTTTATTTTTTATTATTTGATAATACTTACATTTTTTAATATTCTGTAAAACTTTTCAGAAGTTTAACATAGGTAATAATTTTATATCTTATATTATTTATAATATTGTTTACGAATTGTTGAACTTTGGCATTTGGCAGCTTATTTGTAGTTATTTTTTACACATGAACATTTATTTGCACTCTTAAACCAAAATAAAGAAGTACCTACATTTATTTATGAGTACAGACGGCAGTTAACAAGAAACAAGAATACCTGATTTTTTATGGCTTGTGTTATAAAATTATAAAATATCTATTTCCAACATAACCAATAATAGTAAATAGAATATAATATACTACTAATTAGTATCTGAATCTAAGCTATCTAAGCGTGTTTTTAGAGTTTTAGTCGAAACATTAATGTTATCTTGTCATGATGTCGTAATTTTGTCATTATCGCTGAATACTTTAATAATTCGAAATCTACTTATATCCTAAATAACCATTCCTTGTATCAATATAATATCTCTTTCGTTCATCGGGCGTGTCGTGAGTAATCACTAATCAACGATAGTTATAGTTATTATTCAGCACTGACTTATATATTATTCATATGGGATCGACCAACCGTAAGTCCGCCAATGGAACGTGACTACATAGTTTTATTGTTTTAAGTATTTTTGTTATTATAGTTATAATAATTTTTAATATTATCTTTATTATTATATATTTTATTCTCACATCTTGTGGACTGATGCCTCTATTTCAGATGTCGATAATACACCTCGCGGAAATAGTCATAATTTTTTTTAACCATATATTATTGCGATAATCATAAAAGTGTGAAATCATAAAATATGAATATCGTATTGTACTAATATACGTTTTGTTATAGGTAATACACACTAAAATATCCCCACCCTTCTCGTGTTTATCAAACCAGATACAAAAGTTTAAACGGATAGCTATTGCAGAAATCTTAAATTTATTGTTCTAGTACCGTATTTTCTGCACTACTTTGGCGTACAAAAATGTAAGTACCTATAGGTATTACCAAGTTTAAAGATTAGTTTAGCAATATGAGTGTTTCTGAATTTTTCGTAAAAATATGTATTAATAATTATGACATCAAACTCACTAGGTTTATAAACAATAGTTATTTTAACTGAGTTTCTGCATTGCTAAATACTATGTTCTGAGCGCCTAGAGTAGACGTCCCTTTAAAAGGGGAATCATTTTTATTTTCGATTATATATTTTACTTTAAATAAGAACAGAACCGGGGAACTTACTCTGCTGTATAGTAGTCAGTAGATTTAAGGTATACTTCGACATATGAGTAATAGATGAGTTAAATTTGTATTCAATCTTAAATAATTGCAAAAAAAAATAATTCCAAGTGGATTGATGAATTCATTGGTTTTATAATAGTGTGTGATTTTTTTTTTTTTGTAGATACCTTTTTTAGTATGTAGAAAAAGCTTTGATCTTCAAATTTGAATCTAGTTTTTACTCTTGGTGGGAGGGGGGTCAACATAAAGAAATGAAAGCGAAAATATTTACGCAACACTAGTTTTCAACTAAATTTATTTGGTTTTGTTTACTTTTATCTTTTTCAAAATATTATAACGGCTCTTTTAGTGCTATTTATTAAACATATTTCGGGAGTTGACTATTGCAGTACACTTGTAGTGCACTGGGCGATGGGCACGTCACTTTCCCTACGCCTACATTAATTATTATATAGATATAGAAAAAACTATGACTTTTTCTTCGTTTCATTAAAAACAATCTTAGGAAGTTGCTCTGCAGTAAAGAAGGTATATCAGAATCTACTCTTAAAGTAGTTTACTGCAATATGCGTGTTAAATTAAAATTCAATGATAAATCATAATAAAAAAAAATTCTGAGCGGAGATAGTCTGTCTGCCTATATTTCTAAAATGTAACATATATATATATATACAGTTAGGTTAGAAATTATTAGAAATTGATTTATTTATTGGAATGTAGTAACAAAGTTCATTCAATTGTTTTTTTAAAAAACAACTTATAAATATCAAACCTATATCAAATCTATACGGACAATATTTTTTTAAATTACAAGAAAACATATTACAACAACTATTATGATGAACCTAATGTCCTTAACACATTGTATTACATTTTCAAACATTTAATATTATTCATAAAGTAAAAATAAACTAAAAGAGTAGAAAAATTAAAATACCTATAAATAGCACAAAAAGACCCAAAATATTTCGAAAAGTCTAAAAAATGCTAAAAATGCTGAAAATGTTAAGAGAAGTGAGGTCTCAACATCTGAGTGTGATGTCTCCGTCTTGTAAACGTACAACGTATCAAATATACTTAATAGTTCGGTAAAACTTACTTTTTTTTGTTATCATAAATATTTGGGTGAATTAACCTGTTATCATACTTAAATATTAGAGCATTATCCATATCCATAATTTGTTTTGTATGATATTTTAATTTTCAAGTGAGTTATGAGTATGTCAAATATTAAAATATAAAAACTCTTATACTTCCTTAAAAGTTAAAATATCGTAAAAAAACAACGAGAGATAATGATATGTGTTATACTGTCCTTACATTTAGGTTTGATTATAATGTATATGTCAATTCACTATAATATTAAAGCACTAACAAGTAACAACACAAAATTATATCTACTGAGCTCCAATTTACTATGTTGTGCATTTGGAAGTCCCTTCGTCGAACATAATATATGCATATGTAAGGGGTCCTCTTACGCCTCTATTTATTTCCTTTTTTTTATTTAAAAAAAAAATCAATTTTATCAAAACTGGCTTGGCATAAAAATTCCAGTTCAACCTTATTTTTTCTTTTGTCCCCCACTCCCCAAGTATCATTACTAGATCCAATTTTCTACTAAAAACCATTCTCCAAGATAATATAACCAAAAATATAAACATAATATACATTGTTATAAAATGATAGTCTTATCACTTACAATAACCATAAGACGTTTAGATCGATTAAAATGTAATAGGTATATTGACAAGTCAAGTTTTAAAACTGTTGATTACACATTTTTATTGTGTTGAATAGATTAGTTTATTTCGATAATATAACAATATTATACAATACAACAACATCAACTTCAATCTTATTATATATAGGTATTATGTCACACAGATTTTGAAATTATAATGGGTCCGAGATATTATTTACAAATGTGGTTCTTAAGTTCTTTTAGAAGTAAACACTCATTTTACAAAAATTACTAAAGTTTAAGAAATATATTTTTTACGTAGTTTGGAAGTGACGCAGGGATATACCACAAAATATTGATTCACTACTCTGCTTATCAAAACTTTAATTACTAATTAACCATTACTATTTTTTTTAAATTCTCAGAAAACAATTTTGGAATATGAAATTAAAAATTTATGTCGTCATTAAAGTAGTAAAAATGATTAAAAATGTATACGATTAACAGTAGTAAAAATAACTTTTTTTCTTTTAAAAATGTTGCTGTTATAGTTCTAAATTTTGTAAAAAACAAATAATCCAAAAACCGTAGTATATTTTGATAAAATGAGAGTTTTATCTTTGACAGAATTGACTAGTATAATTAATAGACATTAGGCACTGTATAATAAATAGGTTGTTTGTACATTCTTTAGATAGGTATAAATATGTGTATAAACACTAACCAACTGAGCGTGTGTAATATGTAAATGGACGTTCACTTAAACTGAATATTTAGGAATGAGCAATTTTAAAGTTGATTAAAAAACAACTTTTACTTTTTAGATTTGCGAGTATCAGATTTATTTATTTTTGTTTGGTCCGTTGATATAGTAAGTTATATAAAATTGTATATATTAATTTGAACTGATGAAGATCGTATGCTATAATTATACACCTAATAATTGCAATTAAAATTGTATTGAAAATATCCTCCAGTAATATTTTTAAATAAGATATTTAGTTATTCAAAATTGTTTAATATTTTAATTCTTAAATAGAACTACATTTGTTTTTCGTGAAAAATACTGTACCCACTAAAATAAACTGAGTAGACATAGTAACTAAATAATCTAAAATATTATAATAATAACGCTAATATGTAATTGATAATGTTTAAATATAGCTTATAAACTATTACCATCTAGATAATTTCTCAAATGAAATTTAAACGAACTACGTGAAGCAATCTAAATTGACTAATGCCCTACATATTATAGTTTATAACTTTATAAGTATTAAGTACCTATAGTGTTTTCAAAGCGTTGTTAAAAGCAGAAATATGATATTAAAGCAATGATGTTATAAATATAATTATATAATTATTAAATGTATAATGATTAATATAGGGGGTAATTAATTAAATTTTTTATTTTTTTTTTATCAACTTGCTTAAAATATATTATTGTGTTTTCCCGGGAGGAGGAGCCCCTGAGAAAGGGACATCGTCAGTGGTTTTTTATCGGAAAAAGTAGAAGAGTGCAAATAGCTTACGATTTTTAACAGGCCGACCACGTGAACGCAACTTGGAGTGAGTATATCGCACAAACATTTGTCTGTATAATACATCGATATTAAAGCGCAGATAATCCATGAAATAACTAACTTTAATAAAGCGGTTGCGGCGGATCATTCGAAGCGGCAAAGTCATATTTTTTGGAATCGTCCTGCTACTTCTGCGTACGGGGCATGCTGCACGAGTCCTGAGGCGATGAATCATAAGTTTCACAACGGTAAGTGGCTGAAAAAAATTTCACAAAACCACCAGTTTACTCAAGTTGTCAAGTAAAATCGCTTAAGTGTACTGTCTTTCTGTTTGTATCGTGTTAAACCATAGAATCCTCCCTCACGTAATACGACTCATGATACCACAGTGTTTTAAAATCGAAAACAGGTAGCCAAAACATTAATATATTCAAATTTTTTTTTTTAACGTCTATTCAATTAACAGATGTCATACTATGATATTATGCTTTCCCACCATTAATGACACATTATACCATTCAATTGTATTTTTTTTCTTATATATATACATTAATTTATGTATTTGCGATTTCGATAAACTTAAGAATACCTATTAAGTATTGTTTTCTTAAATAAACACAGATTTATTATAAATATAATCGTAAAACTGTACAAGTTAAGTACATAATTAAATAATAATTAACTTTTTTTTTTTTTTTTTATTGTGGTATCGAGAACTGAAGGGGGAACTAAGGTGCCAGTACTTCCCCTCCAGCCCCCATCGTTTATTGCCGAAACAAAAAAATAATAATTAACTATAATAGTTAAAAAAATATATTCATAATTAGGTAACTGACAATTCGTAAGTAAATTTTTCAAAAAACCAAACGTTTTAAATTAAAATGTGCAACTTTGGGTAGCTTGATTTAACACAGTATAAATGTATAAAATGTGTATTTTAATTTGGTATATAATTGAAAGGGAAATATTCTGGATAAATGTAACTAATTGTTACATTATCTTTTTATAGCCACGATTAGACGAGTAAGTATCTCTATAATGATACGTATTTAAGACCCTTATAGTATGGATAATTATTTAATTTAAACATCTAATTATTTTATAATATAAGACAACAATTCAGAATTTTAAAAATCATTATGTCAACAAAGTAATAAGAGTTGCAAAATGTTTTACATGTATTACAATAATGTATTACAAATTCCATAATTTATCGACATTTCGTAAAATAATGAATATTTACACATTCAACATTAAATATTTCAAAGAATTCATTATTTTCTGTAATTTTTTTGATTATATTGTATTGGTAGTGTAAGCCGGGACTTTATCTATTTGTAATTGTAAGTTAAAAAAATATACATATATATATTATGGACTTTTGGTCAACTATTTTTGATTTTAAAACACTGAACAACGAGGTCAATTTGTTTGTTTTGAATTTTGTTAGAAATGTTGAAAAAATGTTTAACTAATTTTTTTTGCAATTTCGCAGTACCGATTTTGCGATAATTATGGTTATAGAATAATACAAGACAGAACTTAATGTAGACAATTATAATAATCTATCTTTTATATCAACCTATTTTTTTCCAAAACCTGAATTAAGATTTTGTCGCACACCTACACCATACATTTTGAATTACAGCGTTTAATATGATGTTATTATTATATATTATATATAATATTTTTTTGTACCAGACAGTTCAAAGGTTAAAAGTTCATAAACACACAAATAAATAGTGTTTGAAACTACCTAATTGTATACCTATAATTAGTTAATAGAACTATAGAAGTGTTCAGAATGACGTATTGACGTGTTGCATATTATAAATATTTTTTTAGAAAATACTATTGGAACAATCAAAGAAATTAATAAAAAAAATTGATTCTTACACTGACATCAAATCTAAAATCTATTTTCTACAATATTCTACTTCTAAATATAATATACTATTTCACTAATTGAATATGACATGATATTATTGATAGGTACTAACATATTATTATTATTTACAAATAAAATATATTAATATTAATATGTCTTCGATTTTTTAACAAATGCTTTGTTGGTGTCGAATGTTATACAAAGATAATAATTGTATATTATTTAAAAATTCGTTTCGTATCATATTAATCGTTATGAAGACATTTAGGTAATAATCTTGTTTTTTTTGTTTTTTAGTTCCATTCCCATCACTTTTTCCATTAAACGTACTTTCTTGCATAATATTTTAATGATTTTCACGAAAATTTTGAATATTTCTCTAACAGTATTATATTAGTCATATTTACCTACAGGCTACAACATTATCATTAGAAATAGGTGGAATTAATGTGTTTCGTCATCAAAATTATTTCGTTTGTACTTATATTATGATGGCTGTTGAACGTATCATAAAAATAAATGTTACTGAATTTCATTTTGAAACTAATTATAATCTTAGTATAATTAAATTATTTTTTTTTTATAATTTTCAAGATTAAATAAAATAAATGGTTGTTTTAGAAATTATTTAAATGTTTTTTTTAACAATTTATTTTGTTACAAAATCTGTATACTTAATAGAAAAATTGTAGAGTTATTTTTGTTTTCAATATTTAGATTTAGGTAAATTGGTAAAATGATATACTTTAAATTTACTGTTAAACGAGAAATAAAAATTATTAGTTCTTATATTTCATGCAAACATTTTATTTTTGGTACCTTTGTTAATTTTATCAAAACAAATATCCTACCCTTTCGAAATATTTTTAAAACTATTCGATTACGCATTTTTCACGTTCGTGCATTACAATATGTTATACTCGAAAGTTATTTATTTTTTAGAAGCGCAAACTTCGGTATACGATTATCTACATATTTAAAATTTTTTATAACTGCTACAATGTACTCTGTTTACTACATAAAATAATATTTTCAACGACAAGAATATATTATTATTATTCGCCTTGATTTGAGCCGAGAACCCGACCTGTGTAACGAGCATAACGATCGTCACAAACTCACATAATATCATAACAATATCATTATTATCGTTGTAATTATTATTCACTATTATTATTACTGCAGATAAATATACTCACGAGTGCGTATATAATAATATCGTTTTGACTAATAGAGACGAGCAAGTTGAACGACGTGTTGGGAATTCTGACGTAGACTACGAAAATTTGGCGAATATGACACAGCAAACACAACAAGTCCATGATGGTCTTAGACTTGTATCTCCCAGTAATCGTCACTGTCGTAGTCGTCGTCCTTTTTGTCCTTTTTGTCCTTTTTGTCCTTTTTGTCCTTTTGGTCCTTTTGGTCCGTATCGTCCGTATCGTCGGTTTCGTCGGCTCCGTTTGATTCGTCGCCGGTTCCGTCACCCTCGCTGTCGTCGTAATCGTCGTCGTCGTCTGTCGTCGTCCCGTAGCGCTCGGCGATGTTGTCTCGAGTCCAACGATCGCGTTCCCTCCGCTCCTCAGCGAAGGCGTAGGTCAGCCCGAATCGGCCGACCGGTCGTTTCTATTCCCTTGTACGGCGGTCCCACATGCGCTTCTCGCGGCCGGTCACCGGTGATTGCCAAGACGTGAAACGCAGCCGATCCAAGATGTGGTTCTCCGGATGTACGGGCCCCGCGCGCATCCGGTGGTACGCTGCCGAAGCGCGGTTGTACAGTGCCAGGAAACGCTGCAACAAGTGCCTCAGGTGTTCAGCGGACGTACGCGCTCTGCGGGTCCGGCGTCTGGACGACGGCATTCCCCACGGACGAAGACGTATAGGATGGCCAGACGACGTGGCCGTCAGACGACTACGGGTTGTGCCGGTACACAAGTCGTACACGCGATTAATAATAATATAAATATTGTGATTATTATTAATATTATCGGGTTGTATCGAAATGTAAAATAATTTTTTTTTTTTTCGACTAAGTGCGGAGCGACGCGCAAAGCTCGAAGAGAGATGAGAGCGCGCAACGGTGGCGGACGGGCTCGGCAGACGAATGCCGCTGGAGCGTTATACGTCGGTCGCGCGAGACTGGTCGCGTTTACGCAGAGAAGACCCCGGCCTATGGTTTACATAGACGCGCCGCGGTGGTCGGGTGGCCTTGTTTTGGGGCCTGCTCGGACCGACGCCGCGCGCTTGTTATACGCTGCGGCGCCACAGTCACTGCGAATCCTGCGCATATTATATTCTTACGCGCGCGCGTGTGTGTGTGTGTGTGTGTGTGTGTTATACGGTGACAAAATTCGTTTGACGCAAACTATCGTGCAGGTATATAATAGTATACTTTCGATTAAAATGTATTTTTAACCGTAATATGGCAAACTCTTTACGGCGGACTTGCAGGAAGGAGCTGGGCCTAGATAGGGATAAGGGAGATGGGAGATCGTCGAGATGGCACATTCTTATAAGAACATATCATAATGAATATAATATTATAGGTATTATACCTAATTCAGTCGTTTATAATTTTTAGTAGTGAAAATATTATTTGTGACATAGTATAGTCGGTGAAATATAGGAAGGATGGCGGAGAAAAATATCTCATGACTAGAAAAGATATAGTATTAATAATAATATTTATAAGTATCATTATGATTTAAGGGGATCGAAGCACACATATTTTTCACGCGTTTTAGACCTATAAGCGGTGGTAAACTACCCATTCTGTCCGATTTTAATTTTTAATATACATGTATATATATGTAATATATATGTATGAATTCTTAGACAAAATATTTTAGGAAGTCAATTTTTAATTTTCAATTTTAAAAGACCTAAAAGTTAAGATATTTTTTGAAAAATTCCATAAATTAATTGTATTACAATTGTATTTATTTTGGAAACATCTGACTTTAAATCAAAAAATGTGTTCCTAAACATCACGGTCTAGAAGCTCAATAAGGTCCAACCATATTTTCGAAATTACATTCGTACTTCAAGAAGTATGTTTAATTTACTCCCAGTTTTAATAGTTTTTATAGTTATGTAAATAAAACTATATTTAATTTTTCGCGATTTATTGACGTACGTGCGTGTGCGAGAGTATCATCTGACGCCCGACGTAGCGTGACAGCGATTTTTTTAACACACACTAATGTTAATTTATTACTCACACATACACATAGCCCAAATGTACATTCATATGAATTTCTTAATTATTACTAAAGATTCCTAATCATTAATATTTATATGTTACGGACAATGTGGAATACCGGGCAATGTACACTTTGCCCGGTCAATTTGGTCCTGACCGGGCAATGTGAACCGCGATTTTTTTTTCAGCATCTTATATAATTGTTTATTTTTATTATAAATTATAATTTTATTACTACTTATATAATCTTATAATATTATGATTATATTAATAATAATAAATTTAAAAAAATTAAAAAATAACTAATATCATTATGGTATTTTTCTAATAAATTAAATTTTGAGGGGAAGTAATGCTAACGCGGTTCCCCCTCTGGTCCTCGATACCACAAAAAAAAAAATTAATTAATTAAATTCAATGACATTTTATGATAAACTATGACTATTTTTGTTATCTATCGTACTGCCTACTTAAGATTCATAGTTTTCCTATATTGATATGTGATATGTCCATATCGGAATGATAAAATTAATAGCTGTCTTGATAAAATTAGTCAATAATATAATATGAACAATAATTGACTAACGTCTAACCAGTCCAGTTTTTGTACTTTACACAACAGTACGACACTGTTATATACTTCGTTACCTACTATAAGAAAAATTAGTAAATTTTAAAGTAATTAAATTTATCGTATAATATAATAATTCGATAGATAATATATAACATACTGATATAAAATATTGGTATAAATAGGCAGTACGATAAATAACAAAAATAGTCATAGTTTATTATAAAATGTAATTTAATTTAATTTATTAAAAAAATACCATAATAATATTAGTTAATTTTTTTAGTTTTTTTAAATTTATTATTATTAATATATTCATAATATCTTTATACAAGTAATAATAAAGTTATAATTTATAATAAAAATAAACAATAATATAAATCACAGTTCACATTGCTCGGTCAGGACAACATTGACCGGGCAAAGTGTACATTGCCCGGTATTGGCGGTATTCCACATTGCCCGTAACATATATATAGAACGAATTAAAAAATTAACTATCACCATCAATATAGATATCTAACCACCTACTTAATGTACTAAAACCACCCTATAATAGAGATATGTATTAAAAATGTAGTTGTTTTATGTATTTATTTAATAAGTATTCTAACATTAAAACTATGTCCAGTTGTATTCAATGTAATATAATATTATGACGATCTGAGCATCTACGTAATTATAATATGTTTTAGTGAATGTTCAACATGATCAAATTTTCGTGATACGCAACGTACATCAACAGTATGTGATCACCTGTAAGTCATTTGCAATCGATGTTTTAATTAAATATATTTATTCCTTAAATGTCGTTAAATTGTCTTCGTTCTCGTAATGAATATGGAGGGTACCTAGTATATATTAATAAAATAATAATAATAATAATTGTGGATCTTAAAAAAATACTACTATATTTACTTGCCGGCGTTCGACATACACTCATATTGTGGTGTGAATTGTAATGTACGCTCCCACGGGTGGTAGGGGGGGGAGGGCAAATAGACCACCGATGAATTGGATTTTCACTTTTTTGCTGATTATTTTCACCATCCGCTCGCCCGTCCGCCCGCCCGCTGTAGACGACCAATCACAGCCTCGGGCTTCGGCATTATGCCGCCCGTCACCGCGCACACACCTATGCCAATAAGAAATCCAGACGAAACTTCCGCCCGCGTTTTTAAAAGATTTAATTTCTTGGAAAATCCCTCTGAAGTCTGAACTCGAAACACATACACGACATTACCTATATACGTATACGCATGCGGTCGCGTTATGCTTAACCCAAATCGAAAACATCGTCTCCGTCCGTGTACCGGTATATATGTATTACACACGAATATTTATTGCATCGCACGTCTTACGATAAATACCTATATATGGCGTGTCGACATTTCACTTTCTACCTACAATATATAATATACCTACAGTCTATACATACCTTGTATTGTTTCTTAAAAAACAAAGATCGATTAGTTTTTGTTGTTTTTTTTTTTATTATTTATTATTATTTTTGTCATTTGTTAATAGAAATAAAAGTTATGTGTTCCTGCGTAACAACAACGACTTATGAATTGTTTCCTAAAAACATTATGTATAATGTTGTGTTGTATACAACCAACTATTATTAATTATAGGTACTATTAAAACCTTGCACTTAAACTGATTAGTATAAACATCCAAGTTTTCGGTGAATAAGTATTAAAAAAATTGTATTTTTATTTTTATCTAAAAGTGTTATTTTTCATTTATAGTAGGTTTAAAATGAAACACATCCAACTACCTATTATGATGTGACGTTAGAAAATGTAATTTTAACTATAGACTAACTTCACAATGAACAACATTTTTATAATTAAATATTTGTACACGAAACAAAATTCAAAATAAGTAGCTTTTGTTCGAGGCATGAAGATAGTAAACAATGACATTTTGAAATAAATAGCATTTAATATCTGTTCGATGGTGTCGAACAACGTTTACAATTTCGCCATTTTGTTCTGACTTAGGATAGTTCGGGAATAAAGGCAAACTTTTTGATATTGTATTATAATCTACAAACATAGTTTTAGAATTGTAATTTGTATTGTTATTGTTGAAACCTTTGAACTTTTACTTACACGCGTGTGTGAATGAACGTCAAACTTTTATATTTAAGTTTATGATTAAAAATACTGCTGGGTAGTGGGTAGCAATATAGATACAATCATTGAACATTTAAACACTAAATTAATTAATAGAGAGCTATAATAAAGATCATGATTGGTCATCCATTAAATTATATTGAACTATTAAATTAATTAATTATTTATGTTACTCGGCATTAAAATATAAATTTAGTAATCTTTGTGTTATCTATATCACACATTCACACTATATTTAAATCGAATTATTGAAATCTATAATATTATATTCATATTAATTTTTTTATCTAGCGTTACCTATATTTCATCATATAAACTAGATGACGAATATTATATTAATAGGTAGCGGGAGATTCGGTTTTATCCCATTTTCCTACGGACAAGCCTACTCACAACCTTAAGCGGCCCAGTGATTAGGCTTTCGTTTCTATAGTTCATTATATATTTTAGTCCGTGGTTACTACCATGGTAGATTATGGAGGTATACCTTCACGCGAACGTGTATATTCATAATGCAAAAAATTGTCACAGCGGATGGGTTTGATTCAAGAGTTAACCGGTAGATTACAATACAATCTAGTGGCGATAATTTTCATACCTACTTAGAATATACTTACAGCATATACAACAAAATGTCTCATTAAAAATATAATTAAGAATAAATAAAAAAAAGGTGGTCAAGTGGATGTCGCTCCACTGTACAGTAGACTACAAGTAGATCACTGTACTATAATGGATGGTATTAAATTTGAATTCAATGATATAATATAATTGTATACGAAAAACGATTCTGAGCGGAGACGGTATGTCAGTCTAGGATATTTTAAATTACCTATATTGATATTGTTAATTTACGGTAGCTGCTAAGTTGAATTAATATTATTCATATTATTTAATTATTAACCTAAAATTATGAGTGATGTTAGAAAAATATTATAATATATACTTTTACTCGTTAACATTGATTTTAATATGTAATTTCGTCCAAATTTGAACTTAAAATGTCTGTAAAAAATAACTGTGTTTATATATTTTTTAGATTTTTTTATTACAGTATGTACTATTTATTAGAATCTTTATTTTCAATTTTCAATCCTTAATTATAAAAACTGACCATTTTATAATTGTTTAATTACCATGATTGATAATTTTCGTGATTTTGATGAATTTTGTCAAAATTCGAACTTTAAATGCTTATAAAAAAAAAGTGTGCCTATGTATTTTTAATATTTTTCAACTGCTATTGTAATAATATATCAAGAGCCTTGTATTAAATTTTCATTATTTTTGGCGCAAAAAATAAAATTTTATTGATATTAATAGAAAAAAAAACTAAAAAAATTGAAATGGTCCGTAAAAAGCTTAAAAAGAGTAAGAAAAACGCTACATGAGAAATCGAGTGAATACCTATCTAATCTTGTAAAAATTTGAACATAAAATGCTCATAAAAATTTTATTTGACTTCGTCTTATATATTTTTTTTTTTATATACTATTACTTATGAGAAATCATGTGTTACGTTTTCAAACCTTGGATATAAAAAGAAAAAATTTTATGAATTTCTAACTCAAAATAAATTGCACATTTTCGTCATTTTTACGTATTTTGTCAAAATTTGAACTTTGATTACCTATAAATAAAAATTGTGACTATACGGATTTTTAATATTTTTCATTTGCCTTTGAAACTATATATTAGAAGCCTACTATTAAATATTCAAGATTTTTTACCAACAAATAAAATTTTATTGACATTTATAGAAAATAAACTAAAAAAATTGGAAACTGAAAATGTCCGTTAACATTTTTCTTCAATAGTACCTTTTCAGATAGCAAAGTGAATCTAGTTGGTACTTACTAGGAGTCAAAAGTTAAAATTTCCCAGTAGTTTTCAAAAGCGCCATGATAAACAAATGAAAAATTAAGGAAAAAACGTGAATTTTTACGCAAAACAAATTTTCGACAAAATCGATTTTGGTTTTTGGTATAACTCTAAAAGAAATGACGGTAGATACATGAAATTTTGACTGAATGTTTATATAATCATTTTCTATATACCATCTAATTTTGAATATGTTTTGACTCTTTTTGAGCTGTTAACGGACATTTTCAGTTTTCAAATTTTTTAGTTTATTTTCTATAAATGTCAATAAAATTTTATTTGTTGGTAAAAAATCTTGAATATTTAATAGTAGGCTTCTAATATATAGTTTTTTTTTTTTATATTATATTACAATTACAATTATATTATCTACACTATTTGTCAAAATTAGTACATGATTGATTTTGATGACATTTTGAATTGCACAAAACACCATGTTTCAATCATTGTTTCATCCACATTGAATAGGTATAGGTATGATTAAAAAAAAATCAATTAAAAAATTAAACCAAGTGTAATGTAAACACTCTTTAAATGTATAACTATGGTATATTGGAAACAACTAAACGAGAAGCAGACATATTATGTCGTTTTTGAACGCAATGTTAATTATTAGTTCATATTTTGTAACTGCTTTATTCTTATATTTTTGTAATACGTTATTACTTATCATTATTTATTTTAGTATAGGTAACTCAGCAATATCTAATAATTTATACATTTTTTCATTTTTCATTATCCTTTAGGTTAGGTTAGGTTATAAAGGGGGCTAGAGGGGAAGTTTGGGGCCAGAGGGGAAGTAATGTGACCAGAGGTTAAGTAATGCTAACGCTGTCCCCCCACTGGTCCTCGATACCACGGAAAAAAAAAAAGGTTAGGTTATAAATGTTATTATTTATTTGTATATAAATGTGTACTAATTACATAAGATATACGATATAAGGCAGTAGTTCTCAACCGGGGTGACATGTCACCTTAGGGTGACTTAGGGTGATTTTTTCGAAAACAATCATATTATTTCTTATAATAAATATATTATATACCTATACCACCACTGTCATGTACATTACATACCTCAAAGTTCGTATCTTTATAATAATTTTTATTATTTATATTTACTCTTTTTGTCCGATAAACACGTGTACCTAGTAATTTGTCGTGCGATAACGCTGCGATACCGATACCTACGTCTTAACGACTTAACATTAACCGGTCATTAGTCAGTTTTTTTTAATAAAAGAATAATTTTAAAATATACAGCTAAGATTGCTTATTATTTTGATGTTAGGGTGACGCAGTGTTTGATTCTAGTGGCTAAAGGTGACATGAATCAAAAAAGGTTGAGAACTACTGATATAAGGCATAAGATGTTTTGATATAAATCACCATGTATTGATATCGAGCGTAATTATTAAGATATAATGGACTGTTAACGAGGAGCTTATCAGTCGTCACGAATGTATGTCCTAGAGGCAAGTATGGGGGGTCGAAATTGGGATCAAGAGTTTACAGCGCAGTCTGTATAAAACACACCGACTAAGATACAAAATGTGAAGCCAAACAAAACCACCGATAGCACTGAAGACATTGGGTCCCCAGTGTGAGGAACCTTTTTGTGGCCGTCCCCCGAACCCCGCTGATCATGTCGTTTCAAGTCCATTATATCTTAGTCCATGCTAATAATTGATTTAAGCGGCCCACACACTATTAATATTATTGATATCAATAAAACCCGTCAATAAATATAAAAAATTCTTTGATATTTTCAATAAAACCAATACATGGTGAATAATATTAATCGTGTATGGTCCGATTAATTACTAGATAAATAATTTATAACTTATAAGTGATCATTCTTGTGTGTGAATACGAGTATAGTGTGGCAGTGTCAAATACACGCTCATACGAACCTACAAATCACCACAGCTTTGCAGAATATGACAATAATATTATGTGTATTATTTGTATGGAGGTACTTTTTTTAATCATATCGATGGACCTAATAATACAATAACACTTCCAGGCACGTAAATAGGGGCTTATTTTTTTCGAGGTGGGGGCGATTAACATTTTTCAGAATGGTTGAGGCATACAAAAATGCTAATTAATTTATCAGTTACTACAATACGGTTTTTGGTGGGGGAGAGGCAATCGCTCCCACCGCCCACACCCCAAATTACGTGCCTGAAAACTTGAAAACTGAATTTATTGAAATCGTTAAATATATTATTATGTCCACTTAAGGTCGATCACTCACGTTTTAAATTTTATAATTTTTATGTATGGTATGTCAGTGATCAACATTTTAAATCAAATTTATAGTAGTTGTGCCCTGATAGATCTCAATAAATAATTTAAAAACAATTTAAAATATAATAATCACATTTTGGTTGGAATAACAGACCGTTTGGAATCTTTGGTCTAAGCATTTTATCTAGGATTAAGAACCATAGGCTTTTTACTAATAGACCGACCCATTTCATGTTTCCACCAAGTCACGATAGGAGGCCATTTTCGGTTACTGAAGTACTCTGATACGAATCGTGTTGAGGAATTTACTTATTTTGGGTAATTAAACTACATTACAATTTACTTATCAAAATTTTAACTAAATTATGTTTAAGTTACTTTTTTTCATTTTGTCAAGTTACATTAATTTTGAGTTTAAAAAATAACTCAAATACAATAGAAGTTATTTTTTTTAAATACCACTGGAGCTTAATAATTTTGTCTATATGACAATATTGACAATACACAAACTAAATAATGACAATTAACAATATGAAATTATTAACAATTAATACTAATTTTGCTACACATTAAATATTAATCTTTATTTTTAAAATTTATTTTAAACAACAATGCGTTTTCAAAATTACAGTCACTAATTTTAAATCGCTTTTTAGTGTATATATTTCTTACTATGCTAAACAAACGTCAATAGCTATAATAACAAAAATATTTTAGTATCACAAGTTCAGAAAATTCTACTTATAAATTGTAATAATTAGGTACATTTTAATATTTACACTCATTATCAATAAGTTCTTAACATTTATTAAACCAAAAAAAAGTAACGAGTAATTTAGTAATAATTACTACAAAAAAGACGGCCTGCATCACTGAGCTATGTCGCGACTCAATACTTTTGGTATAGGATGGGCCGGTCTATAACTAAAAGGTCTATGGTAAGAACTGTCTGATTAGACTAAGAATACAAAGTCTTAAACTTGTTCACTTGAAGTCTTGAGATGTGGTAGCTACGTAGGTTTAGTTCAAAGTAAATTTTAAAGTATTATATCGCTGTAAGTCTGTCGATATTTCGTATTACTCCGTGGCTTCATTATAAATATTATCTACGATCTACCTCCACTCTTATCAACTTATAATTATCACAGTATCGCATGATAGTACGTTTGGAAATTCAAAATGTGTATTGTTTACTTTTTCACATACAATAAGACACATCTAAATCTTGAAATCATTAATTAATAACCAACTAGATTTTAATAAAGTTTAAAAGAATTCATTTTATAACTTACACGCACAGTTAAGCGTTGGGTAACTAGTAAAATGAATGACCGGATGCTGCAGGTGAACATTATACCAGTAGAAGATAGTTTTGTGCATTTGTCTTCAAAGCTGATTCGTGAACTTAACACCCAGAGGCACCATAAGCATACAGTACATCTCTTGCATAAATATTTTCTATAGAAACTAATTTTGAAAATTTTTGTTGTAAAACAGGTTTGTCTTAAAGTAACGGCCATTGACGGTGTTCAACAAGAGTTTTATGCGTCCTATTGTCAAACTCCATGCAATTCAAACGGAGCTGATGCATTTAATATTAGTTATGAACTGTCAAAAACAATAGGACTTAATGCATCACAGTATGTGTTGATTACATTAATTGATCAAGTTTGTCCATTAGAACGAGTCATTGTTACCCCAGTCACTAATGCAGATTGGGACCTAATAGTAAGTAATAAACAGATAATAATTTGTTGAATATTAAATTTGTTAAATTATATTTATCATTATATAATTATTATTATCAAATGTCTAATGATTAATGATACTTCTAATGATATTCCAAAGAGTAAATATATACCATTCCTACCTAGTATACATTTTATGTATAGGTAATTAAAACCAAAGTTTAACTATTTGGTACTCCAATTTCTTCTAAAAATAATTATATTGTGAGGACGTCGTACCTACGTCTGTTATCTATCTTACTAGAGCATAACATATAAGTATTGACATTTTTTAAATGAGGTATAAGTATCTATGTAAAAAATCAATATTTAAAAGTCCTATAATTTGCTTAACAATTTAAATATTCAGATAAAATCAACAATACAGATATTTTTGATATCTTTATGTTTGATAATAGGTCAATTCACTCTAATATTCACACCAACAAACTCCTGGATGTACATTTTTGTATATTATGCGTTAATAAGATAGAGACAACATCCTCTTAATTTATATATTCAATGGCATAATATCAATATTTAGGTCCTGTAGTAATATTTTCAACATCTCCCTTCCTGTATTGCCAAGTATTTGAGAGGTATAAATGTGTTTCTTACAAAATATGAATACCTAGTGTTTCCAATTTTTTCTAAGCATTTTAAATTTTTAGTATCTAATCATAAGTTTTGACTCTTACACTTATCATATACATGAACATTGCATTGATAACATATTATTCACACTCATCCTAGCTACCACCTAATAAATTGCAAACAACAGGTTCATTCAATTAAATTCAAGGGTGTTTTTAATTTTAAAAACAAAATTAGGAAATACTTAGTGTATACTATGTAACCAAAAGAAAAACATTTTGCACTTCGGTAGTTATGGCGCAGACGAGACCGCGCCCTATGATACTTCTTAATGACTCCACTGTATTTATCAGTAAATAATTTTATTGTAATATTTAATGTCCATTTATAAGAATATTAATTTAATGCAATTCAAAGTTTTAAATATCAAAACATAATATTATACACCTAAGTGTTTGAGCTACATTACAAAATATTAATTTCAGACATGCCTATTAAAAACTAATTCATTATTTATATTGCATAATATATTTAGATATACAATTTTCTTTTAATATTATATGATACATGATAAAATATGTAAATTAAATTTAAAATTATATTGAAATATCAAAATAAAAAGTAGGTACCTACCTATTTATTTTTCAGATGCTAAATAATGTTTCACTCCAAGATAGAATTTTACAACAACTACAAATAGTTCATAAAAATCGAATTTTCCCTATATGGGTTTCGAAGTTTGTACATTTAAATATTTGTATAGGTAATAATATTTTCCAAGTTCATCAAAATAATGTTTTTTATAATATTATATATTTTTCTTTTTTTAGATGATTTAGATAATGGCTTACTAGTTGGATCATTAAAAGATACTACTGAAATAGTTGTAAAACCCAATGTAATGTCTTCAGATAGAAATATTAACATCAATCAAAATGTAGATGATAGTGTTCAAACAGACGCAATAAATCAAAATTATTGTATTCCTATTACAAAATATCACAATCGTTTTATTTATCGCACAGTTTTAGTGGAAAAAACATTGTTAGAATCTGATTTTATATATGACTATTGTGCTCTTGTTTCTAAAGCACATATGTCAATAATATATAAAAACAATCATGCCTATTCTACTAACAACAGTTTTGTTAAAATATCACTTATTCATGAATTTGATAGAATCAAATCAGAAGACTCCCAATCAAAAATTATAAACCCATCTATAATTGTACGTTTATGTCCATTAGATCCATTTATGAATAATATTAAGAAAATGGAAGTTATTGCTTGGCCTACAATTTATGTGACCAATGTCTTAAGCAAGATTTTGGGATTAAAAATGAATTCAAAGGTAATATTGGAACCACTGATCCAAATTGAAAATCAAATTTGTGATATTCAGAATATTCATATTTCACCTTCAAACTATATGGTAAGTTCAAATTATTACTACAATAAAAGGTTGTTCATTATTGGTTATTTTTGATTTTAGAAAATAGTTGAGGAAGAAAAACTTATCGAATGTACAATAAAGCGATTAAAAAATGAACTCACACTTCGAGAAGTTTTGGTTTTAAATAATTCAACTTTATTACGAGTAGTATACAATAAAATATCAGCAATAGATGTATTATTGACATTTTCTCCATCAAATATTCCTTTTGTCTTACTTAATGAATTTAATTTTGGAATGATCTCATTTACAAGTAAAATTGATAGAAACTATCGCAATAATCATGTGAATTCGATAAAAATCATTGATCCTAAGCTGATATCAGAAAGGATATTATCTAACATTTCAAAGCCGGAACAATATGATTTAAAGTATGTTACAAAAATAGTATATTCATTTTAATAAATTATAGTATTATTTTTAATTTTAGAACCTATATTTTTCCACTGCTTACTAATTAAAAACATAAACATGTATTCAATTAATTACAAGTTAAAGATATTTTAATAAAAACAATTTTGTACAACATATTATATAATGAGAAGTTGATAAAACTCTTTGTTATTGGGATTTTAAATACGAGTTGTTACATGTCATTTTATATTCAAAACATAATGTCTTATGGATTTCAATATAAACCTTATTAAAATTCTCTATAATATCTATAATATAATATACAATTTTTAAGACTCTGTCAACCTTTTCTGTTGCATAAAATCCCGAGAATATAATCATATATTTGTATGATTATATTAGGTTTCTAACCATATGTTTAGAACTCCTGTTCTATCCGTTCCTTCATCTTTTAGTTATCAGTGTATAGTTATGATTGTTGATATTAAAGTATTTATTTATTGGCTGTAGTTACTGTCCCTACATTTTATATGAAATTATAATTTATTGTGTTGTATTAAAATACCTTTAGAAACCAGGAATTTAGCCTGCTCGCAAAGTGAGCTTTCCTAACTTATATTAATTTAATTCAATAATAATTATATTATTTGTAACACTTTTATTAGTTTTTATTATTTAATGAAAATAATTAATAAAATACTAACAATTTGTTTGTAGATGTTTTAAACAAATGAATTATGCTGGATCTTTATGCTTGAAATCTGGCTTACAATGTTACACTACTTTACCAAAAACATTTTTTGCATTTGATAATTTATTAATAACTGGTAAATACAAATTAAAATACTATTGATCTGTAAGTTATAATTTAAAATTTATATTAAAGGATCGATTGCATCTGGAAAAACATCAGCAGCTAAATTATTTTGTGATAAGCTTTCTAAGTGTCCATATTTTGTAAAAATTATTTGGATTAATGGGCGTTTCTTAGCAGGTTGTAGTAACACTTAAACCATTATTGTTATTTATAAGTCATTAAAAACTGTTTAATATGTTTATAGGTAAATTATGGGAAACAGTTCAAAAACAAATAAACAGCGATTTTCAAGAATGTGTATACTATCAGCCTGCTATTATTGTTATAGATGATTTTGATGATTTATGTCATTTAAATTCTGAACCTAATGAACATGCTGACATGTCTAAAATCTATCTACGGTATTAAATTCCTTTTAACATTTTTAAGTAAAATATTTGATATTTTAATAATAAACTTAATTATTTTTTATAATCATGGTAATATTATTTTGAAAGTTTTTTCTTTTTAATATCATTTTTTTATGAAATAATTTACTATTCCAAATTATATTGATATACAATGTATTGTTATAGACCTCTTCATTTATTAATGCGAATGATTGAAAATTACACTAATAATCAGTATTGTATAAGGGTTATTTGTACTGCTAAGCCATTAAATCAAGAAAATGAAAATTTATTTTCAAAACAGTTTAAACATGTGTTTAGAACTGTGATACATGTACCATTAATTGACAAGGTATTAATTAAACCTTTTTTTGATAATAATATGATTACAATACCTATGTTGTTAAATTTTTATTAATAATATTTAATGAAATTGGCAGGAAAACAGAAAAATAATTATTTCAAAACTTCTCAAAAAAGTTAAATTTAGTAAAGATGTTGATGATGACTTTTTAATGGGTATTTGTGATAAAATGGATAATTATGTAATTCAAGATCTTATTGATTATTGTGATAAAGTTTTGTTTGAAATCTTTAAGGGTAAATATAATTTCAATTAATAGTATCTAATTTAGTTATTAAAATATTTTTATTTTAATAGGTGGATGTGATGCAACATTGAATACAACTGTTTTAACTGAAGTTTTTGAAAAAACTGTTCCACTTTCATTGCATAATGTAAAATTATATAAAGAAAAAAATATTAATTTTTCTCTAGTGGGTGGTCTAAAAGAAGCTAAACAATCCATTACCGAAACCATCATTTGGCCATCTTTAGCAAGTTTAAATTGTTTACTTCTATTGTTATAGTGTATTAATTTTGTTTATTTTTTTCATTTTAGCATTCTGATGTTTTTAATAAATGTCCACTTAAACTTCAGTCAGGAGTTTTATTGTATGGTGCACCAGGTACAGGCAAAACATTGTTGGCAAGAGCAATTGTTGGAGAGAGTAACTTAAATTTTATTTCAGTCAATGTAATTTTCTGAATATTTTTCTGTTTATAATTTGTTTATATGTTAATAATAAAAACATTGTTGATTATATTTAAGGGTCCTGAGTTGCTTTCTAAATATGTTGGTGAAAGTGAAGAAAGTGTGAGAAAAGTATTTCAAAGGTAAATTGTGTTTACTTTTTTAAAATGTATATGTTGTTAGATGGATTATAATCTAAAAATTCAAAAGTTAGGTTTGAACATATATTTTATGCTCTGTATCTTATAAGAGTAAGTTCGGCAGATATTAACTGTTCTGATTTGTCCAGACCACATTCCTTAATATATTGCTTTTATTCCCTATGAATCATTTAACCTAAATCAAGGTGGTTGTTGAAATAATAAAGTTAAGCTCTCAAGAATGTGACACCTAGTGTATGTTGCCCACTTTTATTTGAGACACAGTATAGACTGATATGATTTATGTTACAGATCTGCATACATAGTCTGTATTTGTTTTATGTATTTTAAATGTTTGATTTTGCATCAAATAAATAATGAAATATGGATTAAAATGCTGGTTTTTGTTTTGTATGTAATCAATTGTTTTTATATATTTTAAAAAATATTTAATTTTCAATTACAAGTAATTTAAAAAGTTAAAGGTTCAACAGAACATGTCTTATGAAGGTTATTATATAATGTACTATAGTATAATATGTATTTTATTATTTATATTTTACCAATATGTACAATATTTAAATATTTATTTATGACCATAATTCTTTCCACTGTTTAACTTAAATGTATCCAATTACATTTTTTTTTAAATAACAGTTCTTAAATTATATAGATGTATTCTATTTACTGATATTTTATGCTAGTTATAGTCTGTATCCTAAATGGTTAAACATTAATATTCATATCTAGGTATTAAACTACTTATGTTTAGTTGTGCTTATTAATTAATATAATTTTTATACTATGATTTATGTTAACAGAGCTCAAAACGCAAAACCATGTATTATATTCTTTGATGAGTTTGAAAGTATTGCACCCAAGTTAGTTTTGTTAATTATTGTTGTTCATAATATAAATTGTTTTATGTATTTATTTATTCATTATTATTTTTATAAATATTATGCAATGTAATTTTTAGTCGAGGTTCAGATCAAACTGGAGTGACAGACAGAGTGGTTAACCAATTCTTAACCCAGTTAGACGGTGTTGACACATTTGAAGGTGTATGGGTGATTGCAGCCACTTCTCGCCCAGATCTTGTCGATCAGGCACTCTTAAGACCTGGTCGAATTGGGGTCAAATTACATTGTCCGATTCCAACAATGGTAAGGTTATTTTATATTTCATAAATTGTTTTATATCCAAAACTGACTGTTTAATGATAATATTATTTAGTTTTGTACTTAAATGGAACATTGTTGTTGAACCATAAATATTTATCTGCAATACTTTTCCTAAATGTAACTTTTTTGCCCTATAATACCCTTACATGTTTCTGTATTAACACTAATAATTGTATTATTATATTTATTACTTTTATAAAGTTAAACTATTAGTGAAGATCATAAGTTTATAAGTTTATATTAATTTATTTCTAGAGTGATAGAGAAGATATATTACGAGTACTTTGTAACAAAGTTTCTTTGTCTAAAGACGTTGATTTACATATTATTGCTACTGAAACAAACAACTATACTGGCGCAGATTTAAATGGACTGTTATATACGACACTTTCAATTGCAGAAAAAAAATTACTGAAAGGTACGCTAATCATATTCATTGATATTATACCAGATGATTCTTATATCATTGATCACTCATTATTTCAAAAAGAATAAATGTTTAAAAAAAATTTTATTTCTAATCTTTAAGAATAAAATTTTTAAAAATATATTATATTTAAATATTTGTTGTCCTTAATATTTTTGAAATGTTTACTTTTTTGAACGACGACAGTTCTAAATTTCATACTTCAAAGCAGAATATTTTTTTGAGTATTTTGATACATAAAATTCAAATTTTAGATGAGTTAAATGGTGAGCTTATGAGTTATAAGTACTTAAAGTTTATATGAGCAGAATAGTTGACCAACATTTTGCGAGTACCCGCGTACCACCCCACTCCACTCATATAAACTTTAATTACTTATAACTTATAAACTACTCATCTAAAATTTGATTTGATGTACCAAAATACTCAGAAAATATGAAACTAAAACTGTATGTTGCCATTCAAAAAAGGAAAAATGTTAAAAAAAAAATAATAAGGATAAATATATCTAAAAATATAATTTTTTAATAAACAAGTAATTTTGTAACGACTTGAAACCATGTAACAAATAATTTTTTAAAAACATTAGTACTTTTTTAAATAATAAATATTCTAAATGAATCACCCGGTAGGTATATATAAAATAATTTATTTTAAAAAATAGCAATAAAAAACATATTACACTCTAAGAGTCTACTCTTTTCCATAAAAGAATGCACTTGGTGCATTCAAATGAATCGCGGAGAAACGTTTGAAACCCTCAAGCAATGTTTAATCCTCATGTGATGGGTCGGCTGTAGTCGTTATTGTCGGTTAGCTGTAATCATATATCGGTCAAACTTCCACCGGAACGGACGGTGGCAGAGACTGTCTATGGTTGGGGACACATGAGCAAGTTTTCAAAATAGAGTATAGATTCCACTAAATCAAAAAATCTACTACTTTATATTATCTATAAATATAAATAAATTTATTTTTTTTTTGGTTAAATTGTAATTGTTACATTAATATTATACATCTTTTTTTAGATTTAGAACTCTCTTAAATATATAAATAAAGGTATTTTTATTTTACAATTAGTCCTATTTTATACAACCATATACAATAACATATTTAAATGTACCTATGTGAAAATATAATATAATTTATATACAAGCAACAGTGTTGTACAAAGATAACCAAAAAAATATCTAGATGAGATAACTATCCATTGAATATTTACCTACATAAGATAATAGATAATACTTAAAATATTTATCTAGATAATAAATAAAAGATAACCACATTTATCTAGATAAAAACAGATAATTGAAAAAAACCAACACAGTTTAAAGCGTGCATATGTAAAATGCCAATTTTGTTATAAATATAAAAATATAAAGTTTGTTCCCTTTTTTCTTTTATCTTCACTTTTCTGTAATATTGTTTAAGTACATTTAGGATGCAAACAACACTTTAGGCCAGTATTTCTCAACATTTTTTGATTCATGTCACCTTTAGCCACTAGAATCAAACACTGCGTCACCCTAACATCAAAATAATAAACAATCTTAGCTGTATATTTTAAAATTATTCTTTTATTAAAAAAAACTGACTAATGACCGGTTAATGTTAAGTCGTTAAGACGTAGGTATCGGTATCGCAGCGTTATCGCACGACAAATTACTAGGTACACGTGTTTATTGGACAAAAAGAGTAAATATAAATAATAAAAATTATTATAAAGATACGAACTTTGAGGTATGTTATGTTCATGACAGTGGTGGTATAGGTGTATAATATATTTATTATAAGAAATAATACGATTGTTTTCGAAAAAATTAATTTTTTAAATTTTTTTTTCTTTTCTTGTTAAAATTCTGCGTCACCTCTAAGCTAGGTCCATGTCACCCCGGTTGAGAACTACTGCTTTAGGCTAATAATCACTGTAATTAAAGCCTTAATTTGAGTAAAAAAAATATTAATATAAAGTACAAGATTATGATTTATTTTCTTTAAAATAATCTTTATTTATATTACTATTGGAGACACAAAATAAGTAAAATCTACTTTTTTTTTTTAAAGGTAGGTACTTCGTCTATAATCAGTTAATAATAACTTATATTAAAATTAAAAATGATAACTAAACAATTACTGAATAAAAATTATAATGTAAATAATTAACAATGAAAATAATATAGTTATTTGTTTATTAATTATACAAACATACACATATACATATTTTTATTTTTTATGTACCTACACCACAACTGCTAAGGCGTATTTGAACACTCCATACAATAAAACTCGTAAGTCGTAACCACAGGAATGTATTAAATGACGACAGCAAAATAAATTATAAATAAATATTTACAAAATTGTATATTTATAGACTTATAGCATTTAATTTTAGATTTTGAACGGATCGATGAATGTATTGATTTTACAATTATGTGTGTTTTTTTTGTGTCTGTCATCACGATTTGGGGCAGTCCAAATGCTTCGATTTTATTCAACAGTATCTTGTTCGATGGGAAAGTGAATTTAATTGGTGCATTCGAGAGGATTTTTTATAAAATTGTAGTAGTTTTCAAAAGCGCAGGGGAAAACAAAAGAAAAATTAAGGAAAAACAGGAATTATAACAAAATTGGTTTTTGACAAAATCGTCAAGTTTTTGGTGTAACTGCAAAAAAATGACTATATTCATGAAATTTTCACTGGTTATTTATATTAGCATTTTCTATACACGATACAATTTTCAAAATATTTTAACTTTTTTTGAACTGTTCATGGACATTTTCAGTTTCAATTTTTTTGGTTTTTTTTTAAGTGTTAATAAAACTTTATTTGTTTTTAAAAACGTTTGAAACTTTAATACAAAGCTTCTAATACATATTGTTTCAATGACATTAAAAAATATTAAAAACCCATAAAATACATAAAATTCACGAAAATGTGCAAATTATTTTGAGTTCAAATTCTTAAAAAAATTTCTTTTTAAATCTAAGATTTTAAAATGTGTTACAAGATTCGTCATTAGTTTGTCTACTTTTATCAAAAAAAAATGTCTATAAGAAAGTCAAAATTCTCCAATCTTCAAACGAAGTTCAAATTTTTAAAACCATCATTCACTCGATATTCAATCGAATT
The DNA here is from genome assembly GCA_027563435.1 of Nasonovia ribisnigri. Taxonomy (NCBI): domain Eukaryota; kingdom Metazoa; phylum Arthropoda; class Insecta; order Hemiptera; family Aphididae; genus Nasonovia; species Nasonovia ribisnigri. The sequence continues at coordinate 40,544 of JANEHU010001070.1, forward strand.
CTAAAGTAGTGACTTTCTTATTTTGCTGTAATTCAACAACGAACTACCATAGACACTAAAATGTATACCATATGTTTATTTTATTCCTATTCTTGATAAAATGTTCAAAATAATTTGACTGTTTTCGAGCTGTTTACGGACATTTTCAGTTTTCAATTTATTTAGTTTTTTCTCTTTGAATATCAATACAATTTTATTTGATGGGTCAAAAAGCATGAACATTTAATACAAGGTTACTGATATATTGTTCCAATAGCTGTTGAAAAATATTAAAAATATATTAGCACACATTTTTTAGATTCTGAGCGGAGCGATGAATGTATTGATATTATAATGATATGTGTTGTTTTATTTTTTTTGATTTAATTTTTTTTTTGTGTCTGTCATCACCTTTTAGGACAGTAAAAATGCTTCAACTTTCTTCAATAGTACCTTTTCAGATAGCAAAGTGAATCTAGTTGGTACTTTGAGGAGTCAAAAGTTTAAATTTCCCAGTAGTTTTCAAAAGCGCCATGATAAACAAATGAACAATTAAGGAGAAAACGGGAATTTTTACGGAAAACCAATTTTCAACAAAATTGATTTTGGTTTTTGGTATAACTCTAAAAGAAATGACCGTAGAGACATGAAATTTTGACCGAATGTTTATATAAGCATTTTCTACACACCATATCATTTTCAAAATATTCTGACTTATTTTGAGCTGTTAACGGACATTTTCAGTTTCCAATTTTTTTAGTTTTTTTTTCTATAAATGTCAATAAAATTTTATTTGTTGGGTAAAAAATCTTAAAAATTTAATAGTAGGCTTCTAATATATTGTTACAATAATATATGAAAAATATTAAAAATCCGTAGTCACAATTTTTTTTTATAGGTAATTAAAGTTCAAATTTTGACAAAATACGTAAAAATGACGAATATGTGCAATTTATTTTGAGTTAGAAATTCATAAAAATTTTTCTTTTTATATCCAAGGTTTGAAAATGTAATACAAGATTCCTCATAAGTTTGCCTAATTTTATCAATAAAAAAATGTTTATAAGCAAGTCAAAATAAATTTTTATGAGCATATTAAGTTCAAATTTTTACAAGATTAGATATTCCTTCGTTTCTCATGTAGCGATTTTCTTATTTTGTTGTAATTCAAAAATGAATAACTGTAGATACTTAACAATTTCACCGAATTTTAGATTCTGAGCGGAGTGATGAGATGAATTTATTGATTTTACAATGATGTGTTTTTTTTTTTTTTTAATTTTCTGTCATCATCTTTTAGGACAGTAAAAATGCTTTTTTTTTTCAATTAAATAATATTTTCTGATAAAAAACTTCTAGTTACTAAAATAACAATATCAATATAATTTAAAATTGAATTCAAATTTAGTACCATCCATTATACAGTGACCAACTTGTAACCTTCAGCAGAGCGACATCCACTTACCCTCTTTTTATTTTAAAATGGAACTAAGATAACTCAAAAATTACAATATTATAAATGCAAAATTCATAAAATAACAGTATAATAAATCATTTAATTATGTTTTAAAAGCATTTAAAATTTGAATTTTGACAACATTTATCAAACTTAAAATTTAAAAATGATTTTGTAGTTAAAAATGTATAAAATGTTCAACTTTTATAGTTAAGGATTGTAAATTTAAAACAAGGTTCCACCTAATTAGGTAAATAAATTACTTTATTCACAATTATATCATCAAATATACTTTGTAATATCTAAGGCTGAATGATCATCTTTGCTCAGAATCGTTCTTCGTATACAATGACATTATCTTATTGAATTCAAATTTTACACCATCCATTGCAGTGTCCGGCTTGTAACCTACTGTACAAAAGAGCGACAATCATACCTTTTTTGGTTTTGATTTTGACAATTTGTCACTGTCTACTACTTATACGAACTGAAAAATTGTATTAATTAGAGATGTCTTGTTGTTGCTCCCAGATTTTCATTTGTTTAGTAAATACTAAATTATATAGTCATAAAGAGGACTATTCACTTGTATTACCATACTGTAAATTTTACAACTGTACAAGTATTTCGTACTCGATTTCATTTAATTACATTAAATAATAATATAATATTATTGTCAAATACAAATTAGAAAACTTATGATTTTTAAAGTGCGTGAGCACAGGGACGAAACGTGGCGTCCAAGGCGTGAGACCCCGTGGCGTGGGCCCTGCTTGCTCCGGCCTTGAGTACCTATACCTGTATATGATCTAACTGATCTTAGATACTACAGAACAACAGAACAATCTGTTTTTACTTGAACCTAATTTCTCCTAAAACGAGTACTAAAAAACCATAAAATAAATAAATAACGAATTATTCTTATCAGAAATTGATTGCCGTTGTCTTACTTACATTTCATGAATATCGAAGGAGTGTATAATATGATTTTTACATCACGTCTTTAGTATTCCCTAGTAAGCTTTGTCTCTTTGAATTTTTTTTTTCGTTTACCCCCAGCGGCCCAGCACCCAGATATCCCATAGAAAGGCTAGCTTCAAAAAATATATTTTATTTTTCTTACCGTGTCGAATGGAGTATTTTTTTTGGTAAGATTTCGTATTATATAGTATTTACTACCGTACCGGAAAGAATAGGAAACTGTCGGTAATCCCCCTTTGCTCTCGATCCCTTTGTTATAATCATTCATATTATAACTTATATATTATGTACTTGTGTACATAGAGAATATTTGCCGCTAAATGTTCACACATTTCTTCGTTAAATTACTAAAATACGTCTAACAATAGACAAGTATTAAATAAATCTTGTTAAAAACAAACAGGTGTATACAATCCACTATTTTCTGGCCTTAAATGGTAGGTATTTATTTTTACTTTGGTAAATTCTAGAAATTACCCTTACAAAAGGTATTCGGGTTTTCTTCTACAGATAGCGCTGCATGAAACCAAATAGGAACTCTTATTCGAAATATATAGTACTGTCCTCAGTGACTGATTCACAATCAACGCAGAACCAAACTTATAGAGCTATCGATTTGAAATGTTGAGGGTAGATTAATATTATAATTTCACAGTGCACTATAAGAAAGGATTATGCAAAACTGTAATTTTATTGGGTTAAAATCTGCAAAATACAAAACTGTAAGTGTAAATTATATACCTATATATACGTAATAGTTGATATTGCAGGTTATAGAAGAAATATTAGTAGATATTAATTAATAAGTATTAATTAGTATTAATTATTGCTTGCCATTGGTTATTCGGGCATCATTTGAGCTACCTAGCATCAAATCGAATTTTTGAACATTGCCTACCTAGGTTGCTGAGTTGCACTTTATGTAGCGAATTACACCCAAAAGGAGTTGAACAATCATAACTTTTTTAAGAATTCCATTTTTCATGGGCAACAAAGTGCAAGGGATCAGCTAGTTATTTATATGTAATTTGGCGTATAGAACCAACTATTAACTTCTTCCTAATATTTAAACTTTTCCTACAATCTGTGGGAATTGAGGAGCTGTTTTATGTTAACTGATTGCCATTTAAGAAATTAAACTCCAAATCAATATAATTTTAGGTACCTATTCAATTTATGTATTTTTTTTTATATTTATAAGCTGAAAAAATACTGTTAACTTAAGTATGATAAAATATTTCAAATCAACACATATACGGACTATAAAATTAAGTAATAAAATAATAGTTCATTCAGTAAATATTTTTTCATTGTTATTATTAAATATAATCTGTTTGATACTTTCATATTGTAAGTCGCATCAACTATTATATTAAAGTTTTACGGGAAAATCAATTAAATGCCTTATAATTCTATTTGAATATGATAATAAACTATTACTATCGTTATAACTTTATGCAGTTTGACAGACGACAGTAAAATCAGTTCCATAATACTATTTATCAGCTTCCATTCAATATATTATTTGTGAACTTATTATTTTGTATAAAAGAGGGTTCTAACAAACGTCATTTTACTTTTTTGACACCGGAATCTGATACGAGGCATTTTCTTTAGTATTTTAATGGTATCCTTCGTATTCGACGAATAATATGAAAATGTTTGACTTGTCACAAGTAAAAAAAAAAACAGAAACATTTACATTTACATTTACATAAAATATACATTTAGAGATATTTTTATCGGACTATCAGGGGACAGAGACCAATAGAAATTTGTGTTGGGTACTTTTCATTCATACTCACATTTCAATCTAAAGTGCTTAATATAAAATACATATATATTTCTTATTGTCGAAGTACGTTATTATTGTTATAGATTATAATGTTATTTACCGATTACCGTGTTTAATATATTTGTATTATCCATAACAGTCAGCAGACCAAATTTAATTTAATTTACTTTTTATTATGCAAATAATAAAAATATAACGGATATATACGGATAATGTTCTTACTTTTAAGTTTGACTATAAATCAATTTAAACTAATATTAAACCTTAAATTTGAACTGTTGAACACAAAATATGTGGTATGTTGCCAATTCGTAAGACGGAGACAACACATGCGGGTGTGTCGTCTTCTTTAAATATTTCCCTTTATTTTTTATTGCTATTATTATTTATTAAAAAATCTATAAACATTACAGGTACCTTTATATATTTGTAATTTAATAACTTTTAGTTATAATGTATAACCATTGATAATTGACTTAAATATAACATTTTTTTTCAGATCAAGACTGTGCATCGTCTTTGGATGTGAGTATTATATGAGTACCTATATTAAGATGAGGATGCCTATATTTGTTGTCACTGTCTTACAAGTGCTCACCATGGCAAATGTACGGTCAGCACTTCACGTTTAGTTTTGTTAGTATTAAATAATTTCAAATTTACCTATAGTCAAACTTAACGTTACGATCATTAACTGATAGCTGTATTTGCATTTCGGTTTGTTTACGTTATTTAAATTTTAGAATCGTGAACTGCTGGGCGTAAATTGTCCATGCTCCGTACTTTTTTTCATCATGTTGGCACCGTTATATAGGAAACTAAACTGACTGAACACAAGACTTGGCCCTTCATGTTCCGTATCTACTTGTAAGACCCGTGGTGTATTTATTAGAGTGGGGGAGGGGGTCCCCGGGTGTAACATACACATTTTATGTGCGTAAAATGTTCTATGTTACGCACTTGTAAGACGGAGGCAACATATGTGGGTACCACGTCCTCTTATAACATTCTAATTAGCACACAAATATATATTTATGCAATTTTTTATTTTATAAATTATAATACTAATACCTAATGTGACATTACGAAAATAATACTTTATGTCTAAATATAAGACAATTTCTATCGGACCATTTGCCATCAATAAAAATAGTAAAATACGCAGATATGTTTATAAGTTAACTTTTTCAAACTAAGCTATTGAACTCTGAATCTTCGAGTTACTTATAATATATTTTGTACTAAAAACACGTATTATTATTTATGAACTGTAAGTACTAAGTGTCTATGTAGTCGTTTTTAGTTTTTACCTTACATACCACCAAGTATCCTGAGTGTCATGTTTTACTATTGTAAATAGTACTATATTATTATTATAGGTATTATAGTTATATGTACTCGACTAATATTATTATTATCATTGGTCTATATATACAATGCGTTATAAACGTTACGTTTTTTGTAATTGGATTTCGATTTGTATGTAAGTATCTGTATATGTAGTTTATACCAGTACCTAGGTATGTATAGATAAGGTTTTGTACTTTTTTAATTGCTCATGTTCAAAGTTGATTTACTTATATTATAATTTATTTACATTTATTTTTTTAGTCATTCGAATAACCCTCTACAGTGTTCAAACCATTGAACATTGTACATATGTTATACCTAATAAGTATGTTTACAGTTTTAATACATAATAAATACAAAGGTACACCTGCCAAAATTATCATTTTATCTTATTGTTTCATTTAATTTGTGTCAGCAGAATTTTTGAACGATATTTGAATTATCGCTTTAAAGAATCGTTTTTTAACGCAGCATGATAAACGTCCCGATGTGCTGGGCTGTTTTCCCATTCAGTTATGCTTTATCCTAGTACTTCACCCGTACCCACAGTGTTCGCTCAAGAACAAGTCTGGAGCCATTCCATCCGATAGATAATAATATTATTATATTATTCACATAATCGTATTATAAGTCGGCGATATCTTCGTAATGGTGTCGAGCGCGGGTCGCTTATTTAACAGCATGTGCATATAATATGTCTATATTATTAAACCAAGTAAACAAATGAGGCAATCAAGTGGGGTATTATCCGCGAACATGGCGTATAATATACAATAACAGTGTATAAAAGAAATGTGCCGCCGCCTTGCAAACGTTCCCCCAATTCGGATTCGGCAAGCAAATAAAAATAAGATAACACGACGTGTGTGCGTGTGTACGCCCAAGCGCGTGCTCTAGGGGGGAATTCTTTATATTTATTTTTTTATTATTATTTTTTTTATTTGAATTATTCATTTGCTGCGCGCATGTGTACGCAGGCGGTTAATAACAACTCTATTATCTCGCCCCAAAAAATCAGTCTTCCCGACGTTGTATTATAATAATATTATACAAAACAAATATAGGTATCCTTATATATATATATATATATATATTAATATATAAAAGAACAGGCCTGTTTTATGTACCCATTTTCTGACGACACTATTGAACTTTTATCCAATTTTTTTTCACAGAGTTGTACCAAAAACTTTTCTCAGTATCACCACGTCGCCGATTTTTTATTTGTTTGTTTGAAAAGGTTGGAGAGAGGGTGTATTGTAGTTAAATGTTACGGTTTTTACGGTGTTATTTAAATAATAATTTAACGATTTTTTTTCAAAGAGTTGTTCCAAATACTCTTCTAAGTGATCTATAGATCATTTATATATATATCATTTTCAATTGTATTTTCCAAAAATGCAAATCCTGTTGTTTAAAAATTGTATTCGTCATTTCAGTACCTAACTGAACTGTAATCCGCGCGTTTTTATGTTTGAAATATACCTTTAATGTCTGTTGATTGCGAGACATGTACATGCACCGATTTTATTATCGTTTACGCTCTCTGTCGTTGTCGTAAATAAAGACTGACCGAAATTATAAACTACAGATTAATATAAATTGTATTACATACATAGTTTTAATATTAAATACAAGAGAGTTGTATGAAAACATCTATCACTTTATTTTAATACCACAAGTCTCAATTAGCTGAATTATAAAAACTGGATCATCGGAAAAATTTGGTTTCAATTTTTACATTAGGTACTATAACGATTAGTTAAAATAGACCGAGATTATACGAGATACACGTAGCACCGCACTTTAGGTGTGTTTTTTTTTTCCCGGGCGAAGTCATTTGATACAACTAGTAATATACAAAAAGATCCATATTTTATTGTTAGAAAATATGAAGTCTGTTCGATTATGTACCAACAAAATATGTATATATCTAAGTAGTAAATTTTTTTTTATAAAATTCGTGGTGATAACTAGTGCGTGGTACCGAATTGCCTGTACGAGTTTCCCTCATCCAAATGTACCAATTACCCTCACATATTTATACGCAAATAGGTAAATAAATTTAAAAAAAACAATTCATAGAATAATTAATATATTTATAACACAATTTATATATAAACAATGTAATTTGTCAAAAAAAAATAATATATAAAATTATGGAAAAATGTAAATATTTGTAAATACATATTAAATATATTTAACTTTTTTACTATTATTTTATACTATTTGTTGACCAATAATTATAATGTATGCCTCTTATAATAATTATTTTACTATATTATGTATTTTTTTATTTTCGTTTATTATATTCATATTATTTTATCAGTAGTTATTACAAAATACAACACCTATACATGTTATTATAATATATAATCGTAAATTATGTGCATATTTTTTTACATATTACCTATATTATTTATTATATACATATTTACCCCCCCCCCTATTTTACGGCTTGGTATTCTAATAGTGTATATAATATGTGAGGGCAATTAGTACATATAATTAGGGAAAATTGATACATTTGGTTGAGGACCACTGGTACATTCTTGAAAAGTCAAACATAGCAGTAGAGGGCAACTGGCAAACATCCGGTAACGAATATATAGCCTATGCCCTATAAGTAAGTGGTGAGTGGTGACAGAACTCCGAAACTTACACTCTTTTCTATTCATGATAAAAAAAATAATAATAATAATAATAATAAAAATAATAACCACATGTGTTATAATATTTTAGTTGATGAACGAACCATAATAAAGTGACCACGATATTTTTCTTCTTATCATAATGACTAGCAGAACGTGGGGTAGTGGACGGGTGCGGGGTGATTATCGGTCCCCAAAACAAAAACGCTTTCAAATGGCTTGCTAAAGTAAAACTATAAAAAGCTTCTTTCAGATTCACCCTTTAAACAGTTGTATTTGTATTCGCGCGGATACCGTGGTACGTGAGTCGTGCGGTCGTGGATCAGGATGGATTAAAAAAAAATCTTTAATTTACTGCTACCTATTGAATGTTTGGTATTATATTATACATAGTTTACTTTCCCGCTCTTGGCGCTGAAATGGAATTGTTGTTTGTTTCGTTTTGTGTACGACGCGTATTTATTAATCCTCCGCCGCCGCGTTTATTTCCGTTTATTTTTAAGTGTATCAGTAGAGTCCTCATTATTTACATAAAAATAAAAAAGAAATAATTAATAATAACGATAATAATGATAAAAGAAAAAAAATATATATATTTATTTTTATATCGCCCCGACCGGCGGCAGTGTAGCGGCTGCGAAACCAATTCCGTTTCCAGAATCGAAACCCAACGCAAACAATACTTTACGAAAGTAAAGAAGTCATTATCGCGAACCTGTCCCTGTGTGGTACGCCGATCCTCAAAAGGATCGATGGTGCGGCGGTGAACGCCGATTCAATGGCTTTCCAATGTCCCGCAGCAATTAAATAATCCCGTTCTATTCTTGTCCGTCTGTGTGGGTGTGCGTGTGTGCGGCGCGCCACACTGTGTCACCGACGTGCTTTTAACGCGCACCACTTTGTTTATATTTGCTCGATAAACATCGATTAAAAATACCGAAATTCAATCACTTCTGAGTTTAAATAATCATGATGTTTATGGGTAAAAATTTTTTTTATAAAAACGCCTTGTATTGTTGCTATTTCCGAGTCTTTGAAGAGATTTTTTCCCGTGTTTTTTATCATGTCGAGAATCCATGCGTTCTGTATGGAAAGTTGCTGTATTCTTTTTGTAAACGTAAATACAATATGCTCAGTAATTATACCGTTGTTGTTGTATTATGTCCTACTAATGACATGTTACAACTCGTATCTAAATCCCAGTGATTTAATCAGGGAGTTTTTTTTTTTGGTGGTTGTGTGGAGGGGGGGGGGTCTAAACCTAGAATGTTATTTTTTAATTCAAATTATCGATAGATATACAATACAAAGTCGTTACAATACAAAGTCGGCACTCTCTACCATCTGAGTATCTAGCATTTTGACACGAATTTCGATTGTACTTACGGTTAAATACTATTTTGCCTATTATCTGTATAGGCGTCCATCCGTACATCTGTATAGGCGTATCCGACCATCGTGTATTTTATCAATATTGATAATCCCAAAGTTAGGACACAAATTTTTATGTTCGAAAAAAGTTAATATATGATGCTAATATCTCTTAAAAATTAGAAAAATATGCAAAATTAATAAATGTATAAGAAAATATGTCGGTGAACTATTTTTCTCTCTGTATTACGTATAACCTAGACAAATAAAAGCATTCACGCAAAATCATTTTTTTATATTTATGAGTCATCTTAGAATAAAATCGGCAATTAAAAAAAACGATAGAGTATAATATTTTCGAGGGTATGACAAATCAATTTGCCTAAATATTATTATCTCAAAACACTTTAAAACTTGTTTAAATGTAGAACCTACATTTTTTTTTTTCAAAGTAAAATATAAAGTCAAACAATAATAAAATATAAAACCGATTTGCCAGAACCTAAAAAAAAATATATTATTCTCTATAGTTGTTGTATTGAGTAATTCTACTAGTTTACTCAAAAATCATAAGACACGATTTATGTGAGTGCGTTTATATTGCACGTGGGTCTGAGAGAGAAAACATACATTACGCGCTGACATTTATACGTAAATTTAAAAATTTTGTTTTTTAACGACTAAAGAGCATAGTCTAGAACTCTAGAAGCTTATAAATTCAACCATTTTTTCAAAATTACAATTAAACTTCTAGTATGTTTAATTTACTACCGCTTTTAGTAGTTTTATAGTTATGCAATCCAGAATATATTTCATTTTTCGCGAAGTATTGATATTTGCGATGCCTGACGCAGCGATTCTCGAAAACATACACTAATGTTCATTTATTACTCAAATATAATATACATAGCCCGAATGTAAATATTATGTTAATTGCCTAAGTATTACTCCTTACAACATGAAATATGTTGGAGCCCCCTTAATGGATAATCATTTATACTTACGACTCCTCTAACGTGACTGGTGAATAGATTAGGTTAGGTACCTCGCCTCTTGCGTCCAACGTTTGATTTAATGTATTATTTTATTTTTTACAGTCTAAAGGCGGCTGTCAGTTAACAATTACAAACGACGATTTTCGGGATGCCATAAAATCAACTAAACCGTCTTTGCATCAATCCGATATCGACCGTTACGCAGAGATGTAAGTAATAGTATAAATGTATAATTTGGTTTTGCATTTGTCTTAGTTGAAGATTGAGTCTTAATATCATAAAATAAATCTATTTTAAACTATTTTCAGACATAGAGTATTTTCTGGAAAAAGGATTTATGGCGGAGGTATGGCTGAAGTCCAAAACGAGAATAGAAGACAACAGAAAACGACATTTGCCTGATTGTTCATGAATTATTTACTATAACAAAAAATTTATCTTTATATTTTCTTATTTGGAGGTGATCTTGTTTTTACTAAAAAAAATTAAAAAAGTTGGTTTGTTCGCTTATTGGTGTTAAAATTTGTTTGCACTTTTTGAACTCGCGTAGTCTTGCTACTCATATCCAGAGTTCAATGGGTCCTTGAATATTCCTGGTAATCGTACGTCGTTATGACGAGCTAAACTTTTATAATAGTTTACAAGCAACCATAGTTTTGCAAACGGTGGAGCGTGGGCAAGTGAGCCACGACCCCTCCTACGAGTTGCTGTACTATATTTCGTAAATTGTTTTGGTCATTACCTAAATTTAGTTCTAATTGACTCAATTGGGAGGGATAAAATACTTATATTTGACTTTTTTGGATACCTTCAGCTAATTTATAACTTTGTTCAAGGAAGTTGTGTTTAAAAAATAGTAAATTCTACAAATGTAAAGCTTAAAACTTTAAAATCAATATCAACTACTTAATGGACAGTAGCTCTGAGGCTGTAAAATATACTTTACTACTTTTCTACTAACTACTTTTCTCTTTTCATAGTTATTGATGAAATAATTAATTTTACTACTCAAACAGATATATGAGCAAAAGGTTTAGGTATACTTTCTTATGTGAAAAGTTATGCTTCGGAAATACTTGACTCCATCCTTTTTTTAATATTGAAAACTAGTTCATATTTACAATCACCTGATATAAATTTTTCAACGACAATGCAACTTGTTAAATTCTTAATAAAATCACACAATTCAATGATATACAACAATTCATATTTTGAGAATTTTTATAACTACGCTACCAAATTGTGTGGCGATAATAAAATTGAAATTTTAGTTAGCAGACAAAGAAAAATATCTAAAAAAATAGTTGGCTTAAGTCACACACAACACTTCTTCAACTGAAAAAAAAATGAAATAAGAACAGTTTATTATATTAGGTTAGACAATATTATGATTTTTGCTTTAAATATCAGGTTCAATCAAGAAACCATTGAAATGATAAAAACTAAAAAGTGTTATATACTTTGTTATTAAATCTTCAAATTAGTAATGAAAATATTAATTTGATAAAGGAAACATATTTTGATATTGACAATAACACTTAAAACAGAAATTAACCTATTAAAACATAGTGAAAATATACCAAACGTTGAAATCGTAAATATTGATAAATATATTAAATGACTATCAGAACCTAGTCGTGAAAGAGAAACTATATTTATTCATTTTTTTAAAAATACTGAAAATATTTGTTGCCATCCCTGTCACTAGTTGTACGTATGAAAGAACATTTTCAAAACTAAGTTTAATAAAAACAAAGTCACACAGTACTATGACACAATAACGTTTAGTTGTCCGGTTGAAAATGTTCATTGAGAAATAGTTTATAACATCAATGTTGACGAGGTTATTAAGCAGATTAAACCTTTGAATCCAAAACGAAGAATAATGTAGTTATAAATTTATATATTTTAATGGAATTAAATTATTATAATTAACTATAAATATAGGTGCGTTTTGCACACCGAACAAGCAACACGTATGTTTCGTGAAATAGTGCTGTCTAAGTTATTATATTTTTTTTATTAATGTTTACAATGCAAACCACGGCCTGTCGGATGGATAATAAGTTTTTATAAGCAGATATATTTTTAGTGGGTCACACTCAAACTGACCGAATTGCAGAATGTATGAAAATTTGGACGTCCGTACAATTCTGCCGCAAAATATAACAGTTGATGTTAGTATTTGGACACAAATAAAAAATAACAACGTGACCTTGAAACATATGGTAACGGAATTGCGATTATACAATGAGAAATTATAACTTTAGATTTCTGAAATGAACGCTGGGAGCTCTAAAGAAATTTTGAGCTTGCCGAAAAAAACAATCAAAGTGACGAAAGAAGTAGCGAAAACTTCTGTAAAAATCCATAAACCACCTCAACCAATAACAGTATGTGATATAAAAAAAAAACTTTAAATATAATTATGTTTTTTAGTAATTTGTATAATTTATTATTATAGTTTTTAGATTTATTATTAGGGACAAAATAAATGTATGTACTTGGAATTAGTGTGTAATCATTTTTTTACCTACCTTCACGAAAATATATATGGTTAATTTGAATTTTATGGTCATGCATATAATATTATATAATATTATATTGAATTTTGTGGAACTAACAACTAAATATGCCTTTTCCTTTCCACCTCAAATACGGTAAATTTTACCGAGATGTTTTTACCATTCATAAAATCGAATGGGCGAATTTAAGTTCCTACACGAGACCTAGCAGGTAAACAAGATACATATGTTAGTTCCTACACGGTAAAAAAAGGTACACGTGTTAGTTCCTACACTAAGTATATTATAATTTATAAGTTATCAATCTAATATCAGTTATATCATATTATAATACAGTCATACATTTTAACCCTTTATTCTATATAATAATATAATATAATTATTCATAATATTTAATAATTTACCTAATAAATATTATCAATTTAATAATTTAAAAAATAATAATTGTAATATAATAATAATTCATCATTTATTGTAAACAAAAAAAAATATAAGTAATGCATTCTATATAATATTTAATAAATTTAAAAATAATAATTGTAATATAATAATAATTCATCATTTATTGTAAAAAAAAATATTAGTAATGCATTCTATATAATATTTAATAATTTAAAAATAATAATTGTAATATAATAATAATTCATCATTTATTGTAAAAAAAAAATATAAGTAATGCATTCTATATAATATTTAATAACTTACCTCATAAATATTATCAATTTAATAATTTTAATATAATAAAACAATAAAAACAATAATTATATTTTATGAGGTTTAATTCTGAAGCTTATAGCTTTAACGTAGTCATATTGATTGATTTGTTTAGTTGAATATTCTTTTATTTTTTGATTTATACAATTTTCTTTTTTGGCATGTTATTGTCTTATTTTAAATACTAAGTTACTATTGGTTGTTCTTATTTTTATGAATGTATTAACTTGAAATGATTTGAGAATTTCGATGATTTTAAAAATATGCGGATGTTGATGATAAAAATTTGAATTGAAATCCGAATGAAAACGTTCACATGCGTTTGTCATGTGTATTCTATCAGAAGATTGTCTAGCTCATATTTTCGGTGGAAAAATACTATTATTTGTAATATAATTGTCAATTAAATAATCACAAAATGCTGTAACTGCTGAATTTTCAGGTTTATCTGCCATAAAATGATCTGTTAAACAATCCTCCACTTCCTCTGGATTTAGAAAAGAAAGTCCAAAAATATGAATCAACCATTTTCCTACATCGTCAACTGCTGAATTAAATTATGACGCATAACCTATATTTTGTATTTTACAAAACCAAGCTTGGCCCAAATAAAATCTACAGCCAAACACCTCTGTTTCTGGAAAAATTTCTTTAAAGTTCTTAAAATTATGAATTATTATTATATAGAATGTAATAATGCATTACTTATATTTTTTTTACAATTATGAATTATTATTTACTATTATATTACAATTATTATTTTTAAAATTATTAAACTAAATTAGATAGATAGCTTATAAATTATACATTATATAGATTAAAGGGTTAAAATGTATGACAGTATTTTATAGACGTAGATTGATAACTTATAATATTCGTAGTGTAGGAACTTACACATGTACGTGTCTTCCGCCCTGTAGGAACTAACATACGTACCTCTTTTTTCGTGTAGGAACTTATATATCACATATGTAGGAATTAACGTATGTAATTGTCTACCTATTACTCTCGTGTAGGAACTTACGATTCCCCAATCGAACGACGCCCCATTTTTAATGTTTTTACTCGTGTATTAACTTTTATTTAGGTAGCCATAGAAGCTCATATATAGTTGCTATATAATATATAGCAGCTATTCTTATATGCAGACACTGTATTTTAGAATGTAATCGTATACTAGCCGTATAGGGATTAGGGATAGCTTAGATATAGGTTGGTATAGATAGTAAAAAAAAAAAAATAAAAAAAAAATATAAATTTACACACTTCATAAAAAGGTTTTGAAAAGGTAATAAATTAGGCAAGTAGGTTTAATTTGAAAATTGAATAAAAATTACACTTATACAATTTTTTATTAATTTTACCAATTTACCAAATTTCAAGTTTACCAAAAAAATGTTATTGGTAAATCCCATATCCCTAAATACAAATGACGAGTGTCCGCCCCAAGGATACTTGTTTGGCTGCAACTTGTTTGCGCACAATCTATAATTTTTACCTGAAAAATTGGAACTCATTTGCGCACACGGTTATATTAAATGTACAACTGGTTTGCGCACACAAAAATTATTTTATTTTATCTCGGTGACAGATGGTCACTGATAATCATCAATAAAGAGTACGAAAATGTTATTAAATTCCTTACAAACAGTACGTCTCGAGAACTTATAGTGTGCGTACATAGAATTTGTGACTCTAACCAGTCTAACCTATATTTACCAATCATATTATATTAAAATTAAAATTAACATGCATTTTTAACTTGACCAAGTATTAAATATTATTTATTAACAATTATTAATAAACAAGTATTAAACTATTAAAGTTTAAAAGGTAACTGTGCGCAAACCATGTGTATGGTTACGAATCAACTGTTCCCAAACGAGTGGTAATTTTGTGCCCAAACAAGTTGTCTTTTTGGTATTTCTGCGCAAACCAGTACCACCCACTTTTTTATTGTCCACTTATATCCTTTTTTTTAGGACATTTAATCTTTTATTTACTTCTCTATTACAAACATGAAACTATATATTACAACTGGTTAACTGACTGGCAACCGTTTGAGTGCCTGGATTAATAGCTGTTATAATGTTAATCAATTATTTTTGAAACCGATATTTCTCTTTTTTCTAAGTTTTTGGTGTTTTGTGGGTACACTGTTAATCTGCCATTCGAATCTATAACCCCAGACCACAACACCTGCAACACATGACTAAAACTAAAACTAAAACAAGCACAAATAAAAAAAGTCGGTTTCATTGTCTGTGTAATAAATTACTTGAAATTTGAACGATTGGACAGTATTACACGATATAAAGAAACAAAGGGAATTTTCCGGTACGTAGCAGCACGCTTCCGGACATGATTTTATTATCTCTCATAAGACCATATTTTAAATGAAATTGCATTCCTTTCTGTTTATTCTGTGGACTAACGCTTATAAAATTTAACCGCAAGATAACAAGAATGGGTCAACTCTGCGTACATCACGCTAAATTATCGAAAGTAGCGCAATGGAAACGCAGCCACTCGAAGTCGATACATTTATCTTGGAATCGTGGTTTGTCGTCATTGGTGGCCGAAATGAGGGAATAATACGAATGTCGCGAATACGCCCTAACTAGCGAGCCAGTATAACTATAACGCAGTATTTAATTCAAGACGTGGGAATCGTGCAGGTTGCTTTTGTCGGCGCTAACTTAGTCTTAGTACCAATAAAATTTATCCGGTAACCCGAAATTAAAATTGTCATATAAAAAGTTCATGTCTGAGTGTATTTTGCTCAAGTACCTATATGTCATTAACTCAGCCACCAGGACAATATTTCATCGTGCGGTATAGCGTTTCACCGGAATGGGTAGATTTCCTCCCTGTGCTTGCCCTGTGTGACTTACCAGGGACTCAATTGGATTCGTGCATCGCGCGCGATAACGAGGTAGCGGGTGAATGGTTCTATCGTTTTTCTGAATATGACCGTATGTTTCTGTTTATTCTGTGGACTAACGCTTATAAAATTTAACCGCAAGATAACAAGAATGGGTCAACTCTGCGTACATCACGCTAAATTATCGAAAGTAGCGCAATGGAAACGCAGCCACTCGAAGTCGATACATTTATCTTGGAATCGTGGTTTGTCGTCATTGGTGGCCGAAATGAGGGAATAATACGAATGTCGCGAATACGCCCTAACTAGCGAGCCAGTATAACTATAACGCAGTATTTAATTCAAGACGTGGGAATCGTGCAGGTTGCTTTTGTATTTGCTAATGAATAACAAACAGTAGTATAATGATACAAATGCCTATTTAGCTAATTAATAATTTAACAGTAATATAATAATACCAATGCCTCTTTGGTCAATGAATAATAAAATAATATGTTAATACAAATGCTTATTTACCCAATAAATAATAAAACAGTTATATAATCATAATAATACAAATGCCTGTTTGGCCAATGAATAATATAACTAACTTTGATTGTAATTTATAACAATTAATTCAACTAGACCCGTGGGTCATACAAACACAAATATTAGATCGACCAATAGGTACTCACATAACAGTTGAGACACACACCTGATAACCACCACGCTACCGCACCAGACTGTAAGTATACTAAAATGTGACAGTAAATAAATTAACTTTACGTACGGGCGAATGTGTGCCAATTCACGAAGAATTCGCAACAATGACACTGAATGCAGCCGGGACAGGAACACAAATCAATTGTTGACACTACTGTCCCCAAAAGTACACCAAAAACACGTAGACTCACATAAAACTAATCGCTGATAATTTTGACAACCCTAAAACTGGGGAAAACAAATTAAATGGTTGCAATGAAATTGCAATGAACGATAGTTTCCTGACGATTAAATCACAAATTCACAACAACGTGTTTTGGAAACGACTGCAAACCATAAAAAAACCACAAATTTTACTGTGTACCTGACTGTACAGCGGAAAAATGTGAAGTGAAACAAAATGGTGACGGACGAGAAGAAAACTATGTAAAACAATCTTGTGTCCCCACACTAAACAATGAAAACTGGAATAACTAAGAACTTTGTGACACTGAGAGCATAAATAGTCATAAATGACTAAATGAAAAATAACTTTGAAGTTTGAACATTAACGAATATTAGAGACGACATGAATTGATAATAATAACACAGCTGGCCGGTCGCACACGAAGACATGATAAGCCTCCGCCGACGAAGGCAGTTGCAGAACGCACCGATAAGTGCATATAAAAATGATAACATACAATAAAATAATACAACATATAATAAATCACTATCAACACAACATAATCAACACGGACCGCGCTGGCGGGAAAAAACTCAAATATAAACTAAATATTTTACCGCGACACTCCGGCTTGTCTTTATTTTACAGGAAATATTTTTTTTTTGTTTTATCAACAAAACAGTAAAAGTGCATTTGACAAAAAGAAAAAAGAAAGTTAATTTGTTACTATTAGTAAATAAACAATACGACAAATCAAAAATCCATTTCCTACAAAACCTAGAGAAAAGAATAAGGAATTCAAATATGTTTTCAACATTAAAATTCTGCTTTCGGTACGTCAGGGTGAGTTTTTTTATCGGTTTTGGTATCTTCGTAACCACAGGAATGAATCTTTTTTTATTGAAAAATATATTGACGTTTGACTGCAGGTATGTTTACGCTACGGATTTCCAAGAATCTTAGTCGTATTTTAACTTAAATAATAATTACATTATCCGTATTTCTTTGATATTATATATATTACAAGTTTTTTTATGCAATTAGTATGAATTTAGAGTCGAATATTTTTGTGTATTGCAAGCTTTGATTGTATGCATAAGACTAAATTTCCCGCGGATGGCTGGAGAAATGTTACTCCAGCCCCACAAACGTAATTATTTTTATAAACACGTAATTAGCATCAATTTGCACGAACAATCCCGACATTTCCACGTCATTATCCTACCTTATTAATCAGTTTTTCGTAATCACGCATTTCTGTATTCGTCTAGCAAAGGTAAAATACCTAATAGTCTAAAAAATTTCAGACTTTTTTCAACCACCCTCGGGGGAATTATTTTGTCTTACACATAGACGATCTAAAACCGTGCTGTAAATTACAAAAACAGTCGGAGATACAAAATAATGCACATGCTAAATGCAACAAAAAATTGTAATTCTGTGAATGTAATGGAGGGGGGGGGGGAGAGAAAGGGTTTTAGAAAAACTCACGCCATTATAATATAATTTATTATAATATGTGTTTAAAATATCATCGTCGGAGGTATTGCACCGCGCGCCAAACACGGCTGCGACGCTCCGTCGCGGGAGGTGTCGTCACTATGTTCTCACTTGTCGCCGTCCCCTCGCCGCACCGCTGCAGAGACCAGCCGACCGAGAAAGCCGTTCAATCACCACCGCATTTCACGTCCAATTAAGTTGCCGCCGCGGCGTCTCCTCGCCCGGTCGCCCCTCCCCGCCAACGCCGGTCCGGGTCAACGGCGACGGCAGCGGCGGACCCGTCGACGACTCGCCGCGGGCGCACCGCCGACGCCCGCCCGCGCGTAATAATTTTCCGCCACTTTGCGCTAATCGCTCCGCCAGGGCACCCGCCCGCCGCCGACACCCCGCCCGACGTTTCGATCCCTCCACCCCGCGAGCGATGCGAGTGTACGCACCCACAAGACGTGTATAGTACGCCGCACATAATATCGTATCATAATGCCGGGGCACAAAACACCACTATGGGCGATATTCTATTTTGCCGTTTTTAAATTGCTACATATATATATTATTATTACTGCATAACTCACTCTGGTCGTCGTTGTCGGCGCCGCCGTCTTTAACGCAGTTTTATTTATTATTATTTATTTTTTTTTTTTTTTCATACCAAGGCAACCACCTCGCCTCTCGCCTATTAATTATTGCGAAAATATACGGATTTTGTCGCTGCCGCCGCTTCCGAACACGGTCCGACGCGCGCCGTGAAATTCGTTTCACACGAAGTACCCGCGGCGTCGTAGCCGTAATAACGTTTCACACGTCGTTCCGACATAACAACGTTTCGTCGTTCCCGCAATGATAATAATGATAATCTGTATAGTGGGTGTGTGTGTGGGTGTGTGTGTGTGTGTGGGTGTGTGTGTGTGTGGGTGTGTGTGTGTGTGTGTGTGTGTGTGTGTGTGTGTGTGTGCGCGCGTGCGTGCGTACACTGTTTTCGCCTGTTACTCGAAACGACAATCACCGAGAGCTTGGCACATTATCAATCGCGATCCAGTGTCCCGTGAATAATATACTATATATTCTATTAAAAAGTATTTATAGCACACAGCGCGAACGCCAAACTAAATTAGCACCCTGCCACCCCAATCCACCCACACACACACACTGCAGCGTGATGGCAGGTTAAACATTATTATATTCGAATATTCCTATTCGGTATAGCGGATCGTATAGTGGAGACGACAGAATGGCGTAAATACTTGACGAATGTAACCTTATGTCCTAAAACCTTTCGACCTAAGACGAGCAGGATGCTCGAGATCATCCCTCCACGAAATATGGTGTAATAGAGGGGTATATTTTGCTTACCCTACATGTAGACGCACATTGGGTATGAATGTAGGGGGTGCCATGCAGGGGAACCAATCATGGTACCTACATAAATGCCCGCCACACTCCCTTAATAAGAAAATATACCACATCGCAATAGTTTTTAATTGTATATAAATATAATAAATTAAAACTTTAATTAACTATACTTTAATACTTGTATAGACAAATTAATAAGTAATAAGAAATTCGAAATTGTATAAATGTTAGTATAATCGCTATTCTCTTTATTTATATAAACTATTAAGCAACTATACTGTACATAACGTATCGCATGTATTCAAAATGTTTAAAATAATTACATTTTAATATGTTATCACATGAGAACTGGGGTTGCTAATTTGAAGCCTGCGGGTGCTAGTCACCCGCTAGCACCCCCCCCCCCTATGTGCGCCTAACCCTACCGCTATCGAGCATTTTGTGCGGTATTGGGTTCATATTTCTGGGCGATTAGAGCCGGTTGTTTGTTTATATAACCGTGATTGTGACGGTGGCGGTTAGCGACGCGACCGACGTTCGCTACTCGAGAAAACAAGACAAGCGCTCCCCGTGCCACCGTCGTCGTGGCCGTCGCAGCACCGGTTGTCACGTCTTCTCGTGCGCTTTCGACCAGCTGTAGTTGGAATAAGCCAGCACGCCGGACCGCGGTATGTTCTGCGGGTTTTCGTCAGAGTCGTGTTTGTGCAGTAATGGACAGTGTTACGACTTAGCTAGATAATCATCAAGATGAAAAATGCATTATCTATTATCTCGTCTAGATAAAGATATACTAGTCATCTTTTTATCTATCTTAGATGCAAACTTCAGTTATCTATATTAATGTATCTAGATAATTTTATGCATGGCCATTTATTAACAATTTTAGTATGATATAAATTTTTTAATTTTTTGTTCGAAAACCATACTAATGTAATTTAATAGAAGGTTATAGTACCTACAAGTCCATGTAGCCATAAACACATAAATTATAAAAAAAAGTAATCTTGTTAGTCAATTTTCCATAATTTATTGTTGGCTATTGCTTTAATTTAATGTAGGCACGTGGTTATTTACGTGGTGATTTACGAATATAGTATGCGGTCTACCGCAAGGTTAGATTTTTAGTAAAAAAATTTGTTGTCAATGAATATAAATAAATATAATATAAAACGTTATACAAAAACTTCCGCCATATCTCTTAAAAATGCATTAAATAAATCTGGTTTATTTATTCCTCGCCACCATGTTTCCATGAGATATCTGCAATAATATGTATAATATAATATTACATTAAATTTATTATTGAATAAAAATCTTTTGCCAACATATTGGGTGTATAAAATATGGTGTTAAAATGTGGTGTCGCGCAATAAATGACATACTGAGCTATTGAGCCAATACTTTTACAAAATTGTTATCTTGTTTTACAATTAAGATAAAGTATATCTAAAAGATAAAAAAAAATTGCGGGTAAAACCGCAGGTAGACCGTATCCTACAGCGGCCGGTAGAACGCATTTGCCGGTAGACCGCATACTATATGACAGCCCAATAACTATATTGTATAAACGCATTTAATACTATGTCAACTTTATTACTAATATATAGACAGTAATACAGTATACAATATACATAATTAAATTATTGTTCTATTAACCAGAATTGATCAATAAATATAACTTAACTGAGTTAAAAAAAATTAGGATAACTATTAACTTTAAACTTTTTAAAATGTTTTCTATCAACTTAATTCAACTAAAAATTATCACTAACTTTTAAAGGCTTGATTCCGGGAAATTAATAGAAAAATATCGTACATGTTACATTCCAATATTTCATACATATAAAAAATATATCAAGACAAGGGAAAAGAGAATAATAAACATTTTAGGACAATTTTTAGACTTGAATTATGGAAATCCGTTAAACAGCAAGCAGAATTAGAAAAAAACAGAAAATTGTGAATATGAAACTACCATATTGGCAATGTACGGTGAAGCCATGTGTCCATCCAGGAAATATGAGATTTGGAAGAGCTGGTCGTTCAGATAGATACATAATATACTCAATGTTTACAAAACCCCAGAGCTCCATTAATATAATAATATGTAAGGGACTTCAATTATATATTCATATATACTTTTATCAAGATTGGATAGATGAAATTATCTAGAATACAGGATACCTAACAAAACGATAATATGGTAATTTGCTCTGTATTTCAATAATGCTGTCGATGTACAATTTATTTATAGCATTTGGAGTGATAATGCCATTTATTACTATTTTTTAAGTTTCTATTTTCAGAGAAGGGGGCTAAACAACAGAAAAATGTTCTAAAAAATTATGTTTTTACTGAACTACTGAACATAACGGCTATTAACACCCAAACGTTTTCAGCACCCTAAACCCGATACCTGAATAAATGATACGGGTGCAAAGCCCTGGATTTTATATACTTATCAGAAGTCACACTGCACAATTATTAATTCGTTGTCATGGTGTACAGCACGTCTACTGTTTTAGTAGTAGTTTGACTGTAGACATGCCACATACCTACCTACGTCAATACATGTGTGGGAATGTGCGCTTTTTTTCCCCAATCTCTACGGCGTAACGTATAAGTACTTACAAAACGGGAAGCAACATATTATATAATATTACTATCAAGATTGAAATATTTGCTCGTTTTAAATACCGTTATAACTATTTACCACCTACCTCATTGGCTCGATCATTATATTACAATATTAATTGGATTGTGGTTTGTAATTTCCCGTTTTCGGCGTTAATAGTTTTACTGCAGATAACTTTACGCAGATAACTCCTTAATTTCCCTCATCCACTCACAATATAGTATCGACAGCCATGTATATTTAATATATTTAGTATATTATTTAAAAAACATTATGTTTTAAAAATTAAGTTTATAAGAGGACGGCGCACTGCACAGGTGTCTTGTATCGGATTTCCAAACGTACGACAGTACAACAAACTTGCGTTCAGCAAAACTTAATCTACAATTTTAGATTGAATATTAGAGTAAAACAAACTTAAAGGAAAGAATATTACTTAGGTAGGTACTATCAGTTTAGGTTAGCGTAGTTAGGAGTAGGTAGTATTAGTCGATTCTATCCAAGTTTTACAGTTACAGGGAGATTTAAAAACGTTTATCCACGACTTTCCCGCTTGAACGATCAGTTTTGTGGGTGCTTTCTTTCCAAGTTTTTTACCATTACAGGGAGATATCATGACGGTTACCCACAACTTTTCCACTTGGGGTGCCAGTGTCGGGAAACATTTTACAAAATATTTGGCAATAAAAAATACATTATAATGTATCTATATTTACTTTGAGAGTTTTCACTAGGTATTATTGTATTGTGCTTTTCAAATCATTAGTTGACATACAATTTCCTTTTTTTATTTATAAATATTTAATACAAATTATAAAATATAAAATATTTTTTAATGAAATATTTGTAAACTTATACAAAAATAGTGGATAAAAAAAGTTGATATTTTTTAAAGCATATTTGTACTTTTTGAACCACATACGTACATTAATTTTCGAGCCCTATAGTAATAAATATGCGAAATGATACCAAAGGATATTGTCATACCATTTGAATATTTATGAGATATTTATGAACTAAATTAATAATTTACGACCAAATTAATTATCACTCAAATTTTTTCCCCTTGGAAAAATATTATAGCATTTTTAAATAAATATTTTTGATAACTAGCTGCATTACAAGCACAATCATTAATGATGAGCATTTCATCAATCATCTTGCAATTACATTTTTGAAATCTATACGATCCAATGATGCATAAGTACAGTGGTGGATTTTCAAAATTTTATTCTGGGAGGAGGTCCTTTTTCAGTGTACCTATTTGAAATAGGTATGTAAATAACCATGTATAATATAGTGCATATTATATATTATTGTGTATAATAAATATATATATATATATCAACTACTTGGGGGGGGGGGGGCTTCAGAGTTACTGGAACACCTCCCTCCACCACCGCAAACATTGTAAATCCAAAACTGTATAAGTACATAATTAAACCAGTAGCTTAACGGAGAGTTATCTCCTTATTCATACACCTTTACGAACTGTATAAAACTTGATAACATAGACGCGGCAATCGCGGAGCGAGACAATCTGCAGACTCTACCTAATCGAATATTATAATACGTAGTTCCTATAAAGTTATGTAGAAACACTAGAAACATTCATAATACTCACTAAATATTATTATTTATACGATAGTTTAAGAAATTCACATAATACCTATTCAATCCTTGACAATGTTTATAATTAAAAAATTCTCGGTTCATTGCAACGGCGATGTTGTAAAAACTGAAACTGTAACTAACTATTATGGTTTATATTTTTAAAAGATAAACTTTACTTAGTGGTTTTTAGAAATTTCTATACTAGAATTAATATAAAACTATGTTCAGTGCAACTATTTATTTTTTAAAGCGTAGATCAATGCAAACAAGACTTCATAAAAAATTCTAATCCGTTTTCAATATTATCGATTGGAGTATTTTTATACTCTAGTAAGTATACGTCAAAACTAGTACCTACATTATACTGTTAAATATAGGCACCTACGTCTATTGACTATTCCGTTTTGAAAACCGACCGCGTAATATAAATTCCCCTAAACAAGAAACTATACTGCAACGCGTCTGCATGTGCTCTGCATATGAAATATCGCGTTTAAACTGCAGACGTGTATAAATTACAAAAATATGTAGACCTAGTAGTGGCATATAGAATTTCAAAAAATTTAGTTAGGTATTGTATGGTCCACGTAGGTATTTTATTATTTGACTATATTGCCAATGTCCCAGTACAAATGTTCCTTATGAGTGATAAGAATACGTCTTATACCCACACATTTTACACCTCGTCATCATCAGTCGTCGGTAACGGTAAGTATAGCTATAAGGCAGCAAGGCAGCAACCGTGTCTGAGATATATTTAAACTATATAGCTACAGAATATAACAAGAAAATCGATTTAATTTAAAAATAATGATTATTGTTAACGGTATTTATGATAATTAATATCAACAATTAAACATTAATATTATTTGTTATTTGTTAAAATGTAATAAGAAAACTTAACAAAATATTTTACTTGGTAAGTAGTTAGAAAACAATAACATAAACAAATTTTCAAGTATTGCATATCATTTAATTAATAAATTAATAACCATTGGTTATTGATACTTGATTAAAATTCTACTGAATATGCTGTCGTCCTTAAAATACGCATTTATATGCAAAATACATGCTGTGCTATATAATTTTACCACCCAGTTATTATCATTCCAATCGAACTGCATACACACAATACGAATATGATACGTGTATAACTGGCAACTGCAAACTTATCTGGACCACCATGTATGTAGTTTAATTGTATTATTATTTTAACTTCTAAATACACAATTAAAATATTAAATTGTTTAAGTTATTATGTTGCATACTTAAATTGTGCAGTCACTATTAATAGGTACACATTAAATTATTTTTGTATCAAACTATTGACTTCGGTGACAAATATAACACGGTACTTGAAATTAAAAAAAGTATATGTAGATTTATAACGAATTATAACTGTGAAATGTGGGAATTTTTGTAATGGTAATTATTATATTATCATAATTTAGTAAAAAAATATTAAATAAAAGAGATTGCAATAGTAATATCTCACATTCAATATAATTTTCATAGTATTATTACTGATAATAAGTTATTGTATTTGTTTAGATATAAGGCGGTTACCTATTAATATTTATAGTATACAGGTTTATATCTAACTACTATTTATTTTTTATGTATTTAAATCAATTATAGACATTTGGGCTACACGTATAATAACATAAACTTTTTATTTTACATTCTGAGCGGAGCGAAGTATTCAGAGTTCGAATTTCGACAAAATTTAACAAATTTAAAATATAATAATAATTTTGTAGTTAAAATTTTATAAAATGTTCCAATATACTTTTACCCTCACGACCAACAATTACAGTGGAAGGGTAAAAAAATCCTCAGTTAATTTTAACCCCGGGGGTAAGAACATTTGAAGTTATTAGAAACCCGCGACACCACTACTAAATAATATTTACGATATTATCGTTCATCAGAACACTTTGATAAATTATTTTTTCCGTGAATTTCGTGATTAAGCTATTACTATTTAGTATACAATGTCTTTGGGAACGAATCGTATTATGTGCTATAACATACCTACCATGTGAGCATATTAAGCACACCTGCAGTTGAAATGATAATAGGTAGATAAATAACGTAGTCAGGACAGTCACAGTCCCATAAATATGTATAATAAATAATAATTATATAGTATTATGTCTGTGGGTACCTACAAAAAAAAATGGTCCTTTGTATTAAAAATTATCGAATTCATTTGTTTATCACAATATGCGTTGTAATCACTTTAAAGTCAACTGATCTGCGATAATATGCAGATTTTAACATTCCAGATGTATAATATACCGTATTATAATATAGACTTTTTAGAATTGAACTTGCAATATTTTATGTATGCTTTTACCTCACATGCCAGAGTAACCAATGGCATAACTATTTATAAACAAAAAAAAATTTAATTTCCACTGTGAATCTGAAAATCATCGATTGAGAGTAACTAACTCTTTGAATTGTGAATTTTGTAAAATCTTTCCTTAAAGCGTCATTATATCACAAAACAAAACTACTAAACAAATTGGATACTCGCATATTTCAGCGGTTCCAGCTAGGCGATGATGAATCAGGACAATTTATTTTATATAATGTATCTAGATTATATATTTTTATTTTAATACAATAGCCAGCAGGCACGCGACTCTGACCAAACTGGATTATACAGCGAATAACATCACCAAAATAATATACTACTCGTAGTCTTTATATACCTCTTATACATATTTTATAAGATATTATTATTATTATTATGGGCATCCATATAGGAATATTTCATATTATTACAAGGGAGCGGGCGACGAAACTGCACGGATGTTTTCAAACAACCTCCCCGGCCGGGGCACGGTCGCCCGACAAAAACTAGTTAACAAATTACATTTCATTTGCGCCGGCGTTTTTTATTTTCATTTATACTTTTTACGCGTACGAGCGGGGGGGGAGGGGCGAGGACGGACGACAATAGCTCTTCTAATTGCGAACGGCAAACGCTACCGCCGCCACGCCGTTTCCCATTCGCGAAAACATTTCTCAAACAATTGCGACGCAGCGGCAGTATAAGTTCTTTACGCGCGCGTGGGTCAATTTGCATTTTTCGTCTTCTTTTTTTCGTATTTTCTCTCTCTGTCTCCGCCCCTCTTTCCTCTCCGTCTCTCGTTTTCCACCGTCGGTTTTCCACTTCGATCCCCGCGCACCCGCCCCGTCCGCGCAGTGGCTTTCAAGACGTGCCCTTCACTGCGGCTCTCTGCGCCGTTGAATGAGTCGGATAATTTTCTGTACGTTCATGCGTAATTTTTCCGCCACTACATATATATACATATATTATATTATACTTCGCCGTGCTTGTATACAGCCATCAGTCGCCCCGTCATAGTGCATAACATTATTATCATAATAATAATACATTACAGCGGGTGGCGGATACAATGAAAATAAACGATAAGAGAAACATATTAGCACAATAAATTATGTAAATAACGAGAATAAGAGCGGCCAATTATTGGAGCAGGTAACTGTGATGTATATATGCGCGTGATGTGGTAAAGGTAAGGTGTAGGTGGTACAACGCAGCAGCACTCACCAGCTATACTATACGCGGCGCTTATATTATTATTATTTAATATTTATTATACATATATTATAGTGCACATTGTACATTATTATGGATACGAGTGTACCTACAGCACGAGAATCTTTGTAATTCGATTCGAGTAAACGCGAGTGCACGTCATTATATTAAATTTATCATTATCATATTTTCACGGTCGAGGCGAAAAAGTTTCATTATATTTCCGCGGCGAATAAAGCACTGTAAGTTATTGTCTGCGCCTCTGCACGAGATCTAAATTATTCCACCGGGTACCAAATCACACCTTGTGCATAATTCGTCAATCTATAAAAATAAAAATTTCAGTTAAACTCGTTTATGTTTGTAATATTTGATAATATTTGCAATATTATACTATTTATACTGCCAATGTGTGCCCTACATTTTCACTCCATCGCATCGCCAAGGAACTCGCAATGTGCTAGACACACACATGGTGTTTCAACGACAATAAAACACATAATTCTGGAGTCCTTTCACCGTGGGTAAACTGTCCCACCGTATCCATCTCATCTAAAATACTATCAACGATCACAAAGGCAATTTACGTAGTAACCACCAATTACCTATATAAACTCGAATATTTTTATGTGCCTACTTACCTAAATAGTAAATCTACTAAAATTAAAAAAAAAAAAGCTAATACAAATAACAAAAAAATCTTTACTTTATTAATCTAAATATATATATATATAGGTAATATAGATACAGGGTGATTCAACCACCATATTCAATCACTTTTTTTCATTAATAATTTAACTATTCAAAATATAATTTTTGGAATTTTTAAATATTCTATATTTTTAAACACTTGACATTTTTTGAACATACGAAATTCTGTTTTTAAAATGAGAACCACCCTTTTTATTTTAAATTATTCAGAATTTTTTTAAATTTCGATGTAATTATCTTAATCAAAATGACTAGCAGATTTCTAGTTACTAAACATTATTTTCTAAGGACATAGATATCGTTGACACATAAGTCATGAGATAAATTATATTAATATTTATTCATTTGTATTTACGAGAAAAGATAGATAAGAGATACGATCTCACACGAAAAATTCTAGACTTTTCAACTGATTAAAAAATTATAGTAAGTATGCTATATTAATCTATTAAAATTTTACTATCTGTATACAATAATTATCTGAATAATTACCTATAAAAACATGACAAACCAAAAAATTTACATCTAATTACATCTAATTTACATCTATTTTGTGTATTGTAACTGGTACTTATCTGAGATTATTTCTAAACTTTGCAAACCATTTATAAATCATGAATATATTAAAAAAAAAGGTCAAAAGACTGGCGAGGACTAGGTCCCAAAACTGTACCTATTGTAATAGGTGTAGTTTTAATCGATTGCTGTAGTTATCATTGGTTTTAATACTTTGCGTTCTATTAGAATTAGAAAAATAAGAGTGAATTCGTTTATTAGTAATGCCATAAATTCCTGCTTGTTCTATTTTTTAATAGCGAGGTATGATTAAAATATATCTATCAAAATATGCTCTTTTTGTATCTTGAACAGTTCCCAATATTGCATAACTTTTGTATGTATTCAACTATTTAAGAATAAAATCGTTAACAGTAAAATGATTATCTCTATGAGACTTACCTGAAATAAAACCAAACTGATTAGAAGAAAATAAACCATTATTTGCTAAAAAACTTACTATTCTAAATTTAAGAAATTTTCCAATAATTTAGAAACGCAGAGAGATAAAGAAATATGACGATATTTTATTTATAGTTTTTTTATCCACTTCTAAAAAATTGAGTAGCTAACTTAAAATGCTGTTTAAATAAATTATTTAAATACACACTTGATGACAAAGATAAATTAAATGTTGGCATCAATGGAAAAGTAGGTAATTCAAGTATTTTTCAGGATAGAGTTTTGTAGTCCAAACTGAAATTTTGATTGAAATTTCAAACTCTTCTACTACCTATAATAGATATATAATATATTATAGGTAGGTACTTCACAAAACGATTTTTGTTTAATAGTTCCATTATTTTGTACGATTCCTCCAGAAATAATGGCATGCTTACCTATATCATTTCCCACGCTCATAAAAAATCATTGAATTTATTACTGCAGGTATCAAAATTAAATTCAGAAATAATATCATTATTTAGTTATAATTTATTAACTTAATTGTTTTTTTTAAAGATTTTAGATATCATTAATAATTTTCCAAGTTTGTTTAGAATTGTTTTCAAAATTTGGTATTTATCTATAGAAAAATTAATCTGGCTTTACGAATAATTGTAGTTAGTACTTTAAAAGGTTTCTGATATAGAAGAATAAAATGGTTGTTTTTTTTAAATGTTTTGGAAAATTGTTCTTTATTTTTTAATTGAAGTTATTGAAGTTACAATACCACTTATTTTTTTATTTTTTATTTGTGATATTTATTTAATTTTTTTAAATTAGTATTGCATATTTACTAATAAATTCATGATTTTTTTGTTGAAAGTTTCAAGAGCAATATTTATATCACTATTATTCGGTAGTATTTATCTATTATTAATTTACTGAGATAAATAAAATCATAACTATATTTTCGATTGTCAAAACTATTTGCCTTATTTTTATTTAACTTATCATATCCAAACCGAAATGCAGTTGCAAATCGATCAGTTATATTCAATTTTGTTATACATTATACGATTCTATTACATTAATATTTTTATTTTTTACAAAAATATGATGTAACTAACTAAGCTTGAATTTTAATTATTAAAAGTTCTTGTTTAATGAATTACGTACAAAACCATATTGAAACTGGCCATAATATCAAAATTATTATTAGATAAACTAGAACTGTCTAAAATGGTATTATTAATATCACAACTTAAGATAACGTTTTTAATACTCAAAAGTCAAAATGTTCTCTTGATATAGTTTCGAAACTAGTTAAAAAGTAAAAATGAATCTATTTATTATTATTAGATGACCTATAAACCTCTAAAGTTCTGAATTTTAAAAAATCATTTTCTAAATGTATTTTGATCAGATTATTAAATTTGTATATACAAAAATAGTTACGCCGTAACTTTTATTTAAAAGTTCCATCCGAATTAAATCCGCCAAAACAATTTATATTAAAATTAAAATAAGTCAGAAGCCATATTTCCGTTAAAATAATATAGTAGGTATTGAAACATTCTTTATTAGTAATATTAATATAAGTTATTACTATATGCTTATAGGTAATGAAATAGTTCATCAAAATGCTTCTTGATCCTACTAATGTTTGAATAAAAATAGATGTATTATGTTTATTTTATCTGCAGATAGGTACAACATTAATTTCTTTCGCAATGACAAAATAACGCTGAATTAACTTCTTTTAAAATATTTTTATCTAAAAAAAAAAACATGGTTAACCCTCCGTCAATTATTTTTAGATGAACACAATTTTCATTAGTCATGGACTAGAATACAAATACTAAACCAACCACAATAATTTTCTATTTACGCAAGTCTACCTCAAGGTTAAAAAATATTATATTATTAGTAAACGAGGGATGTACATAATTTAACTATATTTGATGGGATTTTAGCAATTAAGATTTTTAGATTCACTCAATATTTTTCCTTTAATTAATTTTTGGTGAAAATGCACAACTAATTAATCAGTAGGTTGATTATTAGTAAAATCAGGTTTAAGAACCACGTTTTTGCCTCCGTCTTTGACATCGACACTTAGAACTTTAGCTGTAGCAATTACAAGTTCTGCAGAAAGTGATTAATTTTTGATAATAGGAATAATTTCCGTTAATTTTTCGGTTATTTGACAAATTAATCTGATAATTTATAATTAATTTGAAGTATTCAAAAGTTAAATAGGTAATCTGAAATTCATAGGACATGCCTAGATGTGAATCAGCAAAAGAAGCTCTGTCGAACGTCGTAAATCGGACTCGTCGCGGAATCATTTGCGGCGTATTATAACTGTTTAAGTAATAGCAAAACAAAAATATTATTCGAGTAGGCACCGACTTCAGAAGTTCTTCTCCCAAACCGCTCCTCTTAAAGTTTACAACAAAAAGTTTATTTTGATATTACAGGTACCTTATACATAAACACTGCAAGCGCTACAAGTCCCGCAAGCGCCGAGATTACATATAATATGGTAACTTGAATACGCATATATAGTGGCATCCGCCGCTATACTACGTACGGGCACCAGACTCGCGGTCTGACGTCATATAATATATAATATTATTATAATAATATACGCGCAGTGACATCCTGCGCCGATACCGCACGACGGATAATCATAATGTATAACATTTCGCGGTCCGGAGGCGACTGCTTCTGCTCGTTGTCGAACGCACAACATAATAACAACGCGTATGATATTATTATTAATTAAAACTTTTGATGTGAAAATACGATATAATATATTATTATCGTTGTTATAATATTATACCTATACGAGCAGCGTATGCGGTGTCGTGAGCGGTACACGTGCGGGCGCTATATTACAAGAGATAACGGCGACGATATGACTTGGAAACTGCCGCGGCGGATATTCGACGATAGCGAGCCGCATGAGTTGGGGGGGAGGAGGAGGGAGGGATAGACCTGCCGCGGCGGAACCGACTTCGGCGTCGACGATCGCAATAATACATCTCGCCGCGGCCCCCGGATAAACGCTCGTCTAATAATCGCGAGTTATTATGACGACACTGTGTGTACATTATAATATTATCAATTATCGCTGTTATTATTACTATTATTGTTGCGACAAAAGGAAACGGGCGCCCGCGATGTTATATTATGGCCGCCTGCTGCCGCGGCAGTGCTCGAGAGGCGGAAACGCTCAATCTTCGGATGCTGCGCGCGCCGGCCCGGTGGCGTTAAGAGTTTGAAAACTCGACGCATTAACCGCGGCGGCGGGACGGCAAAAGAGACACGGACCGAAAACAAAAGTTCGGCAATTACGAGACGA
Organism: Nasonovia ribisnigri; assembly: GCA_027563435.1. Taxonomy (NCBI): domain Eukaryota; kingdom Metazoa; phylum Arthropoda; class Insecta; order Hemiptera; family Aphididae; genus Nasonovia; species Nasonovia ribisnigri. The sequence goes on from JANEHU010001070.1 coordinate 73,803, forward strand.
CGATGTTTAAGCAGCGCTGTTCCGTTTCGATATCAACAGCAGCGGCAGACGGCTGCAGTAACGCGGCGGCAACTAATTACCGGAGGCCTTTGGAGCTGCCAGGGTTTTGGCGCTTTGGGTTTTCCGACGGCACCGTCGGTGGGTGCGTACGCGGCCGCGAGCTTACGAACACGCGCTGCGACGGTGGGTGTATGCGGGAGAGATGAGTAGCTATACATATTACAGCGCCGCGAGGTGACGGGGTACGCGAGGTGAATAATTGCGCTTTTCTAGTTTTTAATCTTTTGTGCGTACACTCACTAAATTTAGGACGATACGCCGTTGGTTGTGAAGTATACGAAACATTCAACTATTAGCAATTTTAAATTCCCAGGTATAGAATAACTTTCAATGTGAATTCAATAAGATTTCAAAACTCATTAACAGGTTAATCTTGTGAAAAAAGGTATTTGACAAATTTATAGTTAGTATTACTTATTAGTTAATATATTTTACAACGACGAGTGATACAAAAATGATTGATGTATTTTTTTTATTTTTTTTTTTTATTTTCTATAGCCTATAAGTTAGTTTAAAAATTTATCAACAACATAAAAATATATAATTCGTTTTTAAGACTTTTATTAATTCACTTTCAACTGTATAATGCAAAATTTTCCTGATGCCAAATTTTGTCAAACTTTACAAAAAAAGTCATGTGACTTATCACTAAAGTACTTGCTTAAATTAAGCTCACCTGATGCTATGGTATGTTGCAGAGGCGCTGCGAAAGTCAAATACGTTAAATTAAATAATGCTCTAATCTGATTTGACAATTTTGATGATTGTCTATATATTGCACAGAAAATAAAATAAAAGCTCAAAACAATTAGCCTAATAAATATTGTACGTATAAATAACCCATATAATAAATCAACCAATGACTGTAGCCACGGTGGCCTGCAGCGGATAGGTTTGATTATAATACGAGTACCTATATTCTATATGTATTGTGTCATATTATATAATACTCATAAATCATAAGCTCATAACACAACATTTCGTGGCAGACAGGCCCATATAATATTTAATATGGCCATCTTTCAGCTTTTTTAAATTTTATATATTTCTTATCAAAATTTGAACGAAAAAATTGTTTGTGTTTGTCGTATTTTACCACAAAACTGCTGAACTGCATACATTTCGTGCTTCATACCGGCAGCAACCCACAGAACAACCTGGAAATATAGATAGCCCTGAACATAGTTACCCGATATAAATGTACTCGAAACTCCACAATTAATTTACGATTCTTAATTTATTATTAATGTCGGTATTTAACATTATATCTATAGATATAGTGCGGGTTTTTGCTGAATTGCTTAGGTGAATAATTTAGATTCTTGTCAATTAATCCATTCCACATTGTGACACATCATCTTCATAATGGTTTCAGTCTAGTACTCTACTGACTCTAATTGTTGTTGAATGTAAAAAATAGCTTCTTATAAAATATTATTTTTGATATTATTCACACGCATTGGCCATGATACCAATATACCCACATTACGTGTGGCTGATGTATTTATAAGCTTATAGTGCTTGTAACGGGTTTTGACCTTTTGATTTAAGTTTTAATAGTTTTATTCTCTATTGTTATATATAGCTTTGCTCTCCTTTTTCAAAATCCAGCCCTGGTATCACATAAGATACTTATTACATTATACACACACGTAAACCAATATAATGTTATTTTAATAAATTTGTTAATTTCGATGTATAAGCCCATAAACGGTATTGTTAATATATTACATATTTATATTATATAATATCGGGTTGCGTATTTGGGCCGATATTATGTGGAATCGGTGTGTGGCCAGCGATTGTGAATGACGCGTACGAGAATATAATATATGCCGGGGGTGTAAATAATACACTGTTTAAGTATACACGATACGTAAGTACGTCTATCTCTATTTATGATATACATATAATAATACCTACTGATATATCGGCGGGAGGGCTAAGGTATTATAATATATAACGTGTAAAGGTCACTCTCTTACATTCGCGATGTCGATAATAACAAGATAAGCGAGCCGTGCGTAAAATGTATCGCAAGGAGAGGAGGCGTGTATATGGTATATGGTATGTGTACAGCGGAAGAAAAGAGGAAAGAGAAAACCTATCGACCATGGATAAACGGCGTGGGTCGGCGTTGGTCAAAAAAAGGAAATTACGATTTCTATCGGCCACCGCCCGGAGGTGTAGGTGCCGAACGAAGAAAAAATATATATAATAATAATATGTAACACGAGACGTATATACGCAATAGCGGGGCGTTATGCGTACTATAATAATAATATTATTACATCATATAATATTATCGATAGTAATAAATAGAGATAGCGGGGCGGCGGTGACGCGCGTAAAAAGTTTTATATTTTCCCCTTATTCCCGTCAAAGACGATAATAATATATAACGCAGAAAAGAAATCTCAGATAGGTCGCATCGCGTGTATATATATATATATATATATTATACAATGTACAATATACATACATACAAACATTCACGCTCGCGTTGTAAATATTCGCCTTTAGTGACCGCGGTATTATATATAATGACATTATTATAATATCTATATATATGGATTATATGTACCTACTGTATGGTATCTGGGGTATCTGTAAGTGAATTATCGTCTTAGGATGTGGCCGCCTCGACGGACGGACCACTGCAGAGACTGCGGAGCATTTATATGGTCCAAGTCCCTCGTTTAATCTTCGGCCCGGGTAACGGATCGTGGTCAGTCGCGTACAATAAATTCACCGATCAGCCTCTCGCTCGCTTTTCTGTATATATAAGTATAAGTATTATTATTATTATTATATAATGGCCGTTCTCGCGTGAATATAATATATTTTTTTATTCACATTATACGCGCAGTATCTCGTACCTTTAAGCGCATCGCATCGTGTATATTTTTATTATTATTATTGCGATGCTATACGCTGCACCCATCACCGGGTGTCATATTATATAGAACCTCCTAAAGGACCGCCAATGAGGTCCAAAAAAATTTAAACGGCCGGAGATATCCATATTAGCAAAAGTCTATAAGACGTTTACATTGAGGAAATTTCATCTAGTACCTTCATGTTAAACCGTCGTTCGTTATATATAATTATAATTATAAATACGCATAAATTGTAATTGATTAATTTAGTTATTTATTCATGTAAACACCCGTGGTGACTGAAGTGCTGCAGTACAAAATTGTTAATTTTTTACAATAATTTTTAAAAATATATCGCGAATGAAAGTTATGTATATTTTACATTTTTCTTCATAAATATACGTCATCCTTACCATTTGAGTATAGAAGAGCTCTAACAATATCTTTGGAGATAAATCTATATATATATATATATTAAATTGGAATAGTTTGATAAGGAATACATTTTGTTTTTATACTTGTATGGTTGTAAACATTGAAAAATTATAAAATAATTAGTGTTAACAAAAAAACCTAACAAATAAAAAGAGGTAAAATTTGTTCAAATAAATAATTTTTAATTTTAATACAATTTACAGATATTTGAATTACACCGTACCTATATAGTATGATATTTAATTTTTAATTTTCAATACTGAAAATAAAAATAATTAAATATGATTTAAATTGTATTCCAAAATTCAAAATAGCCAATATGTAAATCTGCAGGTTTTAGAAAACTTTTGACTGTAAAAACATTTATCTAAGTTATATAAGTGGTTTATATTTATGATAAACAAGTTTTTTAAACAAAAATAATGAGATTTCACGATACCATGACTTAAATAACTGTTTCTACGATTAACTTTTTTTTAAATATCAGATTTTCAAACTGCAGGCCTTTTTGTATTTTTAAAAAAAAATTTAAATAAAATTTTCAGCCTTAAAAAATTAAAATCGAAAATAATATACTGTACGAGTGACGCAAGTGTCTGTAACAGTTGTAAAAAAAATATTTATTTTCAGGTCTTCCTGCTGTTGTATTCTGTATATTATGTGTTCAAACTTCAAATTGGGCTAGGTATCTAAAAATTATGCTAAATACGCCATACAGATAATGTGTTTATAGTCTAGCATTAGTTTAGTTTCTATTAAATCAAGATAATAATTTTATAAGTTTTAACGTTCGCAACGCATATAAAAATAACACTAGGTATACCTAGTATATATAATCATACCTAATTCCTATTGCATAAATTTTAAAATAATATCTCTTGACATAATATTAGAATTATTTGGAAAGTTTAAATCACTATGGACTTTACAGTCTATAAGTTATAACTATAACAAAGTGAGCCTGGCGTTTTAAAAACGAATCGGAGCAAGACTTTTTTTTAGATTATGAGAATTGCTGTTAAAAATAATTTACAAGTGGGATGTTTTACAAAATGTAATAAATATAATACAAATTACTATTTTAGTGATAAAATGATGAAGCTTGAAAGAAATTTTTAAAAAATGTTTTATTTAAATATTTTTTTTCTTATTATAATTTATATACTGCGAATAAATTGTTACCAAACTTGTAATTGTTATTGGTTACTAAACTGTATTTAAAACAACAAAACGAACAACAAAAAAAGGAACGTTCAATAACTTTAACTATTAAAAATAAACCATCGATGTCATTGTTAAGAATTTGGAATCTATTGCAGTATATTATCATTGAGTTTATAATGCATAATATTATAATATACTCCATTACTCCATTATATTATTATATATCACAATATTAAGTTTTGTTTTCAATGCATTTAATTATTATCAACATTTTATTATAATAGGTACTTATAATTACACGGCGTTGTGTGTAGGCTATTTAGATACATTTATATAATGAATATCAATTATTAGTTAACTATTATGATCATTAATCACAAAGTAAATTCAGCAATAGGTAGTAAACATTATTTCTTTTAAATTTAATGGATTTTAAATTTACTAGTATTTTACTACCTAATGTTTCATGAAAGTGGCAGTAGTATGGTGTAGGTAAGTATTTCCTGTAGTCGCAGAAATATCTGTAACTCCGTGTGTTTATACTGAAAACACTTGTATGATGGTTTTTTGATGTACATAAATGTAGCTTGTATAAAAAGCATAAATCTCATATATTTTTAGTGTATTACTCAGGGATTATAGTGGTGGGTCGCAAGTCTACAGCCCTCTACCACTGATTAAACTTATATAAGGAGTCCTCTTTAACTAATTTTTCAAACGGTACGCTGGTACGCTAAGACATTGAAGCTTAATTCATAGAGATAAGATATTTGTGGCCTAGAAAAGTTTCAAAAATTACCACAAAAATGCTTTAATGCCCTAAAAAATGTTCATAAACAAAATTGAGTAAACATTTATATTTTAAGTTTAAATCACAGTAAAAACAATGTATGCAATTGTTAAAAACAAATTTAAAAACAAAATATAAATAAAAAAATTTAGCTTTTATTGTTTGTTAAACCCACCAATAATAATAATAAAATTATTTTTTTGAACAAATAATCTTTAAAATCAAAAATGCCTCACATTGTACAAAAACTACAAAAAATGAAATAGAATATGAATAAATAAACTAAAAATATAAAAAAGAAAAAAGCATAAGAGTGGATGTCACTCTGCTGTACAGTAGGTTACATGTTGATCACTATAATGGATGGTGTTAATTTTGAATTCATTATTCAATGACAAAATATCATTGTAGACGAAAAACGATTCTGAACAGCTTCATTATTTATAATATATATATATTATTATTACCTATTTATACGGTAGCCGGTAAGTTGAATTAATATTATTTGCATACTATCATATTTCAATATTTGTTCATAATAATATACATGATAAATTCCAAGTATCCACGAATAATATTTTTAAATTACAACAAAATAACTAAGATCGCAATTCTTTTGATTTAATTTTGTTAATTTATAATAATATATGTGTTATAAAACTATTTAATCCTAGGAATAAGGACAAATATAATTTATGTGTCTAACTATATTTTTACCGATATCATTAAATTTAATATATACTATATATAAAATATGATTCTATATAGTACAGATATTTTTGGGACTTATTAACAAATGCAATTAATATTTGGGGAAAAAAATTGTTTGTTTAATAAATTAATGAATTGTTATACGGGGAAAACATTACATAAATCGCTCAAAAGAAAATATGAATCAGAGTACCCCTTGCCATTTTGTGTCACTTCAACCACCGGTAGCAGCGTATAAAGGATTTAAATATAAGATAATTTCCCACTTTTTTATACGTTATTCACACCGCTAGCATATACGCGGCTGACCGACTACGCAGCCAATGTGGTTTCGGTCTCCTGATAATGATTATTAGTTAATTGTAGTCGAATTGTCCAAGTAATAACCGTGCCTTCCAAAACTCAACAATTGAAAAATGTTTTATTGTTGGATCTTGTTCCAAAATTCAGCGCTATCAACTAGATTTCAATCGGATCCAACGTAAAATTTTATTGATTTTTCTGGTTAATATTTATTATCAGTAGTCAGTATTATGATAACAGAATATTTTTTTCAGTCGACCAATGCTCCCACAAATAATTGAGTCATTAAAACTCATATTATAACCGTGTTCAGTAATTCAACTATAAATTCAAACTAAATTGAATTTATTGTTTTATAAAGCGAAATGTATCAAAACATATCAATATTGATAAAATGATAACACGTCAAAAATGTTGCAATCACACTATCATGTTTCGTAGTTCAACGCAATCTAGATATATTGGTATCCAACAACCACCGAACAGCGTTTCCATCATTGTTGAATTTTGGAAGGACCCCTAATGTTCTTACCAACAAAACATTTTTACGGTGCTCATATTATAGTTATTTGATATTTCCTAGGAAATTTCACTTGATTCCTACACCCTTCAACTTTGGATTAAACTGTATATCCTGCAGTGATTTGCCGACCCCTCAATATACTCTTGTTACGTGTCCGCACGTGCGTTTAAACCACCGTGACCCGACCGGCGAACCGTGAAGAATTAAACACACACAAAAACAGTCACGATAATCGCGAAAACGATTTTCTACTTCTGTTCCAAATCCAATTTGCACACTTACAATATATACATGTATATAATATAGCTGATGCGTATAAATATTCGATTACAAAGTATAACCGTATTATTATGTGTGAAATTGTGTTGATTATTGTCCTTGATGGGAAATATATCACGGTACAGTAACTATATGTACGAGGAGAGCGCCGTTACCACGGATACGGATGACTGTAAATTATATGTAAATAAAATAACCATTTATGATTTAATAGTTTCGTATGCGCATTTCAAGCGACGAGATATGTATTATAAATATATTATTTATTTTTATAATATAATATATACGCAAGCAATGCTATACATTGTTATCAATATTCATTTTTTTTTTTATATATATATAATTTTAAACAATCAAAACAATACAAATATAATACTTGTACTTGTTGTACTAGTTGTACTATATACTACCATTACTTGAATCACCTAATCGAGTAAAATCTATAAAATATAGTGTACAATGTACATATAATATATATTTTTTTGTTTGTAACGGATCACGCACCAACTGTGTCCAGTTCGACTTATGCGAGATTTGCATGATTAATGACTATAATATATTGTATTTTATATAATTATATCTACGAGACTAGTAGTGTACACTATTCATATAAACTAATCACCAATATTATGTCATGACGGTAGAGTTATAATTAAAATGCTTCGAATTTCCTATTATGTTTTATTATAATTTATTAGGTATTTAGGTACATTTGGTATCAAACTTATTTTCATTATTATATAATAATATAATTTTATGGTACGTTAAAAATCAACATTAAGGTACATTTACTTTTCAAATTTTGAATTCAACATTCCGCATATCTAGTTCAGAATTCTAAAGAAAAGAAAACAGTATTCCGCTAGACGTCCTGCCGAAAAACATCTGACGGGTCGTTAACCATTATGTATTTTCAAAATTAATTATAACATATTTTCATTTTAAATTGAATTGACACTAACAAGTACAACCAATTAAGCAAAGTGGTATCAATAGCAATTCGTAGTAATATAGTTTATAATATTATAAATTATAATAGTTACCTACAATCACACTATGGCTGGACGGGAGCTGTCATATATATTATTATTTAGTGGCTGTGTTCGGAACGTATACACTATACATATTATATATTATTATATTAATATTATACAGAGTGATTGTATTATCATTTAGGACTCAGGGACTGATACCGAACCTAAAAGAACCGGTTATGGAACCAGAACCTTTAAAATATTGAGAGCCGGAACCGAAATTATCAGCTGGAGCCGGTACCGAAATTATTTGGAACTGATACCTTTATTTTTTTTTTATCAAAAACCCAGAACCAAACCGGAAAACATATTTTATTATTTTAAAGAACCAGTACGAGAACCGTTACCTATATATTCAAAAAGTACCAGTTCCTAATTTAGGTATATTTATTTAGGTATACCTGGTATCAAACTTACTTTCATCATTATATACATAATATAATAATAATTGATTAAAAATCAACATTTAGGTAAGTACATGTACTTTTCAAATTTTCCATTCTATATATCTGCATACCCAGTTCTAAAGAAAAAAAACATTATTCTGCTGAGCGTCCTGCCAAAAAATCGCCGGTTCCTTTATTTAAAATATATAAACTCGAAAGATTCATCTGACGAGTTGTAACCATTATGTATTTTCTAAGTTAATTACAACATAATATTTTTATTATGAATTGAATTGACACTAACATGTACAGCCAATTAAGCAAAGTGGTATCAATAGCGATTCGTAGTAATATTGTATAATATTTTATTATAAGGTAAAATAGGTACCTACAATCACACTTTGGCTGGACGGGAGCCGTTATATATATTATTATATTATACAGAGTGATTATTTTATCGAAGAACACTCACTATATATTTCAAATAGAATTATCGTTGAAGTTTAAGAAAATATTTTTTCGCATATTTTTTGATAGTTACAAAAAAAAGATTTTTGAAAAAACTAAAAATATTTCACTATTTTTCATCTTTAAAAAGTTTTACTTTTTTGAATGACTATTGACAGCTGCACGCATTTTTTATTTCATGTACCAAAATATTAACCGAAATACATTGATCAATGAAAACCAAATTTAGGACAAGTATATACCTATCGAAATACTATGAACAATATTTTGATTCGGAATATACAATTCGAATAGTACAAAGTTACAAAACCATAACGATAAAGAATAATAAAAATTTAATTTTTGTCCAAAAAATACGATTGCATTGTAGCGACCTAAAATCGTGTAAAAAAAAATATTACCAAAAACGATAATGGTTTTTGAAATGATATGAGTATTATTCGATAAAAAAAATCACCTGGAGCTTATAATAACAATATTTATTATATTGTTATACAATACACATTATAATACAACAAACGAGAAGACAAAATAATAATAATAGTATAACAAAACACTCAGTCGTTCGGCCGCAGATGCGGCGGCGTGGGTGAGCGGGGGCGGTGTCGCGTGCGCCGGCGATAAAAACAATCGCTAAACGCGGAGAAAACACCGTCCCGCGGAAAACGGAGTGGGTATTCCGCGGCGGAGTTTGCAGGGGGGCATCCTGTGGGTGTGACGAGGGGAGGGGAACACGAAAAAGAGTCTATAGTGGAGTATTAGCCGCCGCCGGGGAGCATTTGTTTCGCGTGGCGCGCGAACAATAATACGGCGGGCGAGATAAAGACGATTCACGATTTGTACTCGTCGTCGGGCGGGCCATATAAATCAGATGGATAGCCGATATAACACGCACATAGAGGCGACGGACGGGGGAGACGGAGCGACGGAAAGAATGAGAGTGAGAGCAGTTCGCGTGGTGTTATTATATTGTGGTGTATATACTATAATATTATATATTATACATATTTATATATATATATATATACATGGATATTATTCTCTGCGCGCACGCGTCTGCCAGTGGCTTTAAAAATAAAATAGCTTACGACGATTCGTAAGCATGAGGAGGTGCGGTGGCGGGAGGTGGTGGTTAGGTTAAGTGGCGTACATTACGCGCGCGCGAGAAACTATATAATAATATGATAAATATATATACACCCACACACACACACACACACACACACACACACACACACACACACACACACACACACACACACACACACACACACACAAACACACAAAAGCCACCGCGGTGCTGGGAGGAAGTGTGCGCGAAGGGTCGTCTCGTCGTCGTCGCGGTCGCCACAGCATTCGTGAGTGGACCGGGGAGGGGAAGGGGGCGACGGTTTTTAAAAGGGTGTGGAAACGCACAGATAAGAAACACAAGAAGCAGTACGTAATATAATAGCGCATGTATATATATATATGTATATAACGATGCAGTGTGGTATAAGGTTTTATACCGCCGGCGTGCTATTACGCACGGCGTCGGTGGAGGGTGTTATAATAATAATAATAATAATAATAAGCCAACCCACCACCATACCACGACACTATCTTTTTCTTTTCTTTTTTTCATTTCCGCCATTTTGCACCCTCCACTCATACTCTTCCACCACCCATAGCGGGGTTATATTATTATTATTTCACCGTTGCTTCTTATGTTTCTATCGTCTTTCTACCTCTTTCCACTGCAACCCGTCAACCCTGCCGACGGCGTTCCTGTACACCCCAGTCTGAGCTGTGTGATTTTTATCCGCCACTGCTATTTTTCTATATGTACCCGTGTGTGTACAAATACGTGGCGTCAATCGACGATCGACGTGTATATTGAATCCACTACACTGCGACACACGTGGTACTGCGCTAACCGTGACCATGGTAGGTGCCTGTTTTACTTCGATAGACCTAACACGCAAAAATATATTTACGCGGCGAGCTCGGATACAGGATGGGATAACAACGAGCACACGGATATTGCGGTATCATGATCCCATATAATAAATTATTCGACCATTGTTATGGTATTTGTTACATTTGGTACTACTACACGGCAGTCAACATCAAACATTTTCAAAATTAAGTAGACCAATTATTATTCATGCATATTTAAATATCATTGATAATAAATAAATCGATGAATACATATTTATTTATTTATTTGGAATATAAACGTAAGTTAACAATGTAGTAAAGAAATATAATGCAGTTTAAAACTTAAGGTAAATAATTGTAGAAGAATACATAAAAATATAAATTGTTCAGGCAGTATATTATATAGGCTCCGAGCATGCAACAAAAGGGGTGGTAATGGCTGTACGAAGTGATATGATTAGGTATAAAGAAAGAAGGCTGTAGATGAGTTCCAGCCCAACCAACTATCGCTGATTATCGATGGTATAGTTAAATGTTAAAAGTTGTGTAAAAAATAAGCGTTTATTATTAAAGAATATATGAAAAAACTTGAACAAAACGAAATAGCTACCTAGTGCAGTCTGATTAAACAATAAAGTTTAAATTTTTTGAAAATCAAAATAATGTCAACGACAAAAACATAATTGTATAAACTAGAACTAGAAAACCTTTGATAAAAAAAACACATTTTTAGGAGACGACTTAGGAAATTTTTCAGTAATCGTGATCCTAGCGATATTTTCTAGGTTACCCACTTACCTGCACAATAGGCTGATATGAAGTGGTAACGATTGTGTGACCACAATTCGTATGTCCTTCTCAAAAGCCAGGGTTACAACTCGTACTCGATTTAGGGATTTGGCCGCAATTCACCATCTCCGAAGAAAGATGAATGAGAGTAAAATAATCGGGAACTGTAAAAGAGACACTTTCAAAATGATAGGGAGAAACAAGGAACCTATTTTAGCGAATTAGCTAATTGTTAATCAGTTAATATGCGCCGTGAGAAGAGAGTTATAATTTATAGGACGTCACAAATAAGTGAATACTAAATTTCCGTGATAGGTAGCGCAAGAATTATGCATACTAAACGGTTCCGAAGAAATGAAGTTAACAATATAAATCTAGAAGATACTGTATGTCTGTATACCTAATACCTATGTATTCCGGTATTCGCTAAACTTAAAAATTGACGGTTATAGTTATCTATCAATTTTTTTAAAATTTTTTTTTCCTATTTTTCTTATACAAGAATTATAAGTATAAAATACACACGACAATAAATTAATAAAATAAAATAGATATTGCGGGTTTTTTTTTCTTTTATCTGCATTCAATGGAGTAGTCAGAGGGAATTTTGAGTGTTTAACCCCCCCCCTTCCTCGTTGACATTTTTGACCCTAATAAATGTATTATTCTTATACAAAAACTGTAAGAAACTTGTATATTTTATACTTACCCCCCCCTTAATAATCCTAGCTACGCCACTGTCCGCACTCTGCATTGGTTTGAACGTATTAAGTTATCAACAATTTTATTACTTTTTAATTTTTACTATTTATCCTGAAGCGGTCCAAAATGATCTATAGGAAAATTTAAAAACAGGATAATGCAGTAGGTACCTACATAATATTTATAGTATCAAAGGTATATATATTTTTATATGGTCTGATGAAATTAAAAAATGGATTGCTTGAAACCTTGCATACCAAAAAAACATACACTGAAATGACACCACTGAATACATCATACATAAGTAGATATCACATTCGACAATGTGCGTCAGTGCTTCACTTGATATTTAACTCAGCTCACGCCTTTAGTTCCGCTCTGTACATTGTATACTTGTACCATTTCGCATAAAGATTAAATCTTTTTATGTGTACCTATTCAGAATAATTCTGTATTGTCATGCGGGCTCGGAGAATATTGCTGCAATATACCTCTCCGACGTCTCAAATAAATCTTATTTATATTCTGTTGTTTATTTTTTTTATTGTTACAAGAACCTCGCTTTTCATGAAACAAAACTCTGAGTGTGAAAGTGAAATGGGGGAAAGTTGATTTTTTGTAAATTATACTTGAATGGGCTACTATTGAAAGGAAGCAAACTTTTGTTTGGAAGTTTTGTCAAATGTCAATTTAAAACGAGAAGTTTTTTGTATTATAAAGATTTGTAACGCATTCAACACGTTGTACTTATATACAAACATCATATTCGGTCTGAAAACAATATTTTCAGGTAAATTTCAGTACCCTGCAAAGCTGTAAATTAATTTCTACAAACATCTATAAAACTATTTTAATTACGATTAAAATAGTTTATTTATTTACATAGTTTTCAATTTTATATCAAGTACAAATTCTTCACTAAAATCAACAAAAATTTTTGTTCAAAATAATTTATATTAGTATGTATACCAGATACCTCTTATTTTAGTTTACCCTTGGCTTCCCGATTTCTATACAAAAGACCGATTATATTTCATTTTCATTGTATCCGAAACACGTTTTATTGAAAAATTATTGGTTGAAACAATCTGGGTTTTATTTTGTACTGCAATAGTAACTATTATTATAAATTTGCTCATATCTGCGTCGTTACGATTCTACGTCGTCACACTTTGTGAAATAAAAATAACAATGAGTTTGAAGTACAAAATTTTCTGATATTTAAAAATAAATTATTATCTAATATTTGTGTATTCCGGTATCCATTAATCTAAACATAATTTTTCAAGTACCAGTATGCCAAAATAAATGTATTTAATGGACCTATAATGTATAACGTTTTGAAATAACCTAGGTATATAAATATGACACTTAAGTATCTATTATTTATGTATTCTCTTAAAAATTTAGAAATTGGCCCGTATAAATCTACTGAAAATAATTCCTATACATATACCTACGTCACTGTTAACTTCCTTGATATAGGTGAAGGAATTCTGTTTTTGACGTAGTATATATCAATTGTTATATATGGGTACTAAATAGGTACCACATTAAAATAAAAAAATTGGTAATCTTACTAAAAGTTAGATTAGGGTAGGTACGATGTATAAAATAATAAGTACATAATATATTATAGTCTTTTAAACTGTCGGTACTTGGTACTATTATAGTACCGTTGTTATTCAAATAACAATAACTGTAATTTATAATTGTCTTTAGTAAATATAGGTGTTCACTGTATACACTTGTATAATATAAGTTATACAATGTATTTTCGATGGTGTTTTGTATGAACGACCTATGATGGAGCTTTATTATTATAATATAAATAGTATGATGCGTTTGGTTTTTTTTTTATCGTAAAATACATCGATCGTTGTACGTTTATTAAAATTGTTTAGCGTCCAAAAAATGTATTATTGGTACAAGTTATCATTAATGATGACACATTATTTTACACAGGCGCATATCTTTTTATAAACAAATTACCCAATGACAATTTTTTTTACAGTTTTTACATAATCTGTTGGTACAGAGCCCAAGCGCTGCAGCCATTACATTTATGTATTTAGCCATATTATGCACTTCACCTTTATGAGTATCGTTCTTACTTTATTAAAGTTTTTAAGTTATTTTATCATATTTGAATAGTATACAGACAATTGCTCATTTAAATGTTTTTTTTTTATGTGCTCAAAACACTAGAATACTTAAAACGGCGATTAAAGTAGTATCCAGACGTGGTTATTATACAAGGATATAATAACATGAGAAACACAATATAATTATAAACATTTTAATAAAAATTCATTACTATAAAAGAATTGTGGTACAGATGGACGGGCTTTAATACTTAATATACAAATATAATATTTAAAAACTTTAACTTATAACATTTTGTAATATAAAATAATGATCAGCTAATGACAATATTCATAGCCAAGGTAAAATATAATACAAATAAAAAACTTACCTAATTTGGTCTTGTAGTAAAATTAAACAGCATTGAACGTTCTAAACAAAAAACTCGTTTTTAATGTATTTTAGTATTAACGAATTTGTTGTTGGTCGATCTAATTCCATCATCATCAAAATAAACAATCTACACACTAAAATGTTTGAAAATTATAAACTTATTTATTGATCAATTGATTACTGGTAAAGTGACTGGTTATAATATATTTTATAACAGTACATCGGGAATTTTATGAAACGTTATTAATAATAACGGTTTTGGTATACTGTGTACGATTTCAAACATTTTAAATGGTGAAAATAACACCATTAAGACAGAAGAAAACTTAACGCCTGATGATTTAACTTTTTTTAAATACGCACCTATCACATCGGTAGATGTCGAGCGAAGTTTTTCCAAATATAAACATTTTTTGACAGACAGACGACGTTCTATGCACTTTGAAAATATTTCAAAAACAATAATTATTCAGTGTAATACACATTTAAGTAAGTAAAACGAAATACATTTTATATTAGCAAAAAAAATTAAAATAATAATTTAATTTTTCAGATTAAATCAACAATGAAAGAAGACATAATACAAATACATCAATTTTTTATTTAAATTATTCATCCATTTTATTTTTATTTTAAGTTTTTTACCGTTTTAACAAATTTAATATTATATACTATTTCATAGCAGATTAGATGTTTTTGAACATATTTTTACACATTTTTTAGGAATATAATTATATTTTTGAGCATATTTTGTACATTTTTTAGGCATATAATGACGTTTTATTAAGCATATTTTAAAGTATATTTTAAAAAATTTTATAGCATATATTAAAGTTTTTTGGAGCATGAACATCCGCCCTTTAGTTATTATTATTGCGCACATCATATTTTGATAAACTATATAAAGCCTATAGAAGTTCCACCGACTTTGGCCTAGAGTCAACACGCGGTGCGGTTTATAGGTCATGAGTTAAGTGCTCCCCTTGATTCATGGGGGGGGCAAGTAAGGTAGTAAAATACTCAAAATCTCACAATGTATTATGCATTAATACTCACAAAAAAATCAGTTAGTGTATTCTTTCAATATATAATTATAACTAATTAAACTAATAAGTTTTCCTTAGGTAGTGTAAAATGTATAGAGCACAATTGGTCTATCGACTCTAACATTTTTAAAGCGCAATTGGTATACGAAAAGGTAATTTTAAGCGCAGTTGGTAAACTCCCGAAATTACATGTAGGTACTTGGTAGGCCTGGTTATTTGTACCTTCGACCATATAAGCTAAGTTTATAAACTAGTTATATGGTCGAAGATTTGAGGTGTGTTATCCTGGCACGCCAAGGTCAAAATTTCGACTTGAAAACTGTTTGGTATTATGTCATTTATTATCTAACAATATGTAACCACAAAAAAAATTTTGTAACCAAACCGATGCCACGGCAAACGGCGTTCCAAGTCCCGGGTACCAGGGTAACATTACCTCAGTGGCTCAGTACCCGAAACATGAAATAAATACGAAAAACGATTCTGAGAGAGCGAACTCAGTCTGTCAGTCTATAATATTACTACGTGGGTATAGTTTATGATATTATTGTGATTAAAGTAATTTATTTTACTATTCGGCATTAATACTATATACAGCAAACAAAACAAACAAAAAAAGTTTAAAAACAAAACATTAATAACAGGTTTGCAAACTCATTCAATAAGAGTATGTATGCTTGAAAATCGATGAGGTGGGTTCATATTATGATTAGGTATATAAAGAAAATGTTATAGGTACATTTAAAGTAGATACTTTATAATAATAATAATTAACATAGAAATAGACATTTAAAACCAGAATAAAATAGTGTTAATAGGTATGTTTCTTATACCTAGTTATTAAAATTATCAAAATTAGCTAAATTAATATAATATTTATGAAGTAAAATAATTCATTTAATTATTGCCTATTGGACCAAAATTCATATGATTGCGTGGTAAAATACAATTACAGTTGTTTTTTACTATCGTATTATAACAATGCAAAGACTGAAATTTACTTACATTTACTTAATACATACCTACACAATAAAATCCCAAGTTCATAAACTTGAATAATAGTTCTAACTTTAAACTCTGAATTAAATCAAAATTGTATGATACAGTTTTGATTTTCCAAGTATAATTTTATAAATAAATTAATAGTAGTAGATATAACATTAATATGTGTGGAGTATGTACATCTCCATACGAGAAAACTGATCGAACAAGAGCAACAAAAAATAACTCTAAGAGTTCTAATGTCTAGCATATTTAGTAATCGTAACTTATATACCTAATAACTTTCTTAGATTATTTACATAATAAATATGTTCAATACTCTTTAGTCAATAGTATACTCCAAGATATTTGATACAATAAACTCCATCCAAAGGTAAAACCTCACAAAGGTGATTTAAATATTTACATTTATAAGAGTGCACACAGATAAAAATCAGTGCTTATAATATAATAGGGACTATTCGTAATAATAAAAACTATATATTTCGATTTAAATAAATTTAGCTGTTAATTATTATTATTGAAACACCAGTATTTTACTGCAGATAGGCATAACTATTTTATATAAACTGTCATAGTTATGACTCTTAATCAGAATATAACTGTACATAGGTATCATCCACATAACAAAAAAATTCGGTATTAAGCTTTATATTTAAAAGTCCGTGATTTGTATTTACATCACTAAATAATCACTAATCCATTTAGTCTTACTTGTTGGGGTCTGTTAGAAATAAATATTTTCATTAAATTAAGAGCATTGCCTCTTATACCAGAATATTCTAATTTTTTAATTAATAAATCATGATTTAACAATTTATTTTTTGTTCTTACAAATTGTTAGATAATAAATAACATAATACCAAACAGTTTTCAAGGCAACATTTTAATTATTTAATGTTTCAAGTGCTGGGATAACGTTACCCTGGCACCCGGAACTTGGAACCCCGTTTTCCCGGGCATCGGTTTGGTTACAACATTTTTTTTTGTGGTTACAAATTGTTACATAAGAAATAACAATTAATCAAACAGTTTTCAAGTCAACATTTTAACCTTGGGGTGCTCAGGTAACACACCTGAAGATTTGTACAAATGTTTTGCAACCCTATCAGTATACACAGTTATCATAATATTATGAACGTCTATTATATCATATTATGTTCATATATATATAACGATTTGAATGTCACATTGTGATCGTAATATTAATGTAAATATGTGTAAGTATCTATTAAACCTGCAATTTATGGATAGTAAAGTACCTATGTATAGATCAGCGTTTCTTAAACTGTGTACCTTAACCTCTGGGGTTCCGTAGGGATCACTTCGGGGTTCAGCGAAACTTAAGTGCTTTTATTCAGTGAAGGATTTATATTTGTGAAGTCCTGTTTATCAGTTGTCTGTTATTTAAAATATTTTATTATTTTAATACAGTATACAATTATATTAAATTATTATTATTTTTAATGCAAATAATCCTTGCATAAAATATCACATTGAAACTATTGAAACTGTTGAAACAAAGTACGAGTTCTAATATAATTATCAAGCTGCAGACATGTCATTACTTATTGTCGAAAGCTAAATAAAAATTCTAAAAAGCTAAAAAAAAAACAAGGGGTTCTATGATAAAAGTGGACATAAAAAGGGTTCCTTGGATAAAAAAGTTTAAGAAAAGGTGGTTTAGAGTATAGACTAAAGTGTGCAGACTGCAAAGTATCTGATTTAACCCAAAATGCATGATTAAGTTAGGTTAGGTTATTCGTGTATTGTTAGGAAAACATATTATGTTTACTACTTATTTGTATTTATTATATTTTTTTGGATTCTGAGCGAAGCGAATAATGTATTGATTTTACAATGACATGTGTGTTTTTTTTAATTAATTAATTTTTTTTTTTGTTTCTGTCATCACCTTTTAGGACAGTAAAAATGTTTAGATTTTCTTCAACAACATATTATCTGATAGGAAAGTGAATCTAGTTATTCTAGTTGGTACTTTAAGGGGTTAAAAGTAAACATTTCTTAGAAGTTTAGAAGAAAAAATGGGAATTTTTAAGCAAAATCTATTTTAATTTTTGGTGTAACTTTAAAACAAATGACCACAGACATACATGAAATTTTCACTTAATGTTTGTATTGGCATTTTCTATACACTATAAAATGTATTAATTAAAGTATTAACTTTGACTCATGTTGAGCTATTGGGCATATGAAATTTTCTATTATTATTAGTTATTTTTTTGGATTAATGTCTAAAAAAAATTTGTAATCCGTCAAAAAACTTAAACATTTAATACAAAGTTGCTTCTAAGTTTTTATTATTGGAAATTAAATAAAAAGTTAAGAGTAAATCAATAATAATTTTTTATGAGTATTCGTATTTCGAATTTTGACTAAATTGTCTAAATTTGTCTAAATAACTAAATGTTTATTTAATTATTTACTATACATGATACAATTTTCAAAATACTTTGACTCATTTTGAGCTGTTAAAGTCTGTTAACATATTCTGTTTACAATTTTTTAGCTTTTTTTTCCATAAATGTCAATAAAATTTTATTAGATATATTGTTACAATGGTAGTAAGAAAAATATATAGGCACACATTTTTTTTATAAGCATTTAACGTTCAATTTTTGACAACATTTATCAAATTTAAAATTAAAAATTGATAAAATGATAAGGATTGAAAATGTAAAACAATGTTCCACGTTAGTAATTTATTCAGTACCCAAAAAATCTCAATATAATATAATTACAATATAGGTATTATACCATTGAATTCAAATTTAATACCAACTACTAAATAGTGAATCACTTTTAACCTACTGCAGTACAGTAAAGCGACATCCACTTGCCAGCCTACTGTTCAGCAGAGCGACATCCACTTCCGATCTATAACGCTAGTTTTCTCTGTACAGCTTGCGGTTTCATTATTTTTTTGGGGTAAAATATATGACCTATATGCACTGTTTAACATGTTAAAAGTAACGTATCATAAAAAAAGTCATACAATTATATTTACTTTAAGAAAAGCAAATGTAAAATCTCGAGAAAGGTGTACTTCTATAGACATTTTCAAAAATCAAATAATAAATTAACTCATAAAATACATGTAGACGTTCAGTGTACTAATTCGTACCTAATATACAATTACAAATCGAATTTAAAACGTACGAAATGTCACTGTGGATTCAAGATTGTAGTATTCATGTTTAATGTGCAGGACATTTTTTTATCTCGTTTTATTATATCGACGACCGAAATAATATAATCAAATATTCATAATATATTTAATCACTACCTAATGTCAAACTTAACACTATATTATAAAATAAACATCAAAATATAGTTAAGAAATATTATCATGTAGAAAATACTGTTGAAGAACTGTATCAAAACTCAATAGTAGGTCGTACATTATATTATGTATTAATATTTAAATCAGTAATCAGTATACCAAAATAAAATGAAACAACGTGAAAGGGTAGGTATAGGTACTATAATATGTCATTTAGGTTTGTTATTTATTATAATATTATGAGCATTTACTACTTTTAGTGATTATAGTCTTAAAGATATTATAAATATAATTTATAATAAATAAATTACATGCGGTAAAATTAAACAAATTATATTAAGGTATGTATTTAATATTTATATTGAAAATTGATAAACTATTTACTACTTTTAGTGATTATAGTCTTAAAGATATTATAAATATAATTTATAATAAATAAATTACATGCTGTAAAATTAAACAAATTATATTATATGTATTTAATATTTACATTGAAATTTAACTATTTTAATTAAATTGTAATTATCTTTTTTTTAAACTTCAACTATTTTTTATGTATGCCACACTTTTATAATTAAAACAATTGCTAATTGCTTTTGTTTTCGATCTTTGGGTTAAAAACTTGGTTCCGGGCACAAATGAGCCAAAAACGATTAACTCTGCAAGCTTATAATAATTAATAAAATAATGTGCGAAGTCCGGCGCAGTAAATATAGATATAGTATACTTTTAGCTAAACTTTCTCTTACTGTACATTATGTGATTATTTTCCAATGTTTCACTCGGATTTTACAAACGGTTGAAAGGGGTGAAGGGTGGGTCATCTACTATATAATATAAGTATACAATCGACTAGAGTCAACCCGAAACCTCGTTAACTAGAATTTTTGTCTTGCCCCTTTTGAGATTTTTTAAACTGTATTTGAGGTATACAATTCGAAAAATACATAAATTGAATATATTATTATTCCCCTTGAGATTCGAGTTGTCGTGATTTGACTGTATAATATCATTATGTAATATTTTGTCCTAACCTAACCTATATAATGTTTTTACTTTGTGTTATTATTATTTTTTTTTTTTTTTGTATAATTGGAAAGTTGATGTACCTATTGTTGCTGCTTCTTATTTGTTGCCAAACTCCAAAACTAAGCTTATTGCTGTTGTGTCTTTGTTTGTCGGCTAGGCGTGTTGTTTTACTGTTGTCTGTGTTAAGCTCTGACAAAAGCAACGACCCTGCAGCGTAAACCGTATACTACAATACCGCACAATCGTCGTAGACAGCATATAGTGATAATAAAGATAATTTCAGACGTATTTACGCCAACTGCGATCGTATAGACGTATAGTGTGTATTATAATAAACTCCGAAATCATAAGTACACGAATTATTTACAATACGGAAGATTATAATTGCAGTATAATACGAAAATACACATTCTGCAGCAGCAATCCCGATGACGGTGTGCGGGATATCTAGCAACTATAGCTTACAGATCTGGCTGTATACGAACCGAGTACATATACAACCTTTTAGTCTCAGATTGTTTTAAGGCATAGGTATACCTACTAATTGAATTAAATTTGAAAATGAAAATTGTGTGAAATTTTAAATGCAATATTAATTTGAGTCCATATATTAATACCGAGTCCTGTCAAACTTTAAATAGTTTTTATTCAATCTTCCTACCAATTGCTAAGAGACTAGACTGTATGTAACATAAATTCTACAGGTATAGTTAAAAATGTATGTGATAAAAGTTTTATATTTTCATATCGTGTTATATTCAAGTCATAAAAAAACCACTTAGTTGTCTCCATACACAATATTATAATTGGTTTTAAATTTTATTCAAAACAATCCTTGGACTCAATTAGTACCTATATATGTTTCAATTATACCCGAGACTCAATAAATAAATTATTTTTTCACTTTCAGGTATTGGGAATAAATACAGCGGAGTGTGTGTGGCTAACGAACGATTGGCAACTTTATGTTTTTTTCATCGAATGATTGAGAACACTTAAAATTAACAAAGAATTATAACCACTGACCCAAAATCCAATAGGATTGAGAACGAATTTACGCTGTTCGTAATTATAAGTTTGGTATACATTTGAAACAATATCCATGGTTAAACACTTATACCTTATAATTTATAAGCTTATAAAAATATAAATAAATATGTTATATACATGTGTAAAAAAATGAAATATAGGTATGTATATACTTAAAGATTTTTTTTTAAATTGTTATTTTTATCTTATGAGTATAATGACTAATGAATTATGTACCAGCTATTTATCAGTTCTAGCGGGATAGCGTATATAAGACAACATACTCTAAATATTTTAATAATTTACTAGAATTTTCCACATACCACATTATAAATTTATTATGAATGTTAAGTATTTTATCATTGACATTGAGGCTATATGTTTTTTATTTAGATTAGTTGTAGTCTAAAATAAAATGGAAATGTAAAAAAAAAATAATTAATAACTATTATAACTAAAATAGTCCAAATTCTCCAAATGGACTTTTTTTTATATTTTTAACTGTTGTTCACATACAATTATTTTAAAAAAAACTTTTGTTTTGCAGCTTACAGGTAATAACAGCACTTTTGACTTAAATAAAAGAGTGTAACCGTACAAATTATAACAAAATATTTGCTAGAAATAATCAAATGTTTGGTCTTCTACTATGTCAAGTATTGGCATGTCTTAGCCAATCTGATACAGTCTTGTCGAAGTCAGATTCTGTAAACAAACTTGTTGAAATAGCTTTGATGATTTTTAATGATTTTAAAATAATATGAGTTTAAAAATGAATTATGTATGTATGAATACCAATATATTTTACAATCAAATAATATATTTTAGACAACTATCAAATTACTTAGTTTCAGTAATTTATCTTCATTGTTCAATAAATTATATTATTTGGCTAGGTATATTTCGTTAAGTTATTTATTACTTTTAGTGATTTTAATTAAATAAGAGTCCAATTTTTGTTTCAATATTCGTCCCACGACCTGTCCAAGAACACTGAATGCCAAATACATTGGTGAAATGTTTAGTAAAAACTCTATTTATATGGATTTTGGATTAGTACCTTCAAGGCTCCAATTGAATTTTAAAACGATTCTTTTTTTTAAATAAAAAAATTTATTTAAATGTAATTATAAATGAGTATCTAACCAGTTTTGAAACAAACACTGATTAGTTTTGGATTTGATTCTCTGTCAGATTGAATCCATGTGTACAATTAATTGGGAATATCAATTCAATATTAAGAAATATTGTAGGATCTGTATTCGGGTTTTTATTTTAAAGATTTGCTTCAATTCTTTCAATTTTTAAGCATGAGATTAATAGCAACTATTTCTCTGTATAGGTTATTCATAACTTCAATTAACTTTAGGTTCAAATCATCAAAATCTATTAATACGTTCAAATAACCAAATAATAAATTACTAATTAGGGATAAAACCTATAATATCAGTATTTGGTATGATAAAACGTAATTGCTCACAGTTTAACAATCCTTTCACTTTCAAGTGCCTATATACGTCACTTATCCGCTCTATTCTTGAGTATGCTCCTATAATTTGGGAAAATAACAGCAATGGCCATAGTGATCAACTTGAGAAAATTCAAAACAAAGTTCTTCGATTCATATGCATTAAATCTAATATACCAAGAACCCCCCACTCAGGATATGAACAAATTTTAAATATATTGCACTTAGAATCTCTAAAATCACGTAGAATTAATACATATAGCACCTTTCTTACAAAATTAATAAACAACGAGATTGATGATGCATTTTTACTTAATCAAATAAATTTTAAAACCAATTCTCATAACTTACGCAATAAAGATTTATTTTATCTACCACATTTCCCCCAGAAGTACATGTTGAATGATCCTTTAAACATTTTGATGTCTTGCGGAAATAAACAAACTTTTAATTTACTATTTAAGTAATTTTATGATTGTTATTTAATTCTCTTTAATATTATATTGTACCACATAAACCCACTCTCCCACTTTTTTTAGGTTTTGTATCAATGTAATCAATATAATTTGTACTATTATTTTATTCCTTGTATTCATTGTACTACCAACTTATATTGAATTTTTTAAAATGTGTTAACTATCAAATGTTATTATATATACTATTATTGTTATTGTTATATATTGTAAATTGGACTTTGTCCGTATAAATATTATAAATAAATAAATAATATGATTATATATAATACTTTATTGTTATATTATAACCATAAGTATAAGAACTTGTAGTGATGGGCAAGTGACTGGTATTTATACTAGGCTGAAAAATTGTATTTTATAATTACATACAATTACATTTATATTTTAAATTACAAAGAATATTTTTAATCCATATTTGACCAAGACATTTAGTATATAAACATTGATATGTGTCTTATACGCCGATAACTTCAGACGTACACGAATAAACGGACAAATAATATTACAAGCACTTTTATTAAACATCGACGTCCAGTTGAAATCGAGTCACACGATCGCCGCACTCTGACTTTAACAATGGTGGTCAGTGGTAATCGAATCACACGATCACTACCCACTGACCCTAATTCTATGTTCATATATTCTTTATATATAAATGTTACTATCGAAGCACTATCGGTAATATCGATATTAAGTTTAACCTACTTACATTAATCTTATTGACTATGCTTAAAATTATACTAATTGTTATTTTATTACATAATTGTTATCTTAACCTAATTTGATGGAATGCATGTCTCTACGTTGTTACTTATAAATTGTTGAATATTGTATGATTTGTTCTGGTATTTTACCTTTTATATATGATTGTTTTCTTAATCTAGTTAAAAGTTCTAATTGTATTATTATAATATATTATGCATGATACAATATATGTTAATAAATAATAAGTAATAAATTCTATCAAATTGAAGCTAAAGTCATAGGCTAACCTGGGGGCTAAGCCTCCCTAAGTTTTTGATTAGCCCCACCAAATGAATACGGTAATAAACACAATTTTTTTTTCTATGTTCAATAGTTTTTAATTGTAGTCAAAGTAATGAAAATCGTTTAGGTATATACTAAATATCAGGAGTTTTTCTCAATCAAGGGATGCAAAAAATTTAAAAAATATTATTATGAATGAACTAAAATAATAAGAAATAGCTGATATACCCATTGTTGCACAAACATATGATGGCGCTATAGTGTGATGTCACGCATTTGAAGGACTATAGACTAAGATTAGAGAAAAATATCCAACTTCTGTATACTTTTATTGTACAGCACACAAGCTAGCCTTGGTGGTCACTGACATAATAAGTAAACATGTAAGAAGTTCAATAATTTTTTTAATTTATTAGAATCGATAAATGTTCATTTTTCTCAACCATCCAGCCACAGTACATTTATTCTAACGTATAAAAGAAATTGGGGTTATACCACATGGACTTACTACTATATGGGCATATAAGTACAACAGTTGTAATAATCTTAAAATTAATTACGAAGCTATAATAAATGCACTAGAAGAAGAAATTAATAATAACAAAAATATGAATTTTTTCATTTTCTATAGCTGACGATTTTTCAACAAACTTTTGGTGCCATGCTTTAAAATTATCTAAATGTATTATGTAATATACATTGGATTAATATAAAATTATTAATGGTAGATATTACAGATTCATCAAGAGATCACTAAAAAAAAGAACATTAGTTTATGAATAATAATAATATAAAGCAATGATAATATTTAAAACGGATAATACTATGATGTAAGTATTTTACATTTTACACATGGATACCCCGAAAAATTACTATATTAACTATACTATACTACTATACTACAAAAAACTAACAAAAAACTAACAAAATGGAATTGAAATAACTAATAAGTATGGTATAATTACAAATGATAAGGTCACTTGTCAGTAATTATATTTAGAGAGATATTATTATATTACGTGTTTATAGGATGTTGGTATACGAACATAAAATAGCGTTTGGTACATGAAATCAGGTACACGATGTTCAGCAAACGTTTCTGGGCGCTGTTAGCATTGCAATTTAAATCGTAAAGCGCTAAGACGTTTTCAAACATCAAATGCACAATATATATAGTGTAGACATAATAATAATAATAAAATGATACGGAGCCGAGGGCCCACCGTGTACATCATAAATCGTATAAAATATAGACCACCACGTTTGAAAACAGCGCTCGCTGATATCGAAATAAATAACGGGACATATACTATGCAGCAGCACAAACATGTACACGATACCTATTATACGGAAGATCGGACTGCACCGCAAATCGCGGGTATATAGTGCCACTGCATCAGGGTGCAGACCCGCGACTGGACCTTCCGGTCGCACCACCCTCCAAACGATTTCCACTTCCGGTCGAACGCCTCGTGAAATACGGAAACGATCGTCACACCCGACGCCGTACGCCGCCGGCGCTATTATAATAATATAACAGCTAACAAGGTCCGCAAACGACAACACACATCACGCGCGCGGTACACCTGTACCTATATAATAATAATATATATACACGTGTAGCCCCGTAGTTTCCTGTACATTAAAGGCCCGCAGGACGTTTGTATATTATTATATAATAATATATAATATATATTATATTTTATACATTTTTTCCTCGTCTTCCCCCGCGGCCGCTCCGTGCTCCTTACACGCCGCAGCAGTCCCTCGTCCCATTCAAATCCCTTCCGAGATATTATTCACGTCGCGCGACTATACACCGCTACACAAGCTATTTATTATTTTACACGACATTTTTTTTTCCTTCTCCTCTATCCTTTTTTTTTCTCTCCTCGTATTTGCCGCCACCCTATCGGCGCCGTATGTACACGTGTGTGTGTTTGTAGCCACCGAAAATATTCTAGATTCCGATCACGCGTGTGCTGGGCGCGGCGGCAGTTCCTCGGCCGTATACGTCGTACACACGACCCCAGCGATTTGACGAGGGCGCGGGCACCCTGCTGCAGCACACGCGACGACAACCCGCGGGTCTGAGCCTCTTCGGCGGCGGCGAGCGGTTCACCTCTTCCTATTCGGTAACAACGCAGACGTCGTCGCCGCACCGAAAATATCCTTTTTTCTCCACCGTCTCTCCTTCTCCTTTTGCATTTCTATAATATTATTGTATTATATTATATAATACACCATTGCTCTTTCACCGCGTCGCGTCGTCTCAGGAACGGACTCTTCCCACCCGCGACCCGTGTGTATAGTGTCTGCAGACTGCAGCAGTCGTCCTTTTGTCGGCGACGACAAAGGATACAATTTGAAGCGTTAAAAATCGTAGAAAAAATATCAACTTTCCCCTCCCCACAAGACTGGCTCGGGACGTGATGTCTCCGCAACGGTTCATCTCAATATTACGGTGCGCGTGTTATCCGTCTATTTTGCAGCTATTATTATATATTCAATCGCGCGCGCGCGTATATATACAATAAACTATATATAAAATTATATATTATATATATAGTATATACAATATGCATATACCTACCTAAATCACGTGTGCGCGTCTAGTTCACACTTTTGCGGCAAACGTGGTATTCACATTACTGGACGTTCGCCTCGTAGTCGTCTCTCTTGAAGGGTTACGATTCCTGCACACTAGTCACCGAGTCGAGAACAATGCGTTCACCTGTAATTCTGTATTTATATTATGATTTATGATTGATACGTTTGGTCACGGATGTCTTACATGGGGTGTTGCGGTAGGTAGTCGTTATAACCATACGCATCGAGATGGAATATTTCAATTTTACCAGCTGTGATACCATTTATTTTGTTCGATAACATTAATTTACCAATCAGAAAGTACATAGTATACCCAACCTAAGGCCGTTTAACCTATTATATTATATCTTATTAACCCTATAGCAATATGTTTTTAAAAAATTAAAAAATCTAGTCATTAAGTATATTAAAAATGTAATACATAATACTGAATATTATGATCCCTCATAAATTGTTTTTAAATCAATTTAAAAATATCAAAATTAAATTATTTTTTTTAAGTTTTGAAGTTCAATTTTTTTTTAATCATATAAATGTACAGAATTCAATTTTAATAGTTATGGATCTTAGAAATTGAATTCAAATTTCAAGGTTTCTCGCATAAGCTGTTCCTATACAAAGTCTAAAAATATTAAAATATATATTATGCACAATTTTTATTTATATTAGGTATTTTCAGTTGGAATCGGAACAAAATTGAATATTTAAACCAAAAACATCAGATTGTAAATTGTTTTTTTTTAATTTAAAAAGGTCACAGGTGACCCTCAGAAGATGTGAAAACATATGTATATACTCATATAGATTTATTTTGTTGAATTTAAAGTAAATTTTCTTAATTTAAAACACGTGCTTACTGCTTTCATATTATTTGTAGGATAGGATTGAAAATCTTTAAGAATTATATTTGATCAAGTTTTATTTTTCTGAATACAAAGAGATAACTTTTAATAGAATAAAATATTAAATAATATAATAGGTACCCATAGCGTTATATGAAAACGATAACGATCGAAAATTTTCACTAACCAAGAGGAAACATATAAACGCTGAATAAGATGTTTTCCCATCAAAAATTAATCGTAGATATGAAACTTTCCGCCATTACAATGACATTTTCAAAAAATATTTAGATTAATTTTAATCTATTAAAAGGACCAAACGGTGTCAATTATGCCATGCCGCTATATTCACACCATTATACTATAATATAAACTATTAATATATTAATGTTTTATATAACTGACATATAAGGTACATAATACCTAACATGTAACAATAATATATGAATGATATAAATATTTATGTATAATAAATACAATGTTTTTAGCAAAAATTAATTCAACTTACCGTATCACAAATAATTAAATAAATTAAAAATGGTCATATTAAATTATATAATTTAATATATTTTATCTATGTGTAATATAGGCCGCTCTACTCATTAACGTTTTTCATATGTAATGGTTTTTGGTTTTTTTTTTTTGCATTGATTTACTTCAATTAAACACCACATGCTTTACATTGGACTATTTTACTCAACAACGAAGTACACTCGATACCTACTTCATAATATTAAAATATACACATTGGCGATTCCCTATTTTTTTTCTCGGTACGATCCAGTCAGAGTGTAACCTTATTATGAGTTTGATTAACCCAAAAATATAGAAAAAATAAGACTGTGATTATTTGATTCTGTAAATGAATTACAAAGTTTTTTTATTATGAAAAAATACATTAAATGTATTTGAAAAAAAAACTTGATGTTAATAACAATATGTAGGTATATATATATAATATTATTTTAACTAAATTATTTTATATGTGTTGATACATATAGGTCACTAATTACAAGAAAAATATAATTATAATAATAAATAAATAAATAATACCAATAAATGTAATATATTATGAGAACAGCTGACAGCCTGCGGGACCTGGTAAGGTAAGGTTTTTTTCATTGATTGTAAAAATAAATAAGAAACAAATAATAATACAAATAATTACCTACCTGAATAGTTAGTTCTCGATATTTATATCGACTTATTCAATAATAATTATTTCATCTCAAGGGAAATAAAAGGGATATGATTATTCAATACAAAACATGATTAATTCAAATAAGTACATTTTGTAAACATGGTAAAAAAATTACAAAACTATAGGTATTGCACAAAACCATCGTTTGGATATAATTTATTATAATACTGATCGATCCAATATTAGGTAGTCATTACCCGTAGCAATTCATCTCGTCAAAATCCATTTACACGCGCAAAACCATTATTGTATCTTAGCCTAAAACACAACATATTTAAAGAATGCCAAACTCGCATTGCTAACGGGTGTAAGGGGTACTCGGGAAAGAAAAATGTTATGTTCGAAGTTCACATGGGTTCAAAAAAAGGTTCAAATTGCACTCAACTCCAGTACAAAAAAAAAAATCTATTTACTAACAAATACAGAATATCAGCCGACGGTCGGAAGAATAATATTTTATATTTTTAATATTTAAAGTTAAATAAACAGCTACAGTTTAAATACTTTAAATAATTATAGTTACAATTTCAAAAAAATAATATAAAAATATACATTTACGTAATCAATGAATTTATATATTTCTAAACTAATATTACGCCGTGTAATAATACGTCGTTTTATTACTAAACCCATCGACACACTAAAGTAGTTTTCAACCAAAATTAATATTTACGAATTCTATAGAATGATTGGATGGAATGAAATTTTAACATAATCTTTTTTGAACTCGAGTGCTATTTGAACATTTTGGTGTAGGTAAGGAGTGCAGTTTGGCCATCCACGTAGACACGTAGTGTATATATATATTATATAATATGCCCCGTAGTATTTGACACGGACAAGACACGTTCTGATAATATTTATCTCGTTCGGTTAACTTCAACTTTTATTTGTTAAATGTATTACATATACGATTTTCATTGTGGCCGTTTCAATAAGTAGATAATATTTTGTTACGATTTCAATAAATCCATTCGAGCGTAGTTTAATATTATAATAGCCATTAGATACCTCTAATACGAAACCGAATTACCGTCGTTCGCTATACATATTATAAAAACCATACTATACGCGGTTATCGGCTCTATAATAAACAGTTGAAGTTTTATTTTCGATTGGAGCAGCATATCATTGTGAAATTGTTGAACAAGCAAATGATTGAGTTTCAATAAAATATAATATACCTTTATGATAAGTATTATTGTGGCATTTTAAATTAATGATAAAATACGCTATCTAATTAACTGATGCAAATCGTAGAGTATACGTGTAATAGAATTTGCATATTTCGAAACAGCCTTTATTCTTATTTACACAACCTTTGTCGCGTTCCCGAAATTTATACACCTCCTCCCTTTCTAGCACTACGAAATGTGTTTAATTTGTTTTCGTTTAATATACAGCGGAGATGGGTGTGTGGAACAAATAATGAAACAATTTTTTCACTTAAATAAACTCGGAAATAATGAAAATTGAATTGACTTTTTATATTACGATTTGCCGCTGAAATAATATTTTGGCCTATATATATTATTATATACTCGTATATAAAATAAACAGAACACAATAGTAGTTTAAAAAAAATACATTAACCGTTCGCCGAGATCAGAAACTTACTTCGAGTGTACAATAATACCGCTCCTAACCGGAATACAACAATAATTGTAAACGTGATGGTGCAGTTGCTTTTTTTCAAACTTATCGTCACCCGACAGATTAATGATGACTTCTTGGTGACTTTTGCTTATAAACATTATCTGATCGAAGAGCATTATAAGTGGATTTTATATTGTAAAATGGGTACAAAATGAAATTAAAGGATATATTATAATATAGGTACGATCGTTGTTGACCGACCATTTTAATCTTAAATAATAAACTATACAAATTAAAGAATATTGCTTTTGAAAATAAAATAAGAATAACAAATAACCGTACATTATAATATATATAACCAGAACTTATTGATTTACATTGAAAATACTATGGAACATTTCCAATACTACAAAAAAAAAAACAGAACATATTACCGAAATTAAATGTTTAACTTACACATACAAACATAATATGTTATACACACATAATGATTTAATATTTATTATACACAAGTGAAGAAATATATATAACGTAGAATAGTAATAATATAATATGAAAACATCGAGGACTAATCGGTATCGTAAATGCATTATTTCATAATTTGTGCGCACAAAAAACGGAATATAATTTTTTACATTCCATAAAATAATGTTATACATCATAATATAATACACGATGTATACAGAAGGCGGAAATTCAGTGTTAAAAGTTTGTGAAGTAGCCGGAGTGTGGGGGCATACATTTTTTACACCACTTTTTTAAGTTCCGATTTTATTTGGGTAATTTGTTATTTAAGTTCCCTCCAACAAATATCATCACAAATCGTTGTATTTGTGTCCTGATCTGGTGTCCATTGTATTATACCATCCTACTATTTAGGGCGGCCTAGAGTTATATATTATGGCACATTATCACACGACTATTACTTTGTCGTAATAAATTATTATGCATCCTACCAGTTCTTTTCAGAAATGTTGTGTAACGTGGAATAAGGGGCACTTATGTTATATAACCGTCAAATTCGCAATTTTCTGAAACGTTAAAATAATGTATTTTTTGATATACTAATCAAATAAATAAATTTAAAAAATATTTGCAAGATAAAATTATAGGCAAAATACAGGTAAATTATTAATATTTTTATTCAGATTTAAATTTAATACAATACCTTATACTTGTTTATTTTACACTTATTGAATTTTATATTATTTGTAATTTTAATATTATATGACCACTATCAGTATAAAACCTACCACAACAATGCATCTGGAATAGTTTCAGTGACTAAAGTCAAAAATTTCATAAATATCATTAAAAAGTTTAAGAGGTTAGACTATAAATAAGTGAATAAAACAACGGGAATTACTAATTTTATTAAAAATATTATAAACAGAAAAAAAAAGTTAAAAGTAAAAAAAATTGCATGGTGAAAATTGCAAACGTTACGAAATTGTGCTTGTTCGTGACAAATTTTCCGGCTACTACACTGGATTGCGAGTGACAACGCATATCATATTTTGTTATCATATAAACTGCAGGTTTTTAAATTTTTTTTTAATTATGTTTTCATCTTTCAACTGATTAATGCGTAATAAAAAATGATAATAAAATGATTATTATTTACATAAAAAACAAAACAGAAGTCCTCGACGGCCGTTTTCTCTTCTTCTTCGTCATACATCACAAATAATATTATGTAATATAAACCTTACCGCAGTGGTGAAGAGTGATGCACGTGGCGCTCATCTAGTCCGGTCGGTGGTCTTGGGCGGCGGTGGCCGAAGAGGCAGGCGGTGGTCCGGGAGATCTGCGTGCAGCTGTAGTGTTCCTGTGGCCGCCGCTGCCGCTGCACATCATCAGCTGCTGCTGCAACTGTTGGAGCCACCACGGCGGCGTGGCCAGGGGAGACGTCGTCGTCGACGGCGGCGGCGGCGATGACGACGAGGACGGCGAACACTGCGGCCAACCGCACTGGACGGCGGCCGACATGGCGGCAGCGGTGCAGGCTGTGCCGGCGGCCGGTTCCGGTAGAACCGGCAGCGGTTTTCATATGACATGTTGCGCGTGTAGTCCGGCCGACCCGACGCGATCCGGCTTGACAAGCAGAGCGATGGGGCGCTTGATGACGGCGGCGGCGGCGGCAGTGGCCGTCGACAGTAACGGGGGCGGCGGGAGCTGGGCTGGTGGCGACGGCGTGGACGACGACGTGGACGACTCGTGCGCCGGCCTGGGAGGCGGCGGTGGCAGCGGCTGCAGCGACGATTGGGACGGACGTTCCGCGTGCTGACCGCACTCGGCGCAGTTGACCGGACAGCCGCCGTTGGAGCCGGCCGCCGTCGCGTTCGCAGCGGCCATCATCGGCCACCCGGTAGCCAGCGACACGGCCCGAGAGTACAGAGAGCTGCCGTAGAGCGCGTGCAGCGCCAAGTCGTGGACGGCCTTGCCCGCGGCGGCCGCTTCGGTGCTGGTGCCACCGCTGCCGGCCACCGTCGACAGGTCCTTGGCCACCTGCTGGTAGAACGAGGACGGGTAGTGGTGGTGCTGGTACGGCGAAAAGTAGGCGCGCGGGAATTTGGCCACGGCTACCGCGGTGGCGGCCGACTGGTGTTCACTGGCCGTCGACATATGCACCATCGATCCGGCGGCCGACACCGCGGCAGACCCGTTGCCTGTACCAGCGCCCGATGATTCGTGTTGCGGCAACAGGTCGCGCACCGAGTACGGCACCGGTTTGCCGGACACCGGACCAGTGTCAGTTTTCTTCTGCACCATCGTCTTGGGCTTGCGCCGTGGACGATACTTGTAGTCCGGATGCTCCTTCATGTGTAGCGCCCTGTAAAAATTACACACGTATATACAGAGTGATCGATCTCATGATAGTAATTTATTGTATTATCGTCTTATGCTTATTGGGATTGCAAACGTACGGTTATTTCAACCAAAATGTACGAATAATATTTTGTCAATCACGCCGATGGACTTAGTTATAACTTATAAGATTAAACTATTGAAAATGTATTTAAATTTAGTATTACGTCTACTAAAGACCGGACACTTTTTTAATTTTATTCCTCAACTCATATACCTATATTTTGTTTTGGACAATAACAATTTATGAACATTTAAATGTAGATTATACAAAAAGTGGCCTGCTTCAAGTAAACATACTAACGAATTCAGATCAGTTTTCAGGAGTCGTACCGCGTTATTCGGTCCATCGGTTGTATAGACAAAAAGTACATATAAATGAGCATAAATTGTTTACTGTTCACGCGCCCAACTTATACGAACCCTACTCAAATTATTTTAACTTACAGTTACACACACTAATATAACCACTTACTATACGCACACATTTACTGTAAGTACCTGCATGCTAATTAAAAATTGCCTATTTTTAACTCCTTAAAAACTGTCCATTTGCGCCGCATTTTCGGATGTACCTGTAGCCGTATAGTATATAATAAATTAGATACAGTCAAGTCTGAAAAACTTGAATCTCAAGGGAAACAATAATAAATTCGAATTACAACACTGTTTTGAGTTATATACTTCAAATACACCTTATAGAGACTTCAGGGGGCAGCAAAAAAATTCAAGTTATGATGGTTTTCGAGTTATTGCAACTCGACTGATGTACTTGTATATATAAGGGGATTCTACTCCAGTTGTATTGCCACCAAAATATGCCAAAATAGAAGGAAAATAAAATGTTTAAAAAAATTAAAATATCATAGTTACATACTTATTAATTATTTTTTACTTCCATACATTTAACACAGGTATTATTAGTAGATACCGCTACTAGTTAATATTTATGTTATCTTTATTTTTACAAAAGTATACACATTAAATGGGTAATACACATTATTTAGTGATATTAGCCAGTGAAAACAAAGGAAACTATGCTTACTGTGTCCATCAATATAATCTATAGCCTAAACATTAATTGTCATCATTTCTTTGTTATTTTAATTTATTTTAACCCATTAAACAAAACAGCGATAATTTAATAGAATTAACAATCTAACTAAAATGCTCAAGGAGATTCGATACCGTCTGGATTTAATATCAGTAAATAGACCTATATCTAATGCAAATTTTACCAACTAGGTAACTAATCATCGGATGAAACTTTTGGAAACATATTAAATTTCGTTGTGAAGTTTTCATAAAAATAACTTTTCTCCCACGTATTTAAAATTGAACTCCTAAGCTCTTCAAAATTGTATTTTAAAATGTTTGTATAAAATTTATTTCATACCAATTTCAAATATATTTTCAGAGATTTGACCGGATAAATAAATTAATTAATACAATTGGCAAAATATTGATATTTTTATTGTTTAAACAAAAAATTCCAAAGTAATGAATAGGTATTTGTGGAGCATCTTGAGATATGTAAGCACACGTGCGGGAAAAACAACCGGCGGTCATCATAATCGCATACTTTCAAAAAAAGGTCTTCGTTCAAAACCATACAAATAAAACAACAATTCCACACAGTTTTACCAAAATTATACCGTTCAATGCCACATTATCGTTTAGAACCACACACCAATTAATCATATTTAATCAAAATTACAAAATATTAAAAATTAATATGATAAATAAAACTTTCGGGATTATCCACATTACACATTTCTCCAGATAAGACACGCATATTATCTATGGTTTTTATTTAATAGATAGATGTGTTACAACAACAGCAGATGACTACAGAAACCAAACTTCGATGTATAAGAAAAAGAAACGTTAAACGTACACGTAAAGAACGAAGACGTAAAAAATAAGCCATTTTTATACGATCGTTTCATTAGCAATAAAATAACTTAGTAGAATATTTGAAAACATTAGGATGTACATTTATTCGAATTTAAACATTACATTTTTCCATTAAACAATTATTTTTTTCTTATTAAATTACTTATATTAAATTATAAATAAAATAATTTTTCGTTTAAATTAAATTATTTTTATGACGATTTATTTAATATCAAAAAATGTATTTTTTTAATTTTTAAGTGTCAATCAAATGTGTGTGGTTTGGAATTATAGACCTTTAAAATTTCAATGTTTAACAATAGACAAATGTTTGTGGTTATGAACGGTAAGTGTGCGGTTTTGAACGACGCCCGACACAATATACAAGTATGAAGCACAACAACTCGTGTAGTTTATCCCGATCGAAACGATAATAATATCGATGTAATATAGGGTTAAGGGGGTAGTCCGGGTGATATATCACCCCACAGTCTTTTAAATCTGAGCAGAGCGATGAATGTATTGGTTTTATTGTGATGTGTTTTTCATTATTATTTTTTTTTTACATACTCAAGTCTCTCAATTTTTTTGGTTTCTGGTAGCGAATTAGATGTATTATTAGAACTAGTAAATAATTATTTGGGTAATAAAATTTTCTTAAAATCGGAAAAAACTACAAGAGGGTAATGAAAAATGTAAATAATTTTTGCAACACCGATTTATGACAAAATCAATTTTGTTATTCTGTTGTAATTTATTCAAAAACGAATAAACAAAATACTAGATATTTTCACCAAATGTTTAGGTATATTATTATATTTATTATAGGTACCTACCTATATTATTTATAATCATGTAATTTTCAAAATATATTGGCTATTTATAGACATTTGAAACTTTCTACTTTTAAAATTCGATTTGATTTGTGTTCATACCATTTTTGTCTAAATTCAATAGTTTGAAAACTTAATACAACTAGGTTCCTGATTAGTCGATTTAGATAAAATTAAAAAAAAATTAGTGTAGCCACATAATATTTTTATTAGTGTTAAAGTCTCAATGTAATTGATATTCGTCAATATAACGAAAATATGCAAATTGATTTATATAGTTAAAAATGCATATACTATTTGATATTACCTAATACCTAAGACTTGAAAATATAGATAAGAATTAATGTTAAATCACATTTTGTTTTTTCTAACATGAATAGGTATAACTATTAGATAAGTGGACATTGAAATAGGATCATATTAGTAAGCTTTAACTAAATATAAAATAAGAAACAAGAGCCAGCAGAGTCACTTCCCTGACAGCTTTTTTTAATGTCATTATCCAAGAAGAAATTATAAATGCGCATCTGTAGTAGATAAATACCTATAGAATCTATATAAAATACCTATAATATGTTGATCTTGAAACGTGTGTTTATTTCAAGGTTAATTCACAGAGCTCTTAAGGAACAATTCAATTAAAAGACAATCAACAAACTCTAAATTTATTAAAATCGTTTTGAAAATTTATTTTTATCAGAAGCTATAAAAAGCAGGATTCAAAACCTTTCGACAGTGTATTTATTAAGTGTTTAAATAGCTAACGATATAATATATAAAAATAGATGTACAATACTATACATTATATTGTAAGTATACCTATTTACGAAAAAAGGTTACATTACATTATTTCATGACTAGTCGACTGAAAAATAGACGTCATGCTATTATTTCATAAAATTTATTTTGATTAAATATAAAAATAACACA
This sequence comes from Nasonovia ribisnigri, assembly GCA_027563435.1. Classification (NCBI taxonomy): domain Eukaryota; kingdom Metazoa; phylum Arthropoda; class Insecta; order Hemiptera; family Aphididae; genus Nasonovia; species Nasonovia ribisnigri. The sequence continues at coordinate 111,841 of JANEHU010001070.1, forward strand.
GAGCCGATACTGTCTGTTGTAAAAGTACAGTAACAATACATCAATATTTAACCATCCAATAAAAAAAAACCTAAAACCACTAATACCTCAATATCTCAATATGACTAGACTACAGATTAATTAAAAATCCATTAAAATGTATAAAAAATACTCTTAATACGAATATACGATCTAGCAAAATAATAAATTATATTGACACATTAATGATAAAAAGCATAGTTTTAGATGTTGAGAGTATACACTATAGCGATGAATGTTGGTTTCACATAAATGAGATTTTTATTTGTAGGTCATTACGTTTTGAAACAGAAAGTGTTCAGCTAATACTATAATATTAGAAATATCTAGACATGAAATAATAACAAACAATTTTTATTATTTTATTGCATTTAAAAAATATTAAACGTAGGCAGGGCCTAGAAACTCTGATACTTAAAATATTATTACAACTAGGTAATATTAAAAATGTCTTATTATAATTAATACGCTAAGTTTTTTTTTTAAATTACTGATAATAATAAAAATATATCTAATAAAATATAAACAATAATCTTTAAAAACATAATATGCTGAATTCGGATCCACCCGTCGATCAGAATATTTAGAACGTACACAATATCCTCTACAGCAGGGGTGGCAAATATGCAGCTTTTTTGTGGGACATTTTATGTTATTAAATGGCACAATAGCATCAAATAATTTTTATATATTTCTTAAACTAGGTATGTTTTTCAACACAACAATATTATTGTATCAAAATAAAATTAATAATGTTATATATAATATTAAATATTATTTAGAATCTATAATAAATTTAGTCGTGTTATGATAATCACCGTGTTCATTTTTATGACACATTTCTAATTATTTTTTCTATTTGACACTATATGGAAAAAGGTTGGTCACCTTTGCTCTACAGTGTCCTACATACTAAATTACGAGATACAGATACCCAAAAGTCGTAAGTAAACCTACTATGCAGCAGAAGCGAATTTGACGGTATTATTTTTGTTGCTAATATTATGTTACCATCGTTATTTAGATTTTCTTTAATGATTTTTAAAATCTTGTTTTATCTTGTTCTGTGCACTTTGGTGATTTATTTTAAAACCATAATAAAAATAATTCCCCCCCCCTCAGGTTAGAGGGTTTCCACAATGGTGGGAATCGCTCCTCACGCTATTTCATGTTATTGTATCTAATATTAGCCATCAAATTTACTTATTGTCTTGTATATAAATATTACAGATTGTAAACACTCTTATTTTATTAAATAAAAAAAAATTAATTATTCTTAAAATAACAAAACGAAAATTCAAATATAAATAAGTCATAAGAATCTTAAAATGTATGTTTCCATTTTTGTTTAAAAAAGTATTAAAATAACAATATTTATCTACAATACTATCCATCGATATTAGCAGGTCGTCTGAATACTAAATTTAGTACAATATTATTTTAAAAAAGAAACCGTTATTATTCTGTGAACTGAAGTTTAATTAATTTTGCTTTAACAATAGTAGTAAATAATATATTTTGTATTTATTTTAGCTAACAATAAAATGCTTATCAAACATTATTGTTATTGTTTCATTAATCCAAGTTTTAAAATATTATATATATGATTGTGATACTTGCTATTCGTGAGATAAATTAAATAAATAATAATAGAAATGTTACGTTTTCCAGTAAGTTATCCGGAGTGTACGCATAGTCATAATTATATCGACATTAGTCTATGTCACCTATACTCTATAATATAATATAATATAAATCAATTGTTGGATAAAGTCATCTTACATTTTCTACTGTCACATATTAAAATAAAATAATTAAAAATGCACAGTTGTATTCCTCTCGTATCTCGTCCCGGGTTTGAAAGTTCGGGTTGATTGTTTTCAGATCGGGTTGAAAAGAATCGTGTCACATGTAAATATTAGGTAGGTAGTGACAGTAGCTGTGTAAGCAACAGTTTCAAGTCAACAAAGTCCAAAGACATTGATATAATAACATAATCGTTGGTTGGTACCATTATTATTGTATTCATATTCGCAGTTGGACACCGCATTTCTCCATGGTAACTATAATTAATGCTGGAGGCTAAATGCTAACACAAAAACACGGTGACCTGAAGTGACCATTGACCACCCAGCGCCCACCATATATAGGACATAGGTAACATACCCGAGATCAACCACATAAGATACCACTCCCGTCTGTCTTTTGGATATTGCCTTCCAAAAAAATTGTTGTTTGTTTTAATTTGAAGTTCCATACTTTTTCAAATAATGCCCACTCAGTTGAATTAATAATTACTTTAAATTACAACTGTTAAAAAAAAAAACTACACAAACAGAAATATAGCAAAATTGGTAAAAATCAAACAGTTCAACAGGATTTTTTAAAAAAAAATTAATAATAATCGTTTTTTAGTAATGTTTAGTATAATATTTTTGTTTCTAAATCAATACATACCAATGGCTGATAATTAAGTTTTTATTTTTAAATTTTTTTTTATATAACTATTTGTTTTGCATTATTTTTAATAATATATATATATTATAGGCTGTTCAATCGTTGATTATAATCATTCTTGTAAACCTAATCGAAAATAATCAAAATGTAATTAATAATCGCTCAGAAACATTCATTTAACCTAATTAATATTATAAAATATCTTGAAACATTTGAAACCCTTTAATATCTTTATTTATTTGTTTGAAAAATTTGATTGACTAAGTTATTTTCGTTTTATAAAAGTACACAAAATTATTTAATCCATAAACACAATGACCTATTGGTCCTACTGTATATAATTTTAATAGCAAGTAACATAATTCTTTGTCGATTTATCTTCCAACCTCAATTGATTTTAATAAAATACAAACCAACAATGACCTTTATTTACTGATTCTGTTCATTACTCGCGGCAATATAAAAACAAAGAATTAAAGTATAAAACAATAACAATTTGTATTATTTGATTATTTATCGAATGAAGTGAACGATTTTAATAATACATACGGTAACAAAACGCATAGAAAATTATTGTTAACAGCATGTATAATATTACAACGAGGACGAAAAAAAGTCCTCAATTATCTGATCGTAGGTATTTTGTACTTAAATAAAAACTGTAAATACTTTAAGAATAAAGCAAGTAGTCATAAAAAAAACTGCCCGTGTATCGAACGTTTTAACATTTTCCCCGCGTGAAAAATATTATACCACTATTATATAAGTCCCCAATTTAATTTCCATTTGTCGTGGAATGAGCAATATCCATCATACACCTATAAGACTAACGAGCTGTAAATTATACACAAGTTCCGGTTCTTACATTTACAGATTTATGTTATTTATATAAATCACTGTTCCTGAGGGGAGGGTTTCGTACAGCTCGAATATTATTATAATATAGCATTGTAAATTGAATAATATGTATAATGTATATGCAAGTGGTATTAAACTCTAGAGCAGGGGTTGCCAACATGGAGCCGCATGTGACCGTCATAGTAATTTTATTTGGCTAGAATTTATAATTTGTGTAAAAATCACTAAGAAAATATGGACTGTAATCTGTAGAATAAAATAATGTTTGTTATAGAGATACCTTGATAAATTAATAAACCTAACAGTTAAGAACTTGAATAAACTACATTTGATAAGATTATACATTATTGTTTAAAATAAAATAAGGTATATTCAAATTGTGGCCGTCAACCATTTTCTACTTGTTTTTTTACCCTTGACATCGAATAGATTGCCCACCTTTGCTCTAGAGTCTAGACGTGGAATATAATCGGTGTATAGGATATTAGGGTGCTATATATATAAATAATAATCTTTTATTTCCACAAATTATTAGAAATAAATGGTTATTTAATGTATATCACAGATCGATAACGAAGTATCATAAACTAATTTAGGTATCTAACGACTAATAGCCAAGTAAATAGCCACACATATTTTGTCTGCGAAGAAATAGAATAAAAAAATAATTCAAAATTTTAGTTTATCGTTCATTTAAACTATACCAATAAATTTCAAAAACACTGTCATATATTGTATAAAAGGCTGTTTTTTTTAGTTAATAAGGTAGATTTCCCTACATCGTCAGACAGTGGAACAGCACGGCGTCTATAGTCCGACGTTGGTGCTGCAGAGAAAACGTAACTTTATATTATACAGTCTGTTTAAATAATCGAATTAATAGTGTAAGTATTATATAATCTTTTTCACATCACAACTCACAATTAATTATAAATTGAAGAAAATTCACACTTGAAAACTAAATATGAAAATTGATTTTTTCTTTTAATTTGGTATTTATCTTAATACCTAAATAAATTAGTAATACCGACCTGCCGTCCTAGAACCGTCTTAGCCCCAATTTGTATGTTGTATGTTGAATAAAAATACATTTTTCCATCAATTTTTCAGGAGCTGTCTCACTCACTCAGATAGACAGACAGACAGACAAAGATGAGTGAAAATGAGTTTGAAGAGACTGTCTGACTCACTATCTATCATTCATTCCTCTCTCTCTCTCTCTCACACACACACACACACACACACACACACACACACACACACGCGAGTTTTAAGCTTCCTTGTTAGCGAGTATCGAGCAAGTCTACTCATTGTTTACGCGAGAAAATATTACAATAAGTACACATACATGAACGCGAAGCGTTTATTGACAGGTGAAAAATATAATAATGATAATACCCGACTATACGTAATAATTATTATGGGTCAACAACATCACTCTCGGAAAATCAACGGGTAGTTGAAAGTCCACATCGCCTTGTATAATATGCTCATCGAGAACCTAACTCCTCAGCTGATGTTCTTGAATCCCATAATGCCAAAAAAAAATGTTTGTACACGAGTAAGCCTGACCCTACTCCTCACAATCTGCGCCGAAAGTTTTCTATCAAATTTCGAACGTATAAAATATTAACTTGCATACAAATTTAAAAAAATAAATTACACCTAAAGTGTTCTATTGTTGCAGGGTACCTATTTAATTCATTCGTGTTCATTTATAAATTACAAATACTAATATAGATATGTGAATAGATTTTTACATATTATATTATTAGTAAAATAATACTATTATATTTCTAGTAAATTTAAAAAAAAATTAAATTTGAAAATTATGTGACAAGGCGATCGCGTAAAAACTTGAAAGTTATATATAATAGATATAATATTATGTTATATTATTATGATTGACAAATTTTAACGACACTTACGCTACCGCTGAAATTTATTTTTAATAATGTCAACAATTGTTTAATCATTCTCATACAATAGGTGCAACATTTAAGTTGGAAAAATAAAAACTAAATAGTTACCTATATATATGTCAATAATACCACGTGTTGTCACTTGTCATAAATAGTAATAAATAAGTAATAATATATAAGTACTATGTAGTTCTATACTCTATAGTAAGAACGGAAATACAGATTTCTTATCGAACGAGTATAGTTATAGTGTACCTACCTACTCGTATATACATCATATTATTATTATATTCTATAAACTGAAATTGAATAAAACATAGCGTCTACAATAGAGGATAGAAATAAAAAAAAAGTTAATTATATAGTTCAACTATTGTTATAAACGTTTGTAAAAATGTTTATATTTTAAGCGTAATTTTCGGTGAGGTGTCCACTCACGAGTAGAAAAACAAAAATAAATCGACACCGTTCACCCGCACAACACACCAGCGATCAGCTGCATCCAATATTGCACTTAAGCCGGATTCACAGCCACGTAGTCTATAGTGTCGTATGCATTTTATTGTATTGGCCATTGTAATCATGGTATAATTCACTAACCATGATGTAATAGGAAATTTCCAAAGTTGGACCTGGCTCAACTTTTGGACGACACGACAATAATATATAGGACATTATACGTCGTATACCAGTTATAAATAATATTTTAATATTATGATACCGCGATAGTAAATATCGTACCTACGCCACGCAGACTACCACCTGATGGACGAAAACAAAACAAAACAAAAATAACAATAATAATGATTTAGAAAAAAAAACCCCTCGTTCTCGCGACAATCGCGTCTGCACACAATAAAAATAATAACATAATGACGTGTACTCACAACTCGTGTGTATATATATATGATAGTGAATATATCCAACAACGGTACCTTCTATGGCCAACAGTCTCGGTCGAAACGATAGAACCGATCGCGGTCGTGGTACAATAGTTCGGTAATTGTGATAAATCGCTTTTATTCATTTATTTAATTTTTCTTCTTCTTCCTCTGCCTTCATCTACCTCTACCTACTATCTCTTGGCACACACGCACGCTCGTGCGATATATATATATATGTGTGTGTGTGTGTGTGTTTTATATATATTGCGTACACCGTTACCGCCGCCGCCGATTATTCTTAATGATTTCAAATAGTCGTAACCGAAAATCAATCACAAACACACACACGACGTTTCGTAAACTTTGATGTCAGCGCACAACAATAATAATAGTCATCTGGGACGAAATATGTACATTATTCTATACACCATACACGTATACATATATTCATATATATAGTATATCATACATACGTATAATAGTATATAGGTACTATTATATATATATTATATATACATACATACACTGAAACACGACACACCGACACTTACACGCTATATGTTATATTCGAACACGTACCTGAGCTCCGGTGTACAATAGCAAACATACCTACTCTTCTCGTCGTGTTACCGCCGTATAATTATTATTATTATAGACTTAACAGCACGGTAATATTGTATGTAATATGCGCTTGCATGCGTCTATAGTTTGTCTATCGCAGTTAGAAAATGACATTAATTTGATTAATAAAATGTGTTATAAGTTATAACTAATAACAATATTGTAAATTTAGTTAAAACAATTTGACGTATAAGGTGCAACGTTTAGAATTCAAAAATATGAATTTTAATTTTTAACCGAATTTATCACATTTTGACTGACCCGACAAATTACCCCCATATTATCATCATATTATTATATTATTAAACTGCGGAGTTATTCAAAATGATTCATCTGTTGATTCCAGGGCAATGCGCCCGAATTTTCCACAACTCACGCCACCCCTAAAACCACTTGAAAAATACAACACCTAAAACCAATACACCTAAACCACTGTTTTTTTTTTCAGCACCCGCATTAATCGAAATTATTTGGACATTATATTAAAGATACTGTGTAATGTGTACCTACATACCACTATTTCCTCCGAAGTTCGAGGCATCAACCACATGAGGGAAATAAGAAATCGGAGAAGCCAATTTCCACGGATATTATGCTAGAGCGAGTATGAGATGAATTATTTGACTATCGATAAGAATTAAGATGGTATTCTATAACCAAGGGAAGTCATACACTCATATAGAACATTTTTAAGTACCACGCATAAACTAAATTTAAAATACAATTATTTTATTTAATGTATCAATTCTAAACCTAAAAACTTAAAATATATAACTACCAACTTGTATATAATTTTCCAATATGTTTAATTACATAATATATTATAATTTGTATCCTTCGTACTACAACTAATAACAATCTTTATTTTAGTTGATAATTTTCAATGTAAAATGTACTCTAAATCTATCATATCTACCTACTGAAATACCAAAAACACTGGAGAGTGGAGCATGTGCGAGACTAAAATTATTTTATAGTATGCGTCTTATAAGTTATACACATACATTTATACTTATATAGTTATGTACAAGATTCCAATATATTATATTATAGGTACTATAAAATATAACGGTTTTTCTATAGTGCTTAACAACCTACAGACATGTAAAACAACTATAGATAGGCAGATAGCCGACTAAGTCTTGTTTTAATCAGAGCGTTAAGTCGATAGCCTATATAGATAGAGTATAGGGCAATAATTACCAGATATTAAAACTGATAAGATATGATAATAAATAACAATTGATTAGATTACAAAATTGAAAAGAATAATAAATCCTGATTTCTAAGATCATTTAAATCTGTTATCAGTTGTGATATATTGTGAACATTTGAATAACCCTATACAGGCACACACTTCCGCTCAACTTAAGTGAATCGGGTAATCGCAGCTAATATATAGTTACTTTATAAATGTTATTGTTTCACAATCTGTAGGATATTATTCATTTATTCTAATTTGTATGTTTCGAAAAAAACCCTTGATAAAAGAATATAATATTTAAGTCATATAGTCTTATATGAAATGTATATAGAATTAACAATATAAGTAATATGTGTAACTTAAAAACACTTAATATAATCAATATGTCTAGGTAAATTTTGTTTTGGTTCCTACCCTAACATTTTTTTTCCTAGATTCAAAGATAAACCTATATTCTTTAATATACAAAATTTATGTCGTATTTCTCTACCTGCCAGACGATGACGGATATCCCGCGCACAGACAAATGAAAACAGTCGTTGTTGTAAGAAAAAAACAAATAGATAGCGATATATTACACGCAGTTATACGGTGACGGTGTTTTGGTGGACTTTCAAAACAAAAATGACTCACCCGACGACATTTCTGCGAATATAATGTAGACCCGAATGATATTATTATACCTCTCGCGGGGTTAGGTTTTAATAAAGTTTATCAGGGTTGCAGATTTATCGAAAACGAAGACCAATTTAATTACACTCTAGTCTGATTAATCAAATACACGGAGAGTTAATGAGTTTAGCTGCGGGTATAAGTAAGAAAAAAAATAAGTAACCGAGGGTCTTTTGGAACTATTGCTCGTTCGAAATCCGGAACGCGTATAAAAGATAATATGGCACGTGACGTCGAGTTTGCTGAAAATCTGCTATTATAATTAACACAAAATCCTATATAAAATAATTATATTATATTATACTATGTACAAAATACATAATATTTATACTACGCAGTTGTACGTGTACTCTCGCACTCACAAAACCTCCTCCTACCTCTCTCTCAAAATCGTCGAATAGTTTTAATTGACGTATACTAACTAGTTTTTGGGTTGAATCATTATGATATGGGCCAATATTATTGTTAATATAAATTATATACGTATATGATTCTAAGAGAATAAGACACGCGCCAGCGTCATAATGTCACTACACACATACTAACATACACACACAGCATACGCTGCACACTGCTATTATAATATTATGCACAATATTATGGTCCGATGACGAACCGATCGTAACATTATTATTATATTTTGTTCAACAACCGTGTCACGACAATGCGCCAAAGATTAACTTTTTACGCGCTTTCGTAGTAGTATCGTGTTTACACACATAATATTATATTATATAGGTTACGCTACCTAAGTATAATATACTTAGTATTAGTTGAAAAAACTGTATTGCCGTATCGACTATAAGGTAAAGTCGGCGACCGTGTGCCGTATAATGTTATAATAATATTACACTCTGCACGTCTCAAATAGTATAATAATAACGCCACAACTTTACAGCAGTTGTATAATATAATAATAGTATCGCAATTGTATAATATTGTATTTTTTTTTAAGGGCCGGGTCTTAAATTGTTTTCGTCCTGGCTTGAAGTGTTATATAGTATCACAAATAAAACTTGATGTCGATGTCATGACCGAGATTAACCCCGTACTGCAAGGATAATAATATTGAAGAAACTAAATATATAATTTACAAGTAAGATTATAAATTTCAAGTGTGCTTACATTGATAGGATTAGAAGCTCTAAAATTAAAAGTTAGCTTAAAAGCTCTCTTTATTTTTTCATTCAAGTGAATCGAAGGTCCTGTCCACACAGTTAGTGTGCATGTGTAATATATAATATTATGTATTATGGTTGATATAATTCCAAACAAACAAAAATCATATTTGACTCAGTCTCAGTGTTGGCATTTTACAGACTATGATTATAATTTATAACATATATTAAAGTACCTATAATATATCTATTAAACTTCATAAATTTCAAAATATAAACATTCATTGCAGAATTTATCAACACTAATAAAGGATGCAGATTAAGAAATATTGATGTTAAAGTAAATACAATTAGACAATGAAATATTAATTGAATAATTAATCTTACTCAAAAATGTAAAAATGCAACCATTATTATCGATGATACATTTTTTTCGACTATTTATTCTTAAAAAAAAAAAAATAATTAATCCTTAAGGGAGTTAAAATTCAGTAAATGTATAATATATTTAATACAATTTATGAATTTTAAATTTTAGATATAATCCTTATAAAAATGAATCATCATATATAGAGTAAATTCGCTCTTTACGCTGCATATTCGAGATTACGAGTATAATATATATTATATTATATATACATAATACATATATTTTATAATAATTTTAGACATTTTAAAAAGCGCCGTTGAATATAGCACAAACAAACGAACTACAAATAAATACGTCAATCGCTTTATTATGTACTTATTCATTACAAACAAAATATCAATAATGTTTACTATAGGTACCGATTGTTATTAAATCCTTATACGGTATTCTAATTTCGCGCGGGGAAGGGAATCGTTGGACTCGCGATTTTCGAGAAAGATTATTGTGGCCCGCAAAAAACGGTCTTTCATATTATAATAAATATAAATTTTAACTACAATTTTGATGTGACATGTTTTTACACTGTCACTGAGGCCATCGTCATCGTCATAATCATCATCGTCTTAATATTATAAATAACAATTTAAAAAAAGGTATAGGTACAACAACTTGTCGACGATAAAATAATAATAATATATTATATAGTACGCCGCGAAAACGATGATTATTATGATGAAGACAACGCAATCGACACTAAAACTATATATAATAAAAAAATATAAAATATATAAGTCACCTCAATCGTTTGGCTTCGTCGATGAACGGCCGTTTCTGGGGTTCGGTAAGGAGCTTCCACTCGGCGCCCAGCCGCTTGCTGATCTCGGAGTTGTGCATCTTCGGGTTTTCCTGGGCCATCTTGCGCCGCTGTCCCCTGGACCACACCATGAACGCGTTCATGGGCCGTTTTATGTGCTGCTGTTGTACAACTGCCCCGGCGGCTTCCTGGACGGCCGCCGCCACAGTTGTGGCCGTACCGCCGTGCTGTTGCTGGTGCTGCTGTTGCTGTTGGTGTTGGTGTTGCTGCTGCTGTTGCTGTTGTTGCTGTTGCTGCTGTTGTTGGTGGTGCATCTGTTGTTCGTGTTGAGCTCGGTGCTGCAGGTGCTGCTGCAAGTGTTGGTGCTGTTGCTGTTGGTGCTGGTGATAGGCCGCGGCAGCGGCCGCGGCGGCCGCTGCGTGATGGTGGTTCAGCGCCGGCGACTGGTGTTGGTGCAACAGCATCGCGGCTGCGGCTGCTGCAGCCGCTGCTGCTGCGGCGGCCGCGTTGGCCGCAGTGGCCGGCGGCGAGGTGGTCTTGCCGTTGCTCATGACCTTCACCGGCCGTGAACAGTCGAGACGTCGGGAGGTGGGCAGCGAGATTACGTGGTGACGGTGCAGCGCGTGAAGAGTGCCGGCGAAACGGGCGGACGGGTTGCCGCTGAGGAGACAGTAAATGCACGCACGGCCGATCAGCAGCTGCAGTGGGCCGCGCGTCACGGTGTCCGAAATGCGTTTGCAGCACACGCGACGGCACGCGGCGGCGGTTCCAACGGCGGCGACGGCGGTCGTCCGCGGCGCCCCGCCAATGGCGTACCGCCACCGTTCCCGCCTCTTATCGACCGCCAGCCACTTTCCCATTGGTCCGTTCGTCAGCCGCCGCCGCCGCCGACGTCGTAGCAGTCACCGGCAGTCGCCTACGCCGCCGTCGACGTGTTTTTCCGGCTAACTATATGTATATGATGATGGTGATGATGATGCAACCCGACACGCAACAAGTATGTGTGTGCGTGCTGCAGTGGTGCGCGAGGTATTATTTTGTACGTAGAATGGACAGCTGCGAATTGACACACCTAAACTTGTCAGCGTTGAAGGTAGAACCTGTAAGAAATAAATCAAATTCGAGTACAATCGACTTTTCACAAAAAAATATTACTACTAAATAGTAATTATAGATTACTGTTATTATTAGTAGGGCCAGGATTTGAATGCAAAATGCATTATTTTTTGGAAAGTCCCAGGCAGTGCTTTTCAAATACAAAATCCGTTTCACATAGGTACATCATATATAGTTGAAGACTTATACTTTGCATTTTTAGCAGTTTTGGATTTTTTTGAGCCTTTTTAGATAATTTTGTGAATTTTCAGAGAGTATTTTTAGATTAAACTTTTTAGTTCAATAAATTTTATTCTAACCATTTATCATTTGTTAATCGTTCTATTTATGATTTCAATACGTTTATCGATAACGTTTTCATTTTATAATATCGGTTAATACGATGCGATTAACAGCTTGGTCAGTTGGTGTAAGGTACATCATAATCCCGTTCATTTCGTTTTTTTTAAATCTGGGACCTATAGTTATTAGTTAGAATTAGTTATTAAAGTAGATGTGAGTTTTTAGAAGATATTTTCAAAATAACAGCTGTCGACGACTTACTCATATAGGTACTTAAATTATATAGGGTATAATATTATAATAACTGTGGTGTCACAAAATCTCGTCATCAGATACATTTTAAAATTAAGTTACATATATATAAATATATACAATTGGTAGATACAATAGGTATGATTAATTTACAAATCAGTCAATATACACGCATATATAAACATAATAATATTGTTATTGTACCGATCCTATTATTATATAATATATATATTACTCGTTTGACGTTTCTCTTTACTCTAAAATTGTTTACACTAACGCATACCATAAAACCATAAAACCTTTAATCGCCTTAATCCGTTTATCTAACTTTCTTCCAATATAATATTAATACCGATACTTCTTCCCGTCACCCAATATAAATTTTATCACGTGGTATCCTAAACAATTAAATTAAAAGCATTATAAGTGGATCAAGTTTAAGTGAATATATAATATATAGTGTACCTATATTATAACTATACTACTGCAAGAGGATCAGCGTAATTATGTCTATCACGAGTATAGATCGTATTCGGGTATTATAATAACAACAACGTCTAATTTAATTAAATAATATATAAGTACCTATAATTATCAATAATTATTGTTTTTTATTTTTCAATTTATAATCTTCTTCATATTTTTTAGTGAAAATTAAAATGCTAACTTTCATTCTATAGGTACACGTTTGTAACACGTATGTACCTATACCAATTGAAATAGTCTATACCTACCCATATATTATATATATATTTACTCGTATACGCACACGCCACACATTATCTCTTTATATATATTATATATAACATGTTTATAAATTGATCTTTTTAGATCAAAAATAAAATGCTGATACATTATTTACAGTTTAAATGTTATAGGTATGATGTATAGAGCAATATTATATTAAATCGACATATTAATCGAGTTATTTCGTAAGTATAATATTTCATTATCAGAGACAAAAATAATAATCAATAAAAAGTATCTACTGCAGCAAAACTCGATGCGGACGTTACTTTAGTATCCTTAGGCACATGCTAAATTTTTTTAGTAAACTTTTAAATCTCGTCTGCTGAGTTAGTACAAATACATTGCGTTTGATTATTTTTCATGCTCCACTAATCGTGAACTCAAAACACAAAATATAATAATATAATACAATACATTTTAATCTAATTGTTATATAATATACGCTAAACTTTGCGCCAGTTCACGGTTTCAAACACCGGCTTGATAACGGCGACAGAGATTGCACATAAATAGTAAAATGTTGGGCTAAGTGCAGTTTTATCAAACCGAACCGAACTAAAAAGAGCCAAAAACAGACATGCATCGCCACGTTCTATAATATATAAGTACATAATTAAAATTTAACATTTGAAATAAAATTGACAACTACAGTCAGCGAAAAACAGGGTTTATATTTTCTCCGTACGTGCTTATAAAAGGAGTGAATTGTAAAAAGTCTATGATATAATGAGCATGCATGCTTTAATAATGATGGTGATTTTTAAATTATATTGAAGTTCTCTCAGTGCCCATTGGGAGGATTATTGAATCCGTGAGATATATATATTCTTTTTCTTCATAGGAAACTAATATTGTTTATTAATTATTACTAATATTGAAACGGTTATAAAATAAATAATATGTTTTCAAAAACCAAAGCAATCGATTTGCTATAAATATTTTACTATACTATATTATATGTTTATATTTTTTAACTTATCACAAACTATAATAATGATAGGTATCGTAGTAGAACAATATGAATTGGTTATAGTGGTATTAATAGCTTAAAGTTTAAGCCTTAAACTAATTCAAAATATTTTTAAATTGTTATCCTGTATATAGAAAATAAGAATATACGTATATAATGATGGCAGATATAGCTTTAAGTCCCTAAACAATTAGTATTTTTTGAATTTTAGCAAAATATTTTTAGGTTATAATAACAGGTAGGTAGTTCCAAGATTCTAAATATTTCATATAATCGTAGTTTATATTTCACGTCTAGGAAATGCTAATATAAATATTAAGTATAAATATCATGTAGGTACTTATTATCTGTCGTTATTCTTTTTGAATTACAACAAAATAACAATATCGATTTTGTCAAAAACTGATACTGCATGTGTAAATATTCCCATTTTACGTATATTGTTTTCTTCTGGCCGCATAAAGTACCAATTAGATCCACAGACCAAATAGATTCTACTACCAATAAGATTCCTATAATAAGAAATCTAAAAATAATAATAATCTTTTTTGTATCAGATAAATACCGTAATAAATTCAAAAATTATAATGTTGTATGAACTTGTAAATATTTTATAAAAATGATTTAATTTGCTTACATTGTATACGATCACATAGTACAATTCAAAAAAAAACTTTCCGCTCACCCAGCATTCTTTATGTACTTAATCTAATAGCTTTAATTTGTATGAATATTTAAATATTTAGATCGCAAACAAGACATTGCAGAATAAAAACGTGTGGGATGCACAAAACAAATTGTTCAAATGTGAACGAGGTAGCGATGACAGCATGACACAATGATATTTCGTAAATACAATACTCCGGATGATGCAGATAATAGGAATACAATAAAGGGTAATGTACTACGTTTATTAACAATACAATAGCAGCAGTCTACACGTCTATTAGAATATATTTTTTACGTTAACTTAATCAGAAAAGTTCGGTTCACTTCAGTTTCTGTGCGATCACTAAACCAAAAGAATTCGAATGGACACAACTTGAAAACATTTAGTTTAATATTTTTTTAATAATATAGGTAATATAGTATCCTTATTATTAAAGATTCTTTAGCCAATTTTCTCAGTAAAAATTCTAAAACAATGGTGCAATGAAATTATAGCGAGTGTTGCGATAATAAATCTGAAAATATATTTAAATTTGGTATAGTCGATAATCGGTCTTTTTTTCAAATTTCAATTTGTATATTATGATCACCTTAAATTTGATTTAAACATTTTAAAAATGAGGAACTATTAGTGGATTAAACGGAATTGAAAACATAATTAAAAAAGTATACCTAAATACCTAATGACCGATCTCATCACAACTTCGCATAATGAAATTAAATATTTATAAGATTTCTTACCGCATTGCTGGCTTTGGCGGCATGCGATGGACAAAAAGTACACGTTTTTAGTGAAAAATATTACTCGTCGCATAGGTACTGCCGATAGGTAACGTCGTGTGCGCATGCGTACGGATTCAACCCGGCATCTCTATATTACATTACCGGAACACACACTTGACTTATAAAGATAAATTTCACACGACACATAGGTAAGCACTCAAATAATTACTTATCGAATTGCCTGTATTGAACTCCTTAAAAACGTTCGGTATCGGATTGTAAAACAATGATTTTAAGTTAAATTCGTTTAACATACAGATATCCGCATCAAGTGTTTGTTTAAACGTCTCGAATGTACTAACTTTAATTAACCAAGTGAGTCTAGTTTAAGTCAATACATTCGACGTTATTATAAAATAAAATAATATGTAAATAAACCAAACAATACATTGTTATAGAGTTATGGAATTATGCTTATCTTTTTCACTTATGTATTAAAATTATTTAAGATTACGTTAAAGCATCTGTATCTATATGTAGTATGCAACCTGCAGCTGCACCATATGCATCTTGACGTCGCGATGTAGCTTAGTAATTAGCGAGGTATTTAGTGTTTAAGACTCTACTCGGCACGCAATGACTATTAAGTATTGACTTTACAGTGCATATTATATTGTATTACAATATATAATATACAATTTTTTAAACGTTTTATAACACCACAAAGGAGATATTGGAAGGAAATCTGAAACGAGTTACACGTGTTGTTGATCGGTTGATATTATGTACGGAAAAATGAAAATAGAATGGATAAAAAAAAGGGAGTAAAATGACGCGTATATGGTGTCGAGAGGGTGACAAAATACTTAGTAGACCCTCCTAATAATCACATTCACGGGCCCTCCAAGACTCTTAAATAAAGTGTCTGCCTACTCACATATGTATATTTTCATTGCGTGCATTGTAGTTGTATTTTTAGTCTGATTTCTGACACTTAAATATTGTTATTCAAAATAGTCACGATCTATTGTGTCACTTTAATAATCACATGGATAAGAGTGTAATAATTACAACCATGAATAGTTGCTGTAATATTTTGATCGATAGTTAATAATTATGGCGTTCAAGTGAATTTACATTAATTTTTGGAATAATAGAATCAAAATCTCTCCAAATATTTAAACTTAAATTAATAAGGTACAACATGTCACACAAGTACGAATGACTACAAAAAAAACAAAGATTTTAAATAACACCTATTTAATTTCTCTTAAAAACAATCGAATTTTAAGGTGGTCACTTGCTTGTTATACATAAATATATTTAATCTGATCTTTAAGTGTCATAGAATTACGCCAGATAAAAATTCAATATTCCAATCATATATACGTAGAACTGTTAGCGGTAGCAATACATTTCTATGCAAGAAAATGTCATTTTATTGAAAAATTCTGATTATACCAACAAATAATGTAAATAAATTCTCGGTAAAAAATAATTAAAAACATTTATTTGGATATTTGTTAAAGCACGCGATATTCGTGAACCGTCAGTCAGTCGCATCGGCGTAGAAATATATGGAATTAATACTACACAAAATAAAGATAACAAGACAGTTGGAAATCGTATACTAAGATGACAACATAATAACATAATAATACATAAGTACGTTTGATGCGAGTGTGATCAATCACATAAGAGCTAGAGCACTCAGCAACTATAATCCTGTTGATGTCGTTCCGAAAGGGGTGCGTCAGATTTTCGAAAAACAATCAACCAAACAAAATATTTTATCAATTTTGGCATGATCATATAATACAAAAATGGTCAAGATTTAGTTAGGCCTGCGTAAGATCGGTTCATTGTTTTTTTTCACTCGTCTATAATATATTGCGTTTCACTTCACGCTTCGTGTAGTGATGACCGCATGCGTGTGTGTACAACGAGGTATATTAGGTCCCGAACATGAGAATTCATCCACTCAATCAGGTTCTGTGTGAAATAATGTTTTAATCAGTATACACTCAAGTTTAGCATTCTATCATTGACTGTATAGTAGACATATCCACAAGACTAAAAAATAAGATAAATCAAAAGTTAGTATTATAATATATACTAAGTAGAATAACAAAAAAAAGTTAGTGTAGGGACCAATCCCTCCCGCACCATTAAACCACGTTTTCGAAGGTAAACTCGCGGATAGAGATAATGAGCTATCCCGCGCGTTTTGGCATTTTCGGCATGTGTTGTACCGTGCACAATACATTGACATTGGATATATTAATACACATCAAATACGTATAGGTTGTTGGTTGCTGCAGACTGTAGCAGTACACGGGCCCCAGCGCAAATCCAATATAAAACCGACACAATGAAAACAGGAAAAAAAAAAGAGACGACTACGACGAGTGCTGCTGGATGCAGTGTTTTCGGCCGATACTGTGTACATAACAGTATATATTATTATTATTATTATGTGCGCGTGTAGGCGGTGGGTTAATAGTCGCGCGCGTAAAGGGGACTTTTTCACACAAAAGGGGTTAAATCTGATGGCCGGCCAAATTGATACCGAAATCCTCTTCATTGTTTCTTTCATCAAGTCTCTATTCATGCGGCACGTGCGTGCGTGTGCGTGCCGGCGGCTCATCTGTGTACACACGTACACACACACACACACCACCCACATCACCCCTACCACCCTCTCCAAAAACAAGCTGATTCGTGTGCGTGAGTATCGTCACGGATGCGAGGACATTGCTCATGTGTGTGTGTAGAAAGAACTTATAACCCGACTTTAAGCGACCAACAAACCGCGGTCGGTGACAACGCGTTTTATCAGGAAGATCGTTTAGCGGGGATGCTCTCTTCAAGTATATGTATAACCTATTACTCTATAATACACACAGTTAAATGACAGCCCGTGGACTACATATTACAGGCACGCAGACAAGAAATTAATTTTTGGTGATGAATTAAATGAGATTTTCAATAATTATAATTAAAATTTATTGATTTTGGCTTTACTATTTATTTGTGTTAACATGTATATTAAAAATATCAGATGCTTTTATTGATATTTTAATTCAAAGAGAGGTATATCAAATATTACAAATTTAAAATGCTCATGACTAGCTTTAAATTTTAAATATCAATAAAATCCTAAGAAATTTCCTAGATAGGTGGATAATAATATTCTTGCTTTTAAATGTGATAAAAGGTCAATTGAATTTATTTTAAAATAATAAAGTAAAATGGAATCTTCTTAACGTAAAATTCGACACGTTGTGCGTCATTAAGACGAAGACAAGTAACAACCATGCGTAGCTAGAGTACTACCTATATGAAATAATAAAATATTCTTAGATATATAAGCTTAGCGTCATTAATCGGAATCATTTTAAATATGTAATGTTTTATTATTTGACAAATTCATTACATTATTATAGTGACAACTCAATGACAAGGCACATTCAACAGTCGACACCTACTACACAGCAGAGCAATTTCGCTTTTTTTTATTAAAAACAAAAACTGTGTACGAAAAAAATGGTGTTGCATAAATATTCCCATTTATCGTATAATTTTTTCCTAATTATTTTAAAAAGCACTGAGAATTTTATCATTTAACCCTCCACCCCACCCACAAAAACAACCTAGTTCTAATTTTGTGCTTAACACCACCATACATATTTGAGATTAAAGTATTTTTTTCTGATTTAAAAATCAAAAATCATTGTAAAAAATTCATCGGCTCGTAAAAAATCTAAAAACATTATTAAATTTGTTATTTTTGGGGTCGATCAATAAGTTACCACAACAAAAAAATATTTACATCAATTATTTTGATCACTAAGAAGATATTTAGTTTTTCTCGCTCCTAAATGCGCCACAGTGGCTAACCTAATTGTTAAGTGTAGAATATTTTTTATGCGCGACAATAATCAAATTAAAAATCATGATTTATACAAAACATTTTAATAAAATATGGTGTTCGTGTAGGAATTATCGTCGAGACTCGCGGCTGATTAGGACGGTGGTGACGCGAGAGCACGAGTAATCGTCGCAGCAGCGTTGCTTTCTTTTCATCAAATTCAAGTGTCCGTTTAATTGAATTGCCACCGAGCTATGTATCTCGTCGTCGTCTGCGGTGTCGTCGACATAAGCACAATAAAGGAGCGTAGAACCCACCGCCGCTGGACGACAATAATAATATTGTACAAACAATTGCTATAATATAACAACTACTACTACTACAAGTGTTTGGTGGTCGTGTTTT
Organism: Nasonovia ribisnigri; assembly: GCA_027563435.1. Lineage (NCBI taxonomy): Eukaryota > Metazoa > Arthropoda > Insecta > Hemiptera > Aphididae > Nasonovia > Nasonovia ribisnigri. The sequence continues at coordinate 131,817 of JANEHU010001070.1, forward strand.
TACCGCGTGCCGTGTATTATAGTTGTGTTTGCGGCGGCGACTCGATCGCGCCCTGTAAATAACAATGGTATAATAATACAAAACTGCGATGAGCTCAGTCCGCCTTTATCGACTTCCACTGCCGGCACATCACAAAAACCGCCGTTGTATAGTGTCGCGTACACTATCGTGACGCGAACATTGAAAGTCTAGTATCCGAACGATTGTGTAGATATATTGTTGCTTACGCAGTATAATATATAGAAAAATCCAAAAAGGCTTAATGTAATGTAATGATAATACATTTTGATAAGCCAGGTGGAATATTTTCAGCTTTGCAAGATTAATATCTAATCAAATAGAATATTCAGATTTATGCAAAAACATCTACCTACGTATTTGAATCATCGCGTCGCTATGAGTTAAAAAATGTCACCACTTTATAAAAAACCCTAAAAAAAGTATCTAGTTAAGAATATACCAGGCGTGTACTAGTTGACAGAACCTCCACCACGACACTTTGTTTTTGCAATACAAAATAAAGTCCCTATAGTTATTATTCAAATCTATTACAACGATTTGTATTAATATCACCAACCCAACCCGTAACAATATAGGTATGTAATAACTAATAAGTTTGTTTACGATACGAAATCGAGAATATAATGCAATACAGTATCTCAAAGTATAGTTGTCCTCGTATACACTCATATACTATATTATAATTTATCATATATACTTAACAACCTAAACTGTAACACTAGTACTTATTAGGTTAAACATTAAACTCAGATAGGTACTACAAAAGAAATTGGCAGTTTGAATTTTAAATTATTAATACAAACTATTTAAACCTAATATCTCAAGATTTTCGGGATGCGTGGAAACAAGTTTTTTTTCAGATTTTCTTTGGTTGAGGTAAACCTATTTAGGCATACAGTGGGGTATACAGTAACAATTGTCCAACAATATTAATTAGGAAAAGGTATAAGACTATTCAGACTAGATAATAATCAACCAGTGTGCTTTTTCTTCCAGTGAATGCAGTAAATAAATTCCATGCAACTCTCATCTCTCGCTTATCCTATATCTCTTTATATACATCTCTCATACACCCACGTATGTAACACCGTCAACACTCGAAACCATTATTTATATAAATAATATACACTTGTAGCAATAGTAATTAGTAAGTAAATGTAAAGTAGAATTGTAAAATAAAAATACGGCCTTAGTAAAATAGTTTACTTCATCGACGAAATTAAAAGCTATACCACCAAAAGTTGACACCGCGAGCAATTATTTAAATTTCTAACTAGGTTATGTATAACCCTATAGTAGGAAGTAAATTATATGGAAGAGGCTAACATTTTTACAATGTAAACCTAAAATCTCATTTTGATCAAAAATCAATTGTTATAGGTAATTTCATAGCAGATGATATTGCAAAAAAATGTTATACTTAAATACATCATTTTAAATTATGAAATTACCAACATAACAGCTAGTAGCCAAAAGTTGTCGGTTGGTTTTTAAGTCTAAATTGCATAAAATACACTCTGCCTTTAATTCCCATCCCATAGTAAAAATAATATAATATTAGTGTGACATTGAATGCGTATAGATAATATATACTTACTCGATACACATTGTGATCGATGTTTTTCGTAATAGGTCATCGTGTCTGCGCCCTATTTCGTATTGCGCATTGTTGTTGTACGACACAGAACTCAAACTGAAATGACAAATGTGAAGAGCGAAACCGCTGGTGCTTGTAAACTATAATAATAGAGCATTATACGACGGACAGACGCGCGGAAATGGTAGCGATGAAGTTTGGACCGACAAAACGCACTCGACGTCGGCCTCGGTGATCCCCCTATATATTATATGCAGGCAATATACAAGACACCGCCGTGTCTATATAAACTATATATAATTCGACGGTAGAAAGGCCAAGTGATATAACCCATGTAGGTAACCAATGCAATTTTTCAGGAGCGACCAAAATATGTTAATGGATTCGTTAAAAATGATTTAAGGTGTTGCATGTTCAGATTTTTTACAAAAAAAAATGGTTTAAAAGTAACTGTACGTCTTGTGAAAAACTTGTTTTTATCAGTCTTTATCATTATTGAAGTTAAAATCTTTATCTTTTGACGGTGGGGCTTATACTTATAGAGCGATTTCTTATATTTTCACATGTAGTTATTGGGTTTGATATATGCATGCAGCTTATCGATGGTCGTAGTTTTACAACTATTTTTTTATCTGAAAGAAGAAGACTTCCACAGGCTGCATTGAACTCCGATGTTTTGTTTTATTTCAAATAGTGGTATAATATAAAAATTTTGTAAAAAAAAATTTTAAATTGTATTATTTTTGAAGACATCTAATAAAGTTTGAGATAATATATTGAAAAATGGAGTTCAGTGCTGCCTGTAGAATATTACCCTCTATAAGTTTAAAAAAAATATCAAATTCAGCTGATTATACAGAACAGGATCTTTATTTCCGTAGAGCATATTTTTGTGTACATTGGCACCGGGCGCCTTAATTACTATCGAGGGTAATATATTTTACTTACATAATTAAATAACAGAATGACTTATCTGCCATAAACAATTTTATGAATGCATATTTTGTGCTTTAATATTATAAATATTATATTAATAAGAGAATATTTTTAATAGAGCATATCAGCATCATATTTTAAACTCTTAAGAACCTTTAAGAAATTTTATCGTGAGACTGATATCACTTAACTTTCTACGGTCGATATAACTAGTCTAATAATAGCTACGGCGTATAGTCGATAGACTAGACGTCATGACTATTGTCTATTCAATGATATTCTACGGACTACGTCAACAAAATAATTTGTTTGAAGAAGAAACGTGTCGATTACGACGAGGACGACAAAACAGATGTACGCGAGGATATACGTAATACAAGTCGTACATAGTAGAATAATATATAATAATATACGATTTTCAATATACCATCGTGTACTTGTGGCAGTAGTGTCATTGACAATCACCACGTAGAATTATAGTTGTAGAGCATTGTACAGTCGGAGCAAATATTTTCCCTACACAGTGGGTGACGGAAGGGGAACAAAATGTGGGTGAGGACGCGAATGGGATATTATATGATTGAGTTAAGCGCGGTGCGAACGGCGTTCCCGAGAACACTTTTAACACATAGTATTTTATTTAGAATATCCACAATAATATTTTATGAACGTCGTTTATGTGGTTGACTGTTGTACCTACTCTACAACATTTGAAGGCATCTTATTGTTAATAATTATTATATACAGAGTGTTTCAAAAGTTTATTTCTCCGACCTGACTAATGCCTAGGATAGCTGGTATACTCTCAGTAAAATCATACGTAAATGATTTATGAAGAACTCAAATTAAATTAAATCATAACACCTATTATATGTTGACAGTCGTATATAGTTGATAAACCAGACAATTCACGAATTGAGTGGCCCAGGAGTAACCGATACGTACAATGTCAGGATCTAGAAAAGGCTGCCAAACTTACCACATCGTCGCTTGCCAGCGGTGGATCAGGGCAATTTAGTAGGCGTGGTCTCTCTACAGAAGACACTTAAAAACCTCTGACCGTCCGGACTTGCCGAGGGGGGCTAGGAAGGAATACCTACCGACCGACCACCACCCTGCAAGAACTGTTGTTCAATACCGGGTTTACACTTTTAGGCAAATTCTACACTATGGTTGAAGCCGTCATGAGTGAAAATTAAGGCCTGGATGGGGAGGAACAGAATATAGTGCAGCGTCATCCAGAGAGGTGAACGGGGTTTTATTGTCGTTTGCTTTATTACAATATCATATGTATACATATTACAGAGCCGTAAGGGCTTGGCAAAACCAGGGGCGCAAAAGTCAGAGTAAAATATTATAATAATAACATAATAATATACATTTTATCTAGAATATCCGCAAAATAGTAATATTATTATAGCTACACTATAGTGTGTATAATGTGTATATTGTATTTTACTATTTTGTATACCTAAATACTTAAAAAACTTTTTTTTGTTCGTAAGTTTTTTTTTTTATTCAATCAGTTTCAAAAATAAGAACAATTGATAGTATAAGCTAAAATACTAACCTAAATACTAAAATTTAAAATTGATTACAAAGTAATATGACATTATTAAATTATGCCGAGTGCCTGACTGATAATATGATATTTTAAGAGCTGTTATAATAGCCGAAAATGTGTTATTATTATTTTTTTATAGTTTATACTGCTACTTATACCACCACCTCAGTACACAGGTCAACATAGTAGTTATGAACATTAAATTGCATTATTATTAAATTTTAGGTGCATATTAAACTTAAAAATACGAATCTAAATTTCTAATTTATTTAAATATTGGGTGTACGAAAAAAGTATAGATACTCGTATTTTAATATTTCTTAAGTTTATAAAAGGATGCACATCGAGATACCTATTCCATAATAAGTTGTTTATTATTAGGTACAAACTACAAATATACAAAATTAAATTAATTTACTTAATTATAGGTAGTTCTTATATTAATAAAAGTTGTACATTTATAACCTAGGTTTTAATAAAAAATAATAAACATTAATTATAGTTTTAATATAATTAATAATTTGAATTTAAATAGGTAGGTAATGTAAAAATATTTAGTTTATTAACACATCAAGAAAATATCAGATAAAAATCATATAGGTACATCTCATGACTGATTTAGAGTTTCATTTTCTATTTATCTTAAACTTACGGACTATAATATAACAGTAAACATTGTTTAATAATTAAATGTTAGAAGTTATCAGAAGATATGGACAATTAAGACAGTAATATGATATTTTAATCTTTAAGTCGGTTAAATATTTTAACATAATTTGATCAGTTGAGGGCATTTTATTTTCTAAAATATTGAAATGTAAATTTATTGTTTAAATTAAATTTTAAGCGGTTTTTAGTTTATTTTATTATATTTGTTAATAAGAAAAATACCGATCATTTAAAGTATAGTTCAATTAAAGTAAAAAATACAATATTTTGTCCCTTTTTTCAAATGTTTTATTATTTTTAATATGAATTTTTATGTAATTTGTAATTTAGTTTTATAAAATAGTGAATTTTTGAATATCAAGTGTCAAAAGTAGCTGAAGTGAATTATTGTAAATGAGACGACTATCTACTTGAAGATGAATATTTCTAAAGAACAAAACAAATACCTAATGTTTGCATTCTTGATAGTTTATACTTATGTAGAAAATGTAATAAATCCATCATTTTATTGATACCGTATACTTTATGAAAAACAGTTTTGACTATTATGTAAATGTATGTCAATATTTATATCAATGTGGTTGATTATTTTTTTATTAATATTATTATTATTACTTTTTTAAAAATAAAATAAAATAATTTATATATATAAATCTTTCATAATAGTTATCATTCAATTATTGTACAATGACCGATGCATCTGGGAAGTATCACTAACGTGATTCTCGCCTCAGTTGTGATACCACATGGAAAAGAAATAGGCATCTATATAAAGATCAACCCACGATGCGGCGGCTGGCGAGCACAAGTCACAGTTTTCTATATAATAGTTAGGGCCCGTATAACAATAGTTAAACTAAGGTTAAACCGGGGAATTTGGCCGGTAAAATCAGTAGGTTAAGCGTAACCGAGGTTTAAACTATAATAGTAAAACGACCCCTTAGGCGTAGAAGTAGTTGGTATAGAAGTCTGTGGCACAAGTCCACTCTACCCAGATCATGGATAGCACATAACGTCTTATCAGAGGTGATCAATGATTCCAATTGAGTGACATGTATCGACTATCAATAATAATCATTAGGGCTAGAATTAATATGCAATAACAAATTGTAAAATATGCATTTTATTTACAAAAATATGCAAAAACAAATTTTTATTATTCCTAGAATATTATTATTTACTATAATTCATAATTTATTATTATTATTACTTATTAGTAGGGCTCGGATTTTAAAGCAAATGCTTCTTATTATATATTTAAGATAGAAATCTAATTTTTATACCTACATAAATTCGTTTCACGTTAATCTGATTCCAAATGATTCCAAAAAACAAAGGCTAGAAACAATTACTGGACATTATAATATGCTGTCTGGCGTTTCATCAATCGAATTTAATGATCATGGGTTTGATTTTAACGAAACCTCTAACATGAAGTATGCACCGATAACTTCGGTGGATATAGAGCGTTCGTTTTCTATGTATAAAAACATCCTATCAGACAATAGAGTCAGTTTAACTTCTGAAAATCTTGCCAAATACATGGTAGTAAATTTTTTTTATTCAGTTTTATAAAATTATAACTAATTTATGTTAATTTTTAGTCATGCTTTTTTTTTGCCATTTTAAAAAATAAATATGCTTCATTTTTACTTTTTTAAACAATTTTGTGCTTTTTTTGTTATTTATAATGCTTTAAAATCCGAGCCTTGCTTATAAGTTATTACATTAAATATTAGTTTATAATTTATATTATTACATGCTACAATGATATTATGTTGTTTCAAATTTTCAAATACGAACGACCTGCGATTTGAACGTAGAATAGATTTATATTGACTAAAAACTGTTTATTTGGTTTTCTAATGTATTTATAATGAATAAATGTTTAGATTTGGCTTTTAAATTAATATTTTTTGTATGCTTGCTTGTATTTAAATGCTGTACTACCTGAAAACGTTTTACTACGGGCACAGCTTGATCACAAATAACGCAATATAATATTTAACCATCTGTTTTAAAAACGTCACGGGAAAATTCTTCAACAAATTGACGTAACTTGGCACTTTCACTTTGAACTTTCGGCATTTTATAAAACTGATAATGTTATTAAAACCACTCAAATTATTAAGAATAAATGTCCGCACATTTACGCAACACACAACGTACTAGTCGTCAGATAAGATTAGATAGGTAGTATTTATACTATATATTTACAACAATTCAATGGATAAACCAAAAACTATGGATTTCGTGAAATACCATTTAAAATTAACAATAACTTATAAAAAATTTAAAATTTAAGTTAAAAAAAATCAGATTCTCAAAAATCTATGAATATGCAATTATTATATGTATTATGTTCAAAATATGCAAAAATATGCAAAAGAAAATTGGTTCTATTTAAACGAGAATAAGCCAAATCGTGGACAAATCTGACAACCAATCAATCTGGACATAACATACAAATGCATATAAATGCATATTTAATAATCATTTTATACAAATATGTAAACAAACAGCCTCAATTTGTTATCGCTCCATGATCGCAAAAATATAGTGGTCTCAATATTATGGGATGTCTTGAAAAAGTTTTTATTTAATAAATATGACCCCAATCAAAAACTACACGTCATGTATCATTAATAATTATTGTTATACGATATTATTCGCACTTGCTACCACGACTTAACACGGTTATACGGGACACAAACGAATATTGTGCCAGAGGTCTATCATTTTTTTGACGTTTTTTTCGTCGTCGTTCGTAATAATACAGATTACACCACAACAGACATTATTATTCATTATAATTTATAGTTATAACTTATAACTAATAAATGTATGATGATGGGCTAAAATATTAATTGTATCCCACCTACAACTGTGAATCACACCAGCCGTCATTGTATTACTTCCTGCCCAAACTTACACGACTATTTAGTATTTGATATTTGTGAATACTAAAATATTTTTGTGAAATGTTAAATTGAGTTTTAAGGGGTTTTATGTTTTATTATGTTTTAGGTATACCAATAATATTACGATTCCATAATTAATGTAGGTACAAGGTGTTCAACATTTTACATGAAAACCATTTTAGAAAACATTCAAATTTTTTTTATGTTTTATTTAAATAAACTGAAATAGACTATCAATTACTAAAATATACTATATACTATACAATATACATATAGTAATTATTTTTAATATACTATGTAGTAATTGATCAATATCAATTACTAAATATGCTATACAATATACATAGACATACAGTGATGATTTTCCAAAATCATAATCAAAATATACTTTCTACTAGGTATTATAAAAATAGGTAAAAAGTGTGGACTCGGTAAAGCATTTAGGTGTATTAGATTAATTTTTAAAATGGAATCTTTACACCGGTATAAGTGTATAACTATAATAAATTAAGTACTTAGTACATGGCATGGGTATGTTCTGTAAGTGTAACCAAAAACCAAATACCATGAAAATAATTTTCTGGGCTATTATTTAATCAGTATACACCAATGAAATTTGGTCGGACATCTGGGAAAGTATTTTTGAAAAAGATTGCTAAGAACTACCTACAATAAATAATTGACTCAAGATGGTGAAACCAGAGGAGAAACCATTTTGTTCAAATATCAACGTACTATAGTATACATATTATGGTAGGTAACTATATTCAATTTAAGATAATGTAATTAATGAATTTATATTTGTGTACTGTGTACCTAACTTTGAAAGCTTCTATTTTACAATGATTACCAAAAGTACTACCTATCTAAAAAGTGTGATGTGATTAGAGTAAAAAAATATAATAGGTAGGTACAGATAGAACACACCCTGTTAATATTAGTGTAAATCGAGTTGTAAATGTGTATTATATATTTTGTACAAACAATTTTAAAACGTATGATCTGTATAAAAATTATGTTAAGTATAAGATAAAACTTTCTGTAGGTGTAGCCGTGTATGTAATCATCAAACCGTTGTATCAATACATTATTAACATTGATTTATCTTATTAATTTACTAATTTTTATACTTGTATATGTTTATACTTGTTCTGTCTATTTTATAATATTATGTATTAATTTAAGCTAAAAATTGATGAATCAATACAGATAAATTGTAAAAAATACTTTGATAAGGGCTGTGTTCTCATCCACAAGCTTAGGCTTTTAGAGACAATCAATAATTATTATACTAGGTATATAAAAACATGTAAAAATAAATTAATATTATTATTATTGTCGTTGGCTATCTCTTTCTAACAATATTTCAAGGTGTAGGAGACGACACAGTTCATAGTAATATATAATATAGTATGCCAGGATATGCCTATGCTATGTATATGACAAGTTGATGTCTTACAATCTTACCCAAACCCTTTTCAGAATAAAATATTATAATATAAACATGGAATATTCAAATTGTGTATAATATTATTACCAAGGATGAATGATAATTAAGTCTTAAGTACCTAGTATCAGTATGGTGTAAGATTATAAACCATCATCCTTACAATCGTGTTATAACTCATAAGAACCTGGCATTATTTAACATTTTATTCTATCAACAAATTATTTAATTATTATCAATTAATACTATTAAAACAATAATCTAATATAATATAATACATTAACGATTAATACATAGGTATTATGTACCTACTACCTGGTACTTACACAACGAATAGATACCTATGGGCTACCACAATATTATTACCGAAGTCCCAAAAGTGTACTTCAACTATACGACGGATTACCGGTCCGACTGAATTCCGGTATATTATATAATATGGCTGATCGTCAGCAGACAACTATCGTACGGTTGTCTGTGCCGTTTTTCTTAAACTACGGCTTACCTCTAGTATTCGTCGGCGTATGCACAGTGCTCGGCTGCCGAAATCCTTCACGCACCCACAGAGATAACCGTCGAATCCAAGAAAAAAACGGAACAGTACACCTACAACAATAATAGCGCGATCGGCGGGTTTAGTGTTTGCGAGACGAGTACGCTTTCGAGTACGGTTTCTGCACGACGTGGTTTTTTGTTCGGACGTCACACTCGTCACGCATTTACCGCCGTCCGGTGCACGGTTGGTTGGTTTGGTAACGGGTTACAACTTTACAAAGTTCGGATATCCGCGAGACGGACGCCGGTCAGCAATCGCAGGTATGGCGTAACAGCGGCGGTATCCTTAAAAAGCGCGAGCGACCACGCGCACGTAACCGCGTAACGATACTAAGTACCGGGTATTGAAATATGACGAAAACGCGAAACTATAATAATATTACGGCCGATCGGCGACACGCGTCATTTTATCAAGAAAAACCCAGTAAATGTTGTTGTTGTTGTCGTGGTCGTCGTGCTCGCGGTGGTAAATTTATACCGTCATAATATTTGTATTCCCGAAGACGATAATAATATTATTACGCCGTCGCTGTAAAATAGTTATCAACAGTGTTGTACTACTATAACGGTACACACCTATTCCAAAGATATTAATAATCAGTTGCGATACTATACGCTGGTAATTATTATTAATTTTACTACGAAAATACGAAAATAGTTATTAATACTCTCTTTCCCCGGCCGCGCGGTCTTGAAAATCGTTCTGCTCCGCAATAAATAATAATATTATTCTACATTATTATCGTGTAGGAACATTGCGCGCGCTCAGGCGGCCACCCGCCTCTAAATAAACGAGTGAAATGAGCGAGTACAACTACTGTGCGGCTGTCTGGCTCTGTGGCAGATTGTGTCTGTCTTTGTCTGACACACGTGTAACATAGGAATAACGACCCAAACGGCTGACAAAAATTGAGGTTCTTCTAGTAATTCGATTTAAAATAATATGTAAAGATGTTCGAATTGGTGTACGAGTTTACTTTGCATCGGTCGAAGCACTTTTTCGATTGTAGCAATATTTTGATGAGAATAAATTATTTTACGTTTTATAAATTTGTTAATTTTTATTATTAAATATTATATTAAATGAAATATTAAAAATATGCTTCGACCGATGCAAAGTAAACTTGTACCTATACCAATTCAAACGTCTTTACATCATTTTAAATCGAACAACTAGGAGTACCTTAATTTTTGTCAGGCGTTTAAGTCGTTATTCCTATGTTCCACGTGTGTTGGACAAAGACAAAAACAATCGCTGCATGCAATGCCCTTAACCGGTGTTATCACTGTAGAGTCCTTAGTGATTATCGAATTTAGGTTACCCGATTAACGTATTTCCCATCGCCCACAAAATTACAAATTTAAATATTTGGTACGGATATATCGTATACGACTATATGTACGCGTCTTTATACATTTATACAAGACGTGTTGTAGAAGTGTAGTACACCAATAATTATTATTACTGCAGTGCCGCGTGAGCTAAAATACACTATTTCTTCTAAAACTATTTTTCCTGTTTCGTTTTACTTGTGCTTTTTAAACTGTTCTATAGCAATAGATAAAAAGCCTATTATATTCTAGAGTCGAATAGAGGTTATTAGGTTTGTAGAATAAAATATGGAAATTTCTAGCGATGACGAGCGTCGCCGTCGTGTACTCATATAAAATAATAAAATATTGATTTAGATGTTACGTTCGACACAACTTTATCCTCGACTTTATCTTTTAATAAGCATTATTTAAATATTTCAAAAAATCATCATCTATTCTTGCATTTATTACCAGGACGTGTAAAGATTTTTCATGAATATAAGAAATCATGCTTTGGGCTTTCAGCCCGTTTAAATTAACAATAAATAAATATTATTTCGAACAATCTCAATCTCAACCGCACAATTGACGCCAACGTCCGACCCTTATTAATACTATACTAGCACACTATATAATACTGATAGAAATGTGCTTACATTTTTCGCCGATGATCCGCAACCGTCACGCTTTCCTGTGTGCTACACTTTTAAAAAAATGATAAATAATTCAAATTGTTACAACAAATTGAATTGAATTACAGTTAAACCTCTGCTAACGGACACCTCCAAGTAACGAAGTATTTGAAATGTTCGTCTACAAGATGTTATAAATAAAACATTATCTCCAGTGATTCGACCGCATATCCGTATTATATTTAGGTAGGTATATATTCGAAGCATAAAGGTATCAATATGTTTATCATATTATATGTGTTACCTATATCTTATTATTATTAACATAAGTAGATATATCTCCGTCAAACAGTCGAGACTAATTAAGACTAATTAGAACGTGTCTCGTTATTATTTACGGGATAGATGACCCCTGCCCCTGACACGGTTCAGCCAATCAGGCCCGATCCGCCGACATCCAATTAGCCGACTACTAATTTTGCCGACGCGTAAACCGGTCTCCGATAATAATGGAAAAAGTTCCAATTTGAAGACGATCATAATAATTTATACTGATTCCGCCAAAATTACTTTTTTACTTGTAAGAATCTTATCGATTGCGCCGACCATAGACTTCGACGAACTTTTACTGAAAAATCATGATAAGAGGCTAAAAAATGATAGGTAGTTACGTATGAAACATCAAAATGTAATCCAAAAGTATGGACATCGACTTCACTCTTCAATGTCACCGAATCGAACAACTATAGGCTATAGCAGTAGCGTATTGTTTCACTCAAAATTTTACTCACAATTACTAGCTTAAGCGCATCCTAATATATCTGTTTTCACATGTATGATGTATGGAATTCAAAAATATAAACTAATTTATATAAGAGGCCTCAACATAATATTATATTATCTCAGTGAAAACAAAAATTATGAAGTGATAAAAATATTTATAACACCAATTTTGATCATTATTAAAATAAAATATTGATAGCATCACGTTATGTACCTAAATTAAACTGGCATTAAATAACTTTTTAAATAAAAATAATCGAAAGATTCAATATTCAAACAGAAAATATTATTTATTTTATAACAATAGTGCATAGCGATAAGTCAGAATAGTTACCTATCGGTTACTACTGGTAACAATAATGGTATTGCTCGGCGTAATATACATAAACTTCGGGAACGTTGCCCCAAGGGCGTTTGGTATGAGGATGGCCTATATCCATTATATTGGTATTATCATTGATTATAAATACTAGTATTTATATCACATTCAACGATATTTTATTATCTATGTACACAGTACGTTCTAAGTATAAATTCGATTGATTCGTAGTATTTATATAAGTCTCGTTTAATAAACGAATTATACGATACGAATAAACCATTAATAAATAAACCATTTTTACACGCGACGGCCGAGACGCGTCAGTAATAAAATATATATATATAAACATCAACCGTCAATATAATATTACATTATAGTAATTTACTCGGAGCGTGGTGAGCGTATATTTCGCGAGTGCATATTTCGACACGTACCGATCGTATAATCCACGCGAAATCGCTTTGCGGGCAGATTGGTCCGCGGCGGACGCGCTCCATTTCCATTTCAGCCGGCCAATATTGACATTGTATTATTGTAGACAGCCGGCCGCCATGTAATAAAAATGTGTATTTATCGCGCGCGCGTCTATTAGATTTGCTCTTAATAAAACGACGACGAGCAGTGCAAAGGCAAACACACTCGTAAAAATGGCCCGGCGCGTGTTTGTATACCGAGGGCGGATGACGCGGAAAAGACGGATTGAGCGCGACGACCGAGCGCGGACGAAATTTATAATTGTCCGCAGCTGATGTCGTCTACACTCGTCTGCGGTGTCAAATTATCAATATTTTTATTATTATTGTTGTTGTTGTTGTTGTTGTTTTCGTTGTTGTTATTCGCTGTTGACGTTGTTGTCATCGAGACGAGCACTCGGCTCGCAAGGTATTTGTTTTCACTGTGCGACCCACACGCGGGCAAAATATAGGCAAAACGTTTTTACCAAAAAAAGGTACTTGTGTTATTTCCGAGTAAAATCACATATCTGTAAAAATTAATATTTTCGAGGGAATGACATATCGTTTATAATATGGTCATAAAAAAAAATATTTGTCTCGACAAAATGTAATACCTACTTGTTTAAATGTACAAAACGTTTAGACATTTAAACGAATCTAAAATCAAATATGTAATAGGTATCTAATAAGTAAACTACAAATTCTTTTAGATTCTGAGCGGAATACATTATGAATGTATTGATTTCACAATAATGTGTGTTTTTGTTTTTTATTTTTTATTTTTTTGTGTCTGTTATCGCCGTTCTGGGCAGTCCAACTGCTTAGATTTTCTTCAACAGAATTTTTTGTTTTTTGTATTTGTAACCTAGCCCGAGAGAAAGACACTTATAAGACACTATTACTTACTTCGTAGTTCGTACTAAAGTCTCGTTACGAAATATTTGAAATAATAATAAAAATAAAAACACGCTAAATATAATTCTTATCAAAATGTGCAAGGAGAACGAACTCTTATTGATGCGATCAGACGGGGTCGATAAAATAAAAGTGTTATAATTTTATCGGCAATATTATTCATCTCTGTTATTATTAGACTCTTCCCTTTATGAAAACTGACTGGAAAGTAAATGGACATTAAATGAGAATGAGCTGTTATCGCATTTGAGCCAGTTCTATTTCATTGGCAATTATATTTCTAATATAATTTTTTTTTATACACAAGAGTCAATGTTGACATACAACTATTTGTTGTATATATTATATGATTCTAAAAATAATAATAAAAATCCCTCAATTCTTAAATATTAAATCACAAAATTGTGCACATGCAATATGTATAGATACTTACAAAGATGGTTCGTGACTTGGCGTGAAACAATCACTTTAAAAAGAAGAAAAAAATCTTTCAATCTTGTTACTATGAAGCTGTTCACAAATATCGTTCTCTAATTTTAACTTAAATAACACTTTTCTCCATACTTTAATACAATATAAGGCTCGTTTCGGTTTCGTTATCTGTTTATATAAAATAAATTTAAAATAATATTGAAATTTGTAATATTATAATAGTATAAACTATACGATAACTAATAAACATATTTTTTTATAATTTACAAACAGTCTACTATAATTAGTTATTCAAATCTATAGATATGTTAGCGTTAATGTATGAAATTCCGTAATTCTATAAAATAACTAGTTATTATATAGAATTACGTGTACTTTCAGTTAATGTATTGAATGAATCCATAAATACATACTTTAACTAGTTATTCTATACATCAACTAGATATTTTATAAACTAACAATATGGGTTTAGTTAATGCGTTTAAAACTATTATTTTATTTATATTATTTTTAGTACATATTACAAAAAAAATCAAATGTTAGTATTAAGTCAAACACGCCAGTGGCGTATAGCCAGGGGGGTGGGGCTGAAGCCCCTCCCGAAATGTTAAGGAAATTTAAAAATTATTTTAATGGTCTATGAAAATCGTTACAAAAGTCTTAACACTAACACGCCTTACATTATTATATAAAATATAAATATTCATTTATTTCACGTCAATTTATTAGAAATATTAAAAGAAAACTTATTCTATTATTATAGTTACAATTATTAAATAATTATTTTTTTACAATTATTTACAATTTATTTATTAGCACAAGAATTTTTAGGATGGCATTTAGATTTACAAAGTAAATTTTTTTTTAACATAATATGCACCGTTTTGTGGTGCACTTTTGATGACATGTGCATTTGAAAAACCCTTGACCATTACCTAGTGATTGGGATTCGGATGACTTTCGAAGACAAATATCTACATCTGGGACGTCACTGAGCGTAATAAACTTTTCTGCACATAAACTAAATTGTGACCTCGCGTTTTATACTATCTAATCCAGTCCCGGCCATATATACCTAACTATATAAACGTCATACATTACCGAAAACCCAATCGGAATTCTATATTATATTAACTAGTAAAACCATGTAATTTATATATTAACGAGCATATTTAGGAATTTTATATAATAACTAGTTATTTAATAAAATAACGTATTACAGTCTACAGATAACAGATACAATGAATAAAAAATACAATATTATTTATTTGTGATTCATTGCAATTTTTAATAATTTAAGTATTCAAAATAAATTTAAAAAAAATTAAATTAAGTTAACCGTAGTCGATATATAAGTTATTGTTATTTATGTTACATTAATATTTATATTATAAAAATCAGAGCCGGAGCATTACAATACGTATTTTCGACTGGCAATACATTTCACGACTTCACTACGCCCAATAGTATAAATAATGTCACAATATAATGTTGAAAACGGATTTGGATTCGTCACTAAATTATTAATGCATTTATTGTTCCTTTTTAATTTTTTTTTTTACCTACAAAAAATGGTAAAATAGATCATGGCGCATAAATATTAGCTATACTACAATAAAATATTTTATTATTATAAAAATTACTTCTATTTAGGTACATATTTTTAGATTTATGCGCATTCCATTAGTAAAATAGCGTTGCTAATAGGTACACCAGAACCCATGTCCACTGTTGTCTTTCTAAATTCTAATGTATACGTCTTTTATTTTATATATCTATATTATGAAACTTGAAAGTAATACCTATTACAAAAGTGAAATGAATATTACATTTTGCTGTTTACTAGATTGTAGTGCGCCACCTAGCGGAATAATCTTAAGGCTTCGACTTGTTAAATGTCAATAGATGTCGTTACGCATTGATACTTAGGTACCTTCTTTAAAATTGTGTAAAATGGTTTTTTTGTAATTTACGTTCATAAAATAATATGACTTAATTAAATGAATCAATTCATATGTGTACCTATAATGTATAATAATATAGGTATTTAAAATGTTATATGACGGATATTGTATAAAATATTTTATTTTGTTTTTATTGTAATATAATAAGATATATTATACCTATTATATAAAATCGCGAACTTGTAAAAAACGTGAAACATGTTGAATTATTTATAATAACAAAGTGTAAATCATAATATTCATGATATTATAATTAAGTAGCTTGATCGAGTTGCTTATAAGACATTCATTTGAAAATTGAATGTAATCATAATATTAATTAAATAAATAACTACGCAAAATACTTACCTCTATAAATAATTTATTATAAAATATAAATAGGTACATTATGATAAAGGATTGTATCATGCTTTTATGTCTGACATCTGTTGTCTGTTTAATTACGATTAGTTGGTAAGCTAGCCAATAAATTTGTTGATTTATAAACTGATAGTTAAATTGTTTATTAAATAAGAAAATAAATAAATAAAAGTGTCAAGTGATATCGATCGATTAACAATCTAGCTTTCATCCCTATTTTTAGAATTTGCAACTTAAAGCAATTTTAAAAACTAATACAGTCTTCAGGTTGAGATAAAAATTAATACATAATTTCTGGAATGCATTTATTTATACATTTATCATCAATTAATACCTGTTGAAGTCTTATACAATTTAGGAAAGTTATAAAATTGTTTAACTGTGTAATTAAGTACATATATGCGAGGAATGGTGAGACACTATACCTACCGTTTTAATACTATTCGACAAACGTGTTGTTGAATAGTCTATAATATAATAGCTGTAATTATTACAGATAGGTTGTGTGCTTAAAATTCAAAATGAAATAGTCTTGACATGACTTGCATCAAATTTAATTATTTTGAAAGATAATGTATATTGATTATAAATGTTTGGTATATGGTAATTTAGTATGAAATATAAATATATTATATTATAATATGTAAGGTAGTAATTGTTATTTTCTATCTTACCCAAGTGGCAAGTGGTTATATTGTGGTTGGAGAGGGTTTACAGGGCCCGTTCGTTAATCTTAAAAATGTAATTTCGTATAGATAATAATAATTTAAGTATACCTAATATTTGGTGGAAAGTTGCAAGTATATGTTTAATATTTTTGAATTACAACAAATAACCTAACATGGTTTGATAAAAAATTGTTATTCTCCGATTACATAACAATTTTTTGTCAAAATCGGTTTTAAAAAATGTTTAGTATTTAAATTTAAAATGTTAAAAATGTTCAAGTACAAAATAATTTGCAATAAAATAAGATTTTTGATACCAAGATTAAACCTAAAATTCTTAATTGTTAAAAGGTTTTTTTCGACCGAAGAGAAAACTTTTTTTCGATCATACTTATTTAGGTATTTTAAGTTGTCCTCCTGCCCACTCAATACCAATAATTGTACCAATGATTGACCGACGAACGACAGTGGTTCTTACAGATAATATTATTATTATTATTTATTATATCTACTAATCTTTATCATAATAATTAAAGCAGATCTTGATTCCGTTTGTATGCTAATTTTTGTTTGCTTGAAAGTCGAGGGGATTTAGTACACTTATGTCACCCTTTTTTTATTTTGACAGATGGGTGCCCTCAACACAAAATGTATATTTGTATTACTCTTATAAACACATTATTCGACGAAACGATTGCACAACCATTGTTCATTAAGAGACAAATCGAAATTTATCACAATGTTTTATTGATTGATCGAACCTTGTTAAGTAACAGGGTTGGGCAAAATGGGTATGCATTTTAAATATAATACATGTATTTATTTGATAAATATATTTTTATATTTTGTATATATTTTCAAATTGTTTTTACATTTTAATTTATTAGAATTCGATCATTACATTGTATATTTAGTTTTAAATAGTACCTATCAATTATATGCACCTATTCGATATTATTTTCAATAATACATAATAATATGTATAACATATTACACACCTTTTCTTAATTGACGATAGTAACCTTTGAGCTTAGGACTTAAAAGCTTATATCGTTAGCAGTGTTACATAACATTATACTTCCTTAATATCGCATTTAAATGTATAACAATATAATATATATACATTTAAGGCATCTATCGTATATAATATTTGGTACTCAGTCACCCACGTGGCTAATGATTTCCTTTTCTACTCCGGACGTATAGGTATTAGGCATATAAATAGAAGATTAGACCAGGATCACGCTGGTCAGGTGTTATATTCCAATTTTCATTGTAATACAACAACGGGATAATCCGATTGTAATCGAAGTCTAATACTCTTGCATCTGTTCCGGTGAGATAAGTACATGTAGTCCAGATTCCCGACGTCGAATGAATACCGTAGTAACGAGGTCTTAATTATTTTTCCGCCGAGAGCAAATGGTAGTAACCCATCCATTGTCCTGTACCTACTCCTGCTAGTAAGAAACAAGTTCATCCCACATATTATTATTATTATTATTATTATTATTGTTCTCGCATGGAGCTGCAGAGGTGAGAACCAAAGAAGACAATATAAACTGTGTTTCTGTTTGTTTTTTTTTTTTGTATATACAATATTATTATATTTATTACACAGTACGCTTACCAGGAAATGTGTGCAGCCGTATATACAGTTTAAAACAGTCGCAACAATAGATAAGACCGTATTGACGTATCCTTTTGTCAAAATATTGTATTATAATAATAACATATATACAGTACGACATTACATTAAACAGTATTGTCATTTTTATCGGTTCCATAAATCTAGACACTGCCCATAACTAATGGCCCGAAACGTTATAATATTAGAGAAAATGCCAGGCACGCGCATGTAAAACACACTTCGGGGGATCGTTCAAGTGAAACTGTTCCGACTGCATAATACATCACTTCTAGATCGCCAAAAATTTATCTATTTTTCATTAGAACATTTTTTTATTGAAATATTATGGACATCATCAATATAATATTATAATATATATCAACAATAATATAAGTGTGTCGTTTATTTTTCCGACCGTCATTCATATGCAATTTCGTTAAAGTCAAGACAATACTATAGTACGAAGTACGAACATTGATTTTATAAACGTAAACTACATAATATTATACCATATACTATAATATTATGTATAAGGTACCTATATTAAAATAATATAATATAATATTTATACACTGCAGATTCTTCAATTGTACATATTTATTAATATTTTAAATTAATTCGTGGAAATGATGATAATACAATTTACAAAAATAATCTCATCCGTGAAAGTCGTTCCAACTTTCTAAAGAACAGTGTCTAAAATAATTTAAAAGCGAGAAGACTATTTCTTCTTAAACAATATGTATAATACATAGTTAGCAACGAAAGTATAAGTGCACAAAGAAAAGTTATTAAACTATTAATATCCTGAGACTTCTGTTTCTATGTGTATTATACATTTCCATAAATTTAAATAATATTTACTATTCAAACAATTTGAATATTTGGTGGGTGTATTTATATTAGTAAAGCGTTAAATATTCAAATTTTTCAGTAAAATACTTGTATTTATTTACCAGTAATTACTAATTAAGTATTTGAATTATTAAAATCAATATATATATTTTAAATTAACGTGTCGTTAAAAATAATATAATTTTACTGCAGCATTGTACATTGTAATTAGTCAACGTACCATTAATTAGCTTTATTTATAATTGTTATAATAAAATCCACTTAAACGTGATAAACTTCGAAAAATTCAAATAAACATTTGTATCTTGGAAAGCATCATGTCAAGCATTCCAGAAAAAAAGATGCAAATGCGTCGAAATCCAAGCCCTAGTTATAAAAATTACCTTATTTATTTCAACAGAATACAGAAATGCTTGCTCGATGAAGACTTATCAAGAAATGTTTATTTTAATATTAGTTTTCTATTTACAATAAACTTAACATTTAACATATACAAATATATAAATACAATAGATACAAATATTAAATTTTTATTGTAATTTTTTGTCGGCTGACGGTAACCATGATTGCTATACAATGTCTCTAATTAGACTATACATGATTTACAATTTAGGCTGAAATATTGGTATGGATTAAATTTATGCAATAACTTGTTTTGGTCATACATGCCTAATGCCTATCCAAATTTGCCAACGATTCGGTCGAAAAATATGTGCAAAGTGAGTACATATCAGTCATATTTCAATAATTCGACAAGAGGGACTGTAGTGAGCAAAATTTTTTAGAAAATAGATTCCTTTTGAAATATTTACTATTGACAAAATAATAAAATAAAAAGAATTTGGGGAAATAGTAAATGTATATTACATTTCAAGAAAAGAAAAAAAATTGGAGAATTTCATTCGCTATTTCCTAAACTTTTAGAAAAACCAACCAAATTGTATAAATACACAAAAAAGGCTCCTGATATTCTTCTTTATATACATTTACAAGAAAATCCGTCAAGATGTTTTCAAATTTTCCAGAAGAAAAATTAGTGTTAACATTAAGGTAGTCAAACGATTAATGAATTAATTACGAATAAATAACAATATTATAAGAAATAGATGTTAAGTAGTACATACAATTTAAATTTATATTTTATATTTTAATATAGTTATAGTTTATTAGTCTTAAAAATTCCAACAAAATAAATGTAATTTAAATAATTTCAAATTCATATAACTCGTTTTAAAATAAGCGTATTAAAAATAACTCTCGTTTATATTTTCCACTAAAAAGCCGATAATATGTAAATGCTCTCTAATATTAACTAAAAATAAAATGTAGTAAGAATCCTGTACACAGATTTGCTACGTTACGCGGGTGCAGTGGCATATTAACGGGGGATCAATGATGTATATAATATGCAAAAGTATTCGGAGTCCTAACTTAAGGCCTCGAACTTTAAAGACGGGGCTACTGGATAAAACCATATCTCCCCAAAGATAAAAACCTAAATATGCCACTGCATGGGTGTAAGGTATAGACAACCACTGAAGGCAACGTCCTGTTAAATTACTTATCAATTTATATATTTATAGGTAAGTACTAACGTTCTATATACATTATATATAATATTTTTTTTATTGAACAAAAAAGAGGCTTCAATACAATTACTAAGGTATTAAATTAGTCTGGTGTACCTACATATTATATTTTATGCATTACTTAGTGATAACATAAAACTATAAAAGGTACAGGTTTTAACATAAAAAAAAATTATAAATTGTGTACACATATTCTAATTAGATCATAAGTTGTTAACTATATTAATTTTCATGAGAAAACTTAAGATTTGTGTGCTGTTTTTTGTATTGAGATCTTCTTCTAGTTTATCTGGTATCGACAAGCTGTTGCGTATGTCTTGGACTTCTGGGCAGTCTTTGATGATATGTTGCATAGTATGTATTTATTTTAAATTTTAATACATATTGCATCGAAATGTGAAATTTCTTAACTCGAGCCATAGTGCCATATATACACTCTGCAGACGGCGGCGAAGGAATTACGACAATAATTTATATTATATTTTGCACTAACATAATATATGGAACACCCTAAAGGTGGGCTTTTTGAAGAACCGTGTGGTGATGGGTGTGGTGCGGTGGGTTTTCGATTAAAAATAAAAAAATTACGTATCGTATGGTACAATGAAGCGGGAAACATCCATCGCCGTCGCCGTTGACAATCATTCGTTTGTCGCCCGAGATGACAGCGCGAGCGAAGACGATGACGAAGTAGAGTAATAGTCATTTGAAAAATGAAATATTTCTGATGAAATGAAAATTTGAATAAGAGTTTTTATATTTATTTTTTCGCCTCCCACTCCTTCGGTAGCGGTGTGATGATGGATTTCCATTTGCACGTACATCTCATTCGACCCTTTTACGAGGGTGTTTTTTTTCTTTTTTAATATTATTATGATTATTGTGGTCGTCATCGTTGGTATATACACGAGCCGAGTGCGACGACGTTTGTGGGGCCCATTAAAAAAAATAAGAGCATCATTCGACGGAATTCACAATTCACAGACGACGACGACGCGTATAATAATAATATAATATATCACATTATAATATTATATATATATATCTGTCGGCCCGCGGGAGGCCTTTGCTCCGGTGACAAGCGAGGTTCGCAATTTTGGAAGAGAGACCTCCTCAATAGTAAATATATTATTATTATTATGAAATAAATACGCTCGTCTGTCACTCACCGGCTGATAAATTATTATTATCAACGCGCATTATATTATTATATAACGTATAAGATTATAATCATTATCGTTGTCGTTGTCATCGCCGTCGTATACATACCTAATAATATTATAATGCATACATATTATATTATAATGTGTATAACGTCACCGTTACCCACCGCCAACACCCTGATATGTACAGAGTGATTCACAAAGTATGCTCATTGCTCATCTCTTAATTTTGTCCAATATTGCAGTTATTCAATTTGAAAGTTTTAAATATACTTAAAGACCATTTTTTTTAATTCTCGAGATATTTTGTTTCATTTAAGGAGCGGTCAGTGGTTATAAAAACGTCTGTTTTCCAAATAAGAACCTTTTTTTTTTCTTTAAATTACTTAGCATATAATATTTTTGATGATTTTGACCAATCGAATTCAAAATTTGAATGAGTAGTTTCCGACTTATTAAACTTTAGCTTTGCTATAGTTATTTGCATAAAAGCTAATCCACTTTAATTTGTAAATCAATTAGAATGCAAAAAATACCTACCCTTCCTATTTATTAAATCTCTTATCTTTTTTTCGTGAATATATAAACAAATAAATATTACATTATATAATATTGTATTTTGTGTGTTTATTATACAAGCATATATAATATCCTTAGTAGATACTAGATATATAATGTTAAATAACTCAGAGACTACTCGTTCAAATTTGGTTTAGACACCTACATATAAAAAAAACATCTGCTGAATAATTTAAAGTATAAAAGGGTGATTCTCGTTTGAAAAACAGAAGTTTGTATCGCCACAGGACACTCTTTAAATGGGACATAAAATCTCAATTATTCGAAAATATGGTCTTTAAGTGTAATATATTATTTAAAAATTTCAAAAAACAGATTTTGAATAACTGCATTATTGGAGAACAAAGATGGGATGGGCATGCAGCATTTGATGATTATAATTATTATATTATTATTAGACACGCACTAAAAATCACACATGCACATAGGTACACACACGACTTTTATAATAGTATTATCATAGTGCCTACCTTATTAGTTGTATAACGATTTTTCCTTATTCGGCACTTGTGCACTCTATACTCTTATTTCGGTGTGAAAAATACACATATACTTAAGTTCACACAGACACAATTTACAATAAATATCCATAACGAATAATAAAATCCGTGAGTAACCCATACCTATCGCAGGCTTTTTCGAACGTCTCAACCAGTCTTGCTTGCAGAAAAAAGGCACTAGGCAGAGATACTTTTTAAAAATATTCAAGTACTGCAGATACAGATAATTATTTTGAAATGTATTTAAAATACGTATTTGAATACTCAGCAAAAATAATATTTGAGATTTTAGATTCAAATATTTAAAAAAAATATTTATGGATACTTTCAAATACTTTCCAATTTTATATAAAATATTTATTTTACCTCATAAACCAACTGAAACGATTTTCACGTTTTACCTTAATTTGATATAGCATATCTACATTTTACACCTTATCTGTGTCGTAGAGTTTTTTTACTTGGATAACATAAATATATTTAAAGTTATCAGTTTGAAAACAATAGGTTTTTTTTTTCATTTAATTATGAAAAATTATTGGTTAATATTATCAAGAAATGAAAACGCTATCACACAAATAAAGTTCTTCTCTATACGTTGTAGAATTTTGGAATTTCTACTATAAATTCAAAGGGAGTAAAATTGTCCCGCACAAAACAGTATATTTTTCAATGTTGAACATTTGTATGACGGATACAATACATGCGGGTGTGACGTCCTCTTAAATACAGATACTTCAAGAAAGTATTTAAAATACCTACTTTGTTGAAGTACTTTTTTGAAAAGTATTTAATATACTTATTTGAGAATCTACTTAAAAATATTTGAATACTTTTACTCAAGTACTTAACAACACTGATCTTAACTATTATGATTTAGGTATAATCAATTAATAATAATAACAATATTATGGACTCTGGTACTACATCAATTATACATTATAAAAAAATACATCGATGCGATTATTACCGATTCAATGACCAGCAGATCACGTTGAATGGGTTGTTTGAATGTTGTAGTATAATCCAACTAAGTTTTAATAGTATTACATCCATATAATTTTCCTAAGCAACATCCGGAGTCCGTTATCTACACCTTTTGAAATTGACATAATATTATATTTGGTGCATTTTAATAGCGTCCCATTTCGTATTGTTTTTATGTTTTCATTTCAGGTGCACACCAACACATTGTTGCAATACCATTATAGATTCAATGCTGTGCGTCGTGGTGGCGTAGGTACCATGCATCACACCAAACTCGCTATTGTCAATTATGTCGTCAAGTTGATCTGCTCCACTATAATCGTTGACGTTTCTATTCTGGCAACATGATTTCGTCACTGGGTGAGGGGGGAGAGTAGGTAGATGAACGCAAATGAAGAAATACTTCTTATTATACAATATTATATTAATGTTTGTGTAATTATATTTAAAAAAAATTAATAATTCAATATGTGAGTATACAGAGCGCATATTGATTTAACATAACACAGATCGACTCGAGGTTTATATTATACTCAATTATTAACAGGGACCTATGCTATGCGGGAGGTGGGAATAATATTTAAAAATAAAACTGATATGTCACTCACCTCGGTGCAGGTTAGTGATGTACTAGTACTTACTACTTTATTGAATTCGAACGCTTTAATTAATGGGTGCATTGTTGCATTTTGAAAACGATTTTGATTTCCAACCGAAGCTATCGTTTGTATAATAAAAAATGTTCACACTATTTCCGCGGTGGAATACGTTCAATACATTATGGCCAAATAGAGTGTACAACATTTTTGTTTTTAAATTTATGAACATTTTTAAATATAAATAATATAATATATACATCCACGTGTGATTTCATCATTTTGTGAAACCAGATTCTGAAAAATATTAAGGAAAAATACCCGCTATAATGTGTATAACCGTAGAGTATAGAACTATATACATTGTTTGATAAAAGTGATGTTATTTTCTTGTCTGCACGACTATTTTTTTGTGTTCGGATCAAAAAAAAAAATAAAAAAAAAATAGAATTACAATCAGACAATTGAGAAAGCGGTCTACAATCAATTTACGGGTGTCGTCTCCTTTGAAAAACGTTGTTTCGTAATATTGTTCAGTAGAATGTGAGTTGAGAGAATACGAGTTGTTATAAGAGGACGCACAATGCGAACGCACAGAACTCCGGCACACACCACCGATATCTACAATTTCACGAAATACGAAAAACCACAATTTTTGTGACCGAATTATAATTTATATGTTATAGGTTTTATTGTGTTAAAAAAAATATCCGGTCAAACCGACCCTTATTATTCTTACCTCCGGATTATGTTATTATTGTTTACAGAGAAATCGTCCCCGTCGAGTTCTGGACATTTGTCTCCACAGTGCGCCGACATTGAATATCGCGGCGTATGTGTGATTATCATTTTGGACAATGTACCAGTGGGGTAGATTGCCCATAATATATATATATATCAAACCGTATACGCTCTACACGTGCGCGTAGATAATGGCTGGCGTTCGAGTAGAAACGGAATTCGATTCGTAACGCCTATTATAGTAGTTGTACAAAATAAACGTTTACAATGGGACATTGGCAGTAAGTTTATATTATATTGGTATAGGTATACGGATATCGAAGAGTTGGTATAATGTACGTGTTATTTTTTCGTTCGGTCAAAGGCGCCGACTTTATATGGTATACTTATTTTTCCCGACCAGGATCTTCCCAGAAATATTGTTCGAAAACATTGACGGGTATTAAATTCGATTTATAATATATAGGTGTATATACTTACAATGTTTTACCGCTATAAATAGGTTTTGCCATTGTCGTCCTCGTCACAATACAGGCGGATGTACAGTAATCCTGGATCCTTTTTTTTGTGTGTAGGTACAACAGAAATCAAACCTACCATACTGTCTGTTGAAAATTCTAAATCTTTAAATAAAAAAAAATAATAATAAAAACAGTGGTAGGTTTGATTTTACAAAAACACGCCGTTTTAGATTGCTGAGAACATATTATATTGTTGTGCTATATTTTAATTGTGTGTCTGTGCTGTGTCGCTTCGATATTATTATATCCTTCAAGCCGGTTAAACAGTCATAATTGAAAATTGAAATCACACAATTATTTTGATTAAAATCTAAAAAACTATTGTTCACTTTCCCAATTACTTAATACATAACGCCTGAAAAGTGAAAACGTTGTCAATCTATACGGGCATAATGTAGTAAAATATTTTATAATATAGGTGTACATGAATTGTACATTGAATTTTAGCGTATATGATTATTAGACCGTACCCGAAATCTTTCGAGTTATAGCTTAATTAATAATTATGCAGTAAAGCGTAAGAGATTTGATAAGTTGATTTATGAATGCAATAATTTGTGTAATCGTGAAAACAAATGTATATTATACAAAAAGAAAAAATTAAGTATAAAAAATAATAATAAAATGTTTAAACATTTAAAGCGAACGTTTTTAAATCCTATAAAATATGGAGTTACCTCATATTTTACTTCATTTAGTTCATACTTATTGATAAATATCAAATATATACGCTAGGGTGGTTAATAATATAAATAATTAGTAGATTAAATACATATTTTAACGATGTCAAATACTTAAATGTTTAATTGAATAATTCGAATTAATAAAACAATATGATATAACTTAACTATATATAAGTGTTTAAAATCATTAAATACTTGCCAAAGTTATATTATAAATTATTAGACTTAAAAAGTATAAGAACTTACAAAGTGTGTATAATTATTATTGTTACATAATAATGTTACTCTGTGTTGGTGAACCCACGTCATTAGTAACACAGAAAATGGTGAATAAGTCTATTAGTCAAATATAATTATTATTCACGTTTGTATATTATATAAAATGATTTGTTAAATAATAAAATTAATTAATATTATAGTTGGTATTTGGTTCATAAATAATATTTTAATTGAATATAAGGATATTTTATATTATGAATTACATATTAAATAAATTGTGTAAGAGTTCAAGCCACAAAAGGCCAAAAAAGTTATTTTTAAAAATTTTTATTACATCCATAATATAACTAAATAATTATTTTATGAACGATATCGTCTATATAACATTATATAATATTTATATATCAATCAATAAGAGAAATAAATTAAAATTAAAGCCGTCCATTTAACCGCAATATATACACGTATTATAATCGACTATTAGCATAATCAGGTATTCATGTTGTACGTTTCGACCTTTACATTTTTACAGAGAAAAATTATTTTTAGCATTTGATTTCATGTAAAGTAAATGCAATTAACAAATACATTGTACAGTATTACTATACGCCCACAACATAGCTTTTCATCGGCACTATTATGGTGTTATACATAATGTACTATAATAATTATGTTTATCGCTGTTTATAAATAATATTACTACTATATTATATATTTTTTATATTTAATATTATATAAAACGTATATTCTGACGGCGGGTTTTCAACAAAATATATAATACCTAGTTATATAATGAAATATTCTAATTTTCATATAAGTACATAGGTACATATAATTAAAAAATAATAATGTCCAATACAATTATTATATGCGTCCTATAGGCACTATATAGTTGTATACATAAATATAATAATAGTTTCTATATAAGTCTAAAAATAATTTAAATATTTTAAGTTAAATCTATTTGTAGGGGAAATTTCTAATGCAACCTGAATATCGTATATCAATTAATTATTTTACACTAAACCTATTCCCCTCGGTCACACACTAAATAATATACATAGGTAATCATAAAAATGCATGAAATATAAAGTTAAAAATCTCGTTTTATTCGTATCATGATAAAAATGTGTTAAAATCATTCGTGTGGCTGGAAATCAGAAGTTCAGATTTCTGTGATCACGGAAGGCTCAAAATCGCCTTGCAGGAAATGCGATTGGCCACGGCTGGTGAGTCCGGTTTGTCCCTGGGCCCTTGTGGCAGCCTTATCCGCTGACAAGGCCGAAATCTTGGTGCTCGCGCAGGGCAACAGTTCCTTGTAATCGTGCCGCAGGACCTCAATATTCTCCCGGGCCACGACGAAGTCCTCCTTCTCCATGCCCTCGCTCTCGTACCAGTGGATGAACGCACGTTTGCGGAACATGAGGTCGAACTTCTCACATAGCCGCGTCCACGCGCTTGCTATGGCCGTAGTGTTGGACATCATGCACACAGCCCGGCCACCGCCCACCAGCTCGTCATCGGGAGATACGGCGGGCACGGGCGGCCGGCAGTTGATGCCCACCTTGAACCCGGTCGGACACCACTCTACGAACTCCAGGCCCTTGGTGTCCCGGATTTGCCGTATGGCGTGGTTGATGTCCTTGGCCACCACATCACCGCGGTACAGCATGCAACACGCGATGTACTTGCCGTTGGAGTACTCTTCGTCGCTCAGCTTGAACAGCTGGTTGCCGGGCTCGAAGCACGAGGCGGTCAGGTCTACGATGGGTGGCCGCTGGTGCGCGGACCGCTGAGCGGATGCGAACGGCGCGTACGCCAACAGCGGGAAGTGGACTCGCGGGAACGGCACAAGGTTGGTCTGGAACTCGTTGATGTCCACGTTGAGCGTGCCCGGGAATCTCAGCGACGCGGTGATGGACGACACCACCTGGCTGATGATGCGGTTCAGGTTGTGGTACATGGGCCGCTCAACGTCCAGCTTGCCGGCGCTGATGTCGTATATCGCCTCGTTGTCCACCATGAACGCGCAGTCGGTCGTGTCCAGCGTCTTGTGGGACACAAGCAGCGCGTTGTACGGCTCCACCACGGCCGTGGACACCTTGGGCGCCGGATACACGAGCACCTCCAGGTTGCTTTTCTTCGGGTAGTCCTGGCGCAGGTTCTCCGACACGAGGCTGGTCATGCCCGAGCCCGTGCCGCCGCCCATCGAGTGGAACACGATGAACCCCTGCACGCCCTCGCTGGACTCGGCGAACAGCCGTATGCCCTCCAGCACGCGGTCCAGGTACGTCCGGCCCTCCGTGTGGTAGCCGCGCGCGAAGTTGTTGGCCGCGTCCTCTTTGCCCGATATCAACTGGTCCGGGTGGTACAGGCCTCGGTCCTGCCCCGACCGGATCTGATCGATCACCGTCGGCTCCAGGTCCACCATGACCGTCCGCGGTATGTACTTGCCGGCCATCGTTTCCTTGTAGAACGTCGAGTGTTCGGCCGGGCACGCAGCGTCCGCCTCAGACGCCGCCGCCAGACAGCCGTCCCGCCCGATCCCGTGCTCCATCCCGTATAGGTTCCACACCGCATTGCCCATCTGCACGCCAGCCTGTCCCACGTGCACGGTGATCACTTGACGTTTCTTGCAGTCCATGTCGTTATTGTCGTTATTATGACTCTACCAAGTGCTTACAGTAAACGGGTGTTCGGGTGTCTCCGGCGTTTGTCGTCTGTGTATGTTGTATATAGCCGCCGCGGTTGATATAATATGTCTTGCCGGTCGCGTGTGTGTTCGGGTGTTCGAGTGTCGACTAGTAGATTATTCGTGTCGTTTAAAAGTCACGACTGCGCAAGACGGTTTATTAGGTTAAAATTTTGAATAAAAATTTTGAATAAAAATTTTGATCGCTCGAGATTTGTACAGCGAACGTGTCACTGTTCAGACTGAAACGATTTCAGTCGGCAGTCAATATTGATTTCATCGAGGCACAGTCGTTTTCAGCCAGCTATACATAATATAACATAATATATTTTGTTATTTTATTTCGCAAAGCGAGGTACACCGATGCCGATTGACAATTTCCCTGTGAACTGATGTACACGTGTACTAAACCCGAGAGACATCGATATAGCTCTATATTTTATGCTTGTTCATATTTTTCCCGGGTGAAATCGGGATGTACAACCTAACTATAATATATATTTTCAAATAGTATATATGTTATAATATAATATATATTATTTTTATTCAAAAACAATCCACCAATTATAAATTTTTCGTTTTCAAAATTGTGGAAAGTCAAAAAATAAATTTTAAATTTGTCGTTTTAACATAGAATTTATGTGGTAGTGAATCCAACGTGAGCATATCTTGGTATGTTATCTAACTGTATTAGATAAATAAGCTAAATAAAAGTTAAATAAAGCTCCGTTCAAAAATCTAGCAACCATCATTAACCGATAATAATGATCAGTTATCACTTATCAGTCGGTGTTGCGGGTAATGATATGTCTGACATAATTGAATCTTAAACCAGCCGTAGCATTGCCAGCAGAAACATTGTAGCATCGAGCGGGTAACGAAGGGTTGAACGAGCAATGACCTCATCAAGCAGTCGTCATAAATACAATATAGGTAACTACTGCAGTTTAATACCACCATAATCATTATAATTTATTTATTGTCAATTATTGCCTTTGTAGTTGTATAATCGGTAAAAAAAACCTTTTTTATTTTTTGCAAACGAGAAAGTTTTAAAATCAATTCAGTAAATGTCAAACTGATCAGACTTTACCGTCTATATCGCACTAATTAAATTGCAGACACAACATTTGGTTATTTGCACATTGAGCACCGAAGATTGCACTCGCAATCACATCGTAATATGCCTGCAGTATTACATACGCCTATTATATTTATATAGCTTGCTCTTTATGCGATACCTAGCGTTATACACTTAGACTTGGGTAGTTAGGTAAGTATTTTAAACTTAATAATTATCCCCGAGATTGTCAATATCGGATATTATAAATATTATATTCGTAAGGTTTATATTATTATAAAAATACTTGTAACTACATAAAATATATTAATATTTTATTTTACTTTTGTCTTTGATTAATTTTGAAGTTATACCTGCGTATATCTAGTAATTATTATATTGGGTTTACGCAGCTAAATCAGTAAACTGGTGCTAGGGTATGCGTCGTATACCATCCAATACACCACTGGCGCTGGAGAAACGTACCTACGTCATAAACTAATAAGTAATAATACCAATAGGTTATCTGCAGATATCTAAAAATATTACAATCTATATTTATGAGTAAAATAAAAAAAACAAGGTATAATACTTTTCATATGCAATAAATTAAATTAAATAAAAAATAAATAAATGAAATTGAATAATAATAATAAAAAAATAATTTAATTAAATTAAAATGTGCGGTCCACCACACACTTGTCGTCTACCAGGCATCTACTGAGTCACTCCCACAAAGTCGTGACGATTAAACTCTTTCTTAATCAAAGTTGTTAATTATGTTAATTTTTATCCAAAAATGTGAATTGAATAATTATTCAGTAAGACGAAAATACTATTATATATTTGTATAACATATTTTCAAAGGAAAATAGACTTATTAAAATTGATATTTCTTCTTGTGGAAACTGTCATTCTAACTATCATTCTAACATTCTTCTGTTCAATTCTAAAAAAATTGGACACTTGAGTAAAAAGTTTAAGAGGAGTAGTAAACCTGCGTAATGCGTCTGATACCTAAATTATAAAGACGACCCATTTGCATGTTTTCTAAGAGACGTCAAATCATATTGCAATTTGCAATACATTATAATCAATATTTTTATATTTAACTATAACATTTTATATTTACATAATGTTAATAATGTAAAAAACAATAAAAATAAATTATTGTATTTAGAATAAAATAAACTGACAAATATTATCAATAGAGCACTCACTAATATTAACTGCTCTATATAATAAAATATTTTCCATTTGTGTTATCAAAGGAAAAATAATAGGTATAGGTACTAAACATAGTAAAGTAAAATATAATGTTAATATTACATTGTAGCTACATAGGTACATAAATACAATTATTATTTATTGTTAAATTCTTTATAGTACGGGTTTCAGTTGAACAAACAATTTGTCTGATTTGTTTTAGTATAGTGGAACCGATTTGATTGGAGTAACTTGAACATTTTGAGATTATTTTTCCGTCTTCTACACCAGACGTCCATACCACCATAGTGTATAGTAGGTATATATATATATATCATATATATTGTATAAACAACAATAAGAAATTGAATATTTATTTTATAAAATCAATTACATTGGTATACGAATTCTAATTTAAAATCCACTTAAAAAATCGATTAAAATTGCATTGTTTTTATTTATCAATATTTTTTTTTAAATTTTAGCTAAATTATATATAGGTACTTGAAAATAATGTATAAATTACCACTCGTGTACAGACGATGATTACGACGGACATTCTTTATACCTGAATAATGAATTTATTATAATTTAAAAGGATATTGACGAACTACTCCTTAAACCAAAATAAAAATGGCACTAGCTAGATCCAATCCCAATATATAGGAACGTAAATACATATATTATTATTTTAAAACTATAAATTTGAAGTAAATTACCTTAATTTCTAAAAAAAAGAACTTATTTTGAAAAAATGAAAATATTTTTATACTATTTTATTCAGTTGTAGATAATTATTACGGTAAAAACAATCAATTCAAGATATTAAAAATACAAATAGTAATACTTCCGAATACTTCCGATACTTCCAACTGAGATTAGTTAATGTAAATTATAAATTATAATCGGAATTAGTGCAATTATTCGTACATTATATTATAAATAGGTGCCTTCAAATCGTATCACATAATCTTATCTTGAATAAGACATAGTTGACCTACCTTTCGGGTATTATTATCTCTTTCTCGACATTACTTTACTTTTTCCGGCCCATATTGATGTCATGCGTCTACTAACAGTCATCTCGGTTCATAGATTCACTTTTACCTAGATACATGGATTTTAATTAACAGTTTCTGGTTTTTCGATTCGGCCCATTATCCATCACGCATCACAACATATTATTTGATGGTACCTATTTGACGGATATGTATTGATGCCTTTACGCAATTGACAACGTAAAACTTTGTCTTACTGCAGGAAAAAGTGCAAAGCAATTAGCAAGTTGTAGTCGAATAATCGATTTGTTGATATTTCAACTCAAATAATTAAGAGGTGGATATTGCAAGTGCTGATTTGTTTATAATTTCTTATAATTGAATATAATCCCTAACCACAATCTAAGAAATTCATACCCATAACAATCTAAATTGATTACTTACAAAAAAAAAAAAAATTGAAAAAAAAACGGTTTAAAGATATAACTTCAACGTAATGTCAAGTTCATAAGGAAATACGTGTAAGCTTATATTTTAAGTGGATTTGGCTTTTTCCAATTATATAATCTTTTCAAAATCATTCTCATCATACGATATATTAATATGTCACTTCCATGTGCGTTTAAAAGGGTTGATATCCAAATCAGTGAACGGTCTTGGCTAAGCGATTAATCCCTTCGAACTACGACTGCGTGTTGTGTCAGTTAAACACGTGTGTTGACAATTGAAATATATAATATTATTTTAATTGTCTTATAACTCTTGTTTGAACAAAAAAAATACCATCAATATATTTTGCGAAAAGCATAACTATATAACTTGACCAACGGTTATAATATAAATAATATAAATACAAATGACTATGGGTATACTCTATAGCAGAGGGATGGCAAACCTTTTTTTTTTTTTTTTTTAGAGCGTGCCATGAAAAAAACTATATTTTGTTATATTATAATTAGATTGTATAATTAATGTATAAAAAGGATAGTTTAGGTACATAATAATAATAATTATAATAATATTGCTTTGTTAATTATTTTTTTTTGATGTGATTTTTGTTATTGAACACTTGATGCCAATTTATTGATATTTGGTTTATAATTTGTAACTTTTAATAAAGTACATGCGGCACTGAATATTCATCAGTTAGTCGGTTTCTTAAATCAGATTTTATAAAATTCATTTCTGAAAATAGTGACTCGCATGAATAAGTTGAAGAAAAAATAGACAAAACAGCTAATGCTACTATTTTTAAAGTGGAATAATCTTTTGGAATTTCACGAAACACGCACGACGCACTTACAAATTGACAGACGTATTTGTACTGATTAGTGTTTACTGAGGTAGGTTTATTACTCTCAATAATAGTATAGGTATTATTATTTTATCTACAGATAAGAATAATCGTTAATGACCGATAAAAGCCGTATATACTATAAACTATAATACTATATATTATATAATAGTAAAAATTTTTGAGTGCCCACAAAATCTTTTCGCGTGCCATGGATTTGCCATCCCTGCTCTATAGTTATAGTCTAATAGTCTATATAATACTATTAGTACCTATCTACTTATTTTTTATTTTATAATGATAATATAATTTAAAATCTGTTACATAATAATATTGAACAATAAGTAAAAGATATCAATGATAAATGGCTTGAAAAAACAGATTCAAGAAGCCTTCCGGTGAAGACAGTTTGTCAAACTAAGTACATTGTAATAGTTATATTTATTATCAATGCTATTACCCAGTCGAATTCAAATTTATCTCATACTACAATAATTCGTATAATAAACACGGCGATATTATGTAAAAATGTATGTGATAATTATTGATAATAATACGTGCATAGGAGCAAGTTTATCACACATAAATG
The DNA here is from genome assembly GCA_027563435.1 of Nasonovia ribisnigri. Lineage (NCBI taxonomy): Eukaryota > Metazoa > Arthropoda > Insecta > Hemiptera > Aphididae > Nasonovia > Nasonovia ribisnigri. The sequence goes on from JANEHU010001070.1 coordinate 167,274, forward strand.
TTTAGTATTATATTTGCTGAACACTTGCGCCGACAGTCAACACCGCGGTGAGTCGGAAGTCCTATCTCACGTGACAAACGTGATTGGTGGTCAAAACTCAAAAGCATAAATTTAAATCCCCCGTTTCTAAAATATCTTCATGTTTCTGAACAATAACGAACGATAAGTATAATGTATTTGGTTTAAAAAAAAATAATGTTTATATTCGAGTTGTAGTTGCCGCTTAAATTTCTATAGCCATTGAAAGTTCAGTAGGTTTAACGTCGTCATTACTGGTCAATATAACATTTTCTATAACCGTCACTATTATATAAGTATAGCTGCTAACGTCCCAAAGTGAAACCATCCATTTATCCACTTGAATGGCGACAAAAGTGTTCCATGTTGTTGAATACAGCAGAAGAATTGACTTCTTGTTCTGTATCAATAATATTTCTTTTGTGCTATTTTTACACAGCTAGTTATATACAATATGCTCAAGGCATCCTAAAAGTAATATAAACTATAAACATCAAGTATTTTGATGCGTAAGCTTGTCGCTTAGATAAAAACAAAACTTTAAACTTTGTATTATATGATATTTTCTTACAATTTTAAATTGTCCGTTTGCTATACATCATAATAAACGTTCCATCTGCAGATTTAAGATTTTTAAACATCACGTTGTAAACTGATCAGTTTTCTTTTGTATTTTAAAATCTATTTTAGTGATATGAAACGTTTTGACTGTTTGAATCAAACAATTACCAGCGATCGAATAATTTTAAAATGTCGAGCAACATATACTCGCCGAATCACCCGGCTTCGAACTTGTACCATTTTATTGTGTTATGACTTTTTTTTTATCAGTTTTTATATTAAAGGTAGAGATAGCCTTATATCATAACCTTAGATCATTACCATTATTAATTATTATAGTATAAATCACCTTGTTTCATTAAAAATAGTTATGTTTCCGGGTACTCTTCTTAAATGTTATAAGGTCCTACGACTCCGTAGTTCGTTGTAACATTATTACGTTATGGTGTAATATAAAAACTCACCAACATTTTAATTGACATATTTTTACCCTTTTATACACAAAAATAAATCGTGGTATTGCTTTTTGGGGGTAAAATAACCATAATACATATTATTATATATAATTAGGGATGCGGTTCGTGGTACGACGTCGGAGACAAATCCTACATAGAATATAACATACGCTTGTGATGGGTGTATCTCGGTTTGAGTATATCTACCTCCGTTTTAGATTACCTCAGTTCCACGGACAAATCGGCATTAGTGGACCTAGTTTTGTGAAATAATGCAATAAGCAATATTACTGCGATCGCTGTATATATAGCCCTCAATCGATCGTCAATAAACCTATAATTGTACTGTCAGTGCGGTTTTAGACTTGCAACAATAAATGTAAGGCCGCGAGTACGAAAAACCGACCTCTAAGTGTAGACGTATTTTACAGCGATTTTGACGAAAAAACGGACTCGCGCCGCAGAAAAGCATGGTCGTACGGAAAGATTTTTAACCGAGCCACACCGACGTGAGAATTAAATAATCCGACACGCTGCTGCAGCCTGCAGTGCACTGTTAGACATCATAATAATATTATAATATACAATATTATGCAGCGGTGCACACAATATCATTATGTACGACTCTATACATTATAACTGCAGCAGTGCGACCGCACGCGACCGCAATCGTGGTCGATGGTGGTAGGCAATAACGGGCGAACCGGGGCGTCGGTGCGCGAGTGTGGGTGGCAAACCGTCGAGGGGGTGGGGGGGGGCTGTGAGTGCTGCGCGGAAAACGCTTATGCGCGTGTTTCTGTCACCCCCGGGTCGGCGGCGATGATTAGGCTGGCAAACACGTCAAATCCACACGCCGCACAATGGATATAAAACCCGCCGGCGTAATCGCAGTGGTAGACGGTAGTTGCGTAGTGTATAAGTCGTCGTCGTCGTCGTCGTCGATGTCACCACCGCGCGGCGTCTCTATATATATATATATGTACGGAGAAAAAAAAAAAAAATCTCTTCGCGACGACACACGTCACCCCGCCGCAGATATTATTTTCTCGGACGGTAAACACAAACCGTCTGCGGCGTTTAATATTGTATTTACTGCACGCGTCTATTATGTAATATCATATTATTATATTGTGTACACGCACGCCGAGGGTGCGGGTGCGTAGTGTGCGAGTGCGAGCGCGCGCTATAATATAGGAAAAACAGAAAAGCTCTCAGAAATCTGCGAGTCGGCGGCGGCGACAGTCGTGTGTATACATGTGGATCGGAAGGGCGACCGGAGAGGGTGGAAAAGTAGAAGGAAAACGGTTTATTTTTTTTTTTTTATGTAAACCGCAAAACCCGTCTAATAACAATCACAAAAATAATAATAATATATATATATACGTGTTATGTACGCCCTTATTGTCGTCGCTATATAGACGTACATATAGGCGTCAGAAGTGTACGCGACTGATGGATTCTTTTCCTTTTCTCTCTTTTTCCCTTTCAAACGCACCGTACGACGCGTTGTGTACATGTATACGCACGCGTGTTTTTACGACGAAATTGACAAGCGGCGTTTTAATGACCTTTCAACAACGGTTATCCGTTGTCAGTTTTTGTCCGCTACGGGGGTGGGTGGAAAAGAATAAAGTACCGGCCCCAAGTTCACTCGATATGTAGGTATTATAGAAGGCATATAAATGCAATTTGTTAAAAAAAACTTCTGATTTCAGATCGTTGACAGTTAGGTTAGTATATTGCTATGATCTTTGAGTTCAACAATTTTACAAAGCCAAGTCAGTTATTTGTGACCTTAAAAAATTGTGTTTTATTTTATTTTCACAAATTTAAGTTAAAAAGTTAATTATTGTGATGTAATTGTATTTTGTAGTACCAATATATTGTACAAATCGTTTGCGAAAATAGTATCTACTCATTTGAATAACTTAATTATTAATATATTGTTTTAACGGTTTTATTTAACATTTTAACCAACTTTAAATAGGCACTTAATATGTTTTAGACTTAAGTCATCTGTAGCGTTCCACGTATAGAGTGGTAATAAAATTGACATGTATTTTGTAATAGTGCAATCGTAATAAAAAGTTAAAAACGTCTTAATAATAAATTGAAAAACCACACGAGTACTGTGGAGGGAAGTGGTAAGTTAGGAGACTTTTCTGATAAGCTTTTACTAAATCAATAGCATCCATAAAATATTATGCAGAGAGCCAGGTTTTGCATGAAATCGTGTATATACCTTATTACTGCCTTACTGATAAATCAGGGAATTAATTGATATTTTTGGAATTTACATACCAACAAACAGTTGTTGCCGTGAAATTTTCTTTGATAAATATCAAATTAATTTTCTATACAATGTATAATATTAATAAATAATACATATATAGGTACGTGCGTACTAATAATTAGCTATAGTTATACGTCATATAAAATTACAATCTTCAAAGGAAATTACCATCGCAACTATTTCGAAATAGAGAGAGTTTTCGGGTCGGTATGGATGTGGTGATTGTGCGTATTAAAATCAATAGGATTCGGTTGCTGCAGGATAAGGTGCAGAAGAGGGAGAGCTCTCTCATTGTCGGTGCAATAAGTGCAAAGTGTTTTCTGTAGTTAAATGCAAAACCACCGTCGGCGATCGGAGTGCGGAGTATGGAGATTGAAGGGTAGTTTATTATATCATTAGTGTCGTCGTCGTCATCTCGGTTGCCCAAGAGAACGGGTTACGTCAAATAATAATATTCAACTAACCGTCGCCACCGTCGTAAAAACCTTACATTGTATATATACGCGTGAAATCGGGAACGGGTGGAAGAGTCCCACATTACGATGATAAGGGGGTGGTCAAGACGGATGCAAACGCGGTGCGGGGGTGGAACGATAAAGATCCGGATAAGCATATTGTTGAAAAACACTTTTGCGGGGACGCCACTCAATAAATGCAACGTTAAACGGTCGTTTCAAACGAACCGTCGTCGTATTAGCCTGATTAAAATGCGACCATATTATTGTACGAACTGCACTTTTAAAGTCCTATGTATAAAATTAATGCACGCGTATCCAATGAGTGCTTCGTTTGTGCACGCCGTGATTCCTATATCACGCACTATGTACCTACATACACGATAGTCCAAACATGGTGTATATACGTGTGGATTTAAGTAATTAACGATCGAATTGGTTGATATATTTTTGAAGATATCATCCAAAAATTAATGTCTATTATGTGATGCGTTTTCGTGTTTATTGGTTTATCAACGTTTCACAAAAATTAAAATATATTTACACGTTCAATCGCATAATATTTACTCGATAGGAAATATGTATAATTTTGAACGCGCAATGCCGTCACATGTTTTATTAGTAGTACCTATACCTAGTTTAAATTTTACTTTATCGACGAAATCGACGTCAAATACAATAATTGTCACTCGCGCTAATTTCTTATGGCAATAACTGGCACCTCGATGTCAGTGAAGTTGGCCACCGGGTTTTTATATTCCCATTGATAACAATACCTATTTTCCATGAGATCTCATTTGTGAGTACGAAATCATAATTTGTAAGTGCAGCCGATTCTGATTTTTGATGAATGTTTTAAACATTACAATCTCAGTTAACAAAATCTGTAGGACAAATGGATAATCCTTTTGGTTTTTTTTTTATATATCCGAGTTTTATACGATCCTTAGTTTAATCATCATTTTAATTAGTATTTATAATCATCATAATATGATAAAATAATTTGACCACTGTCCAAGTTGTCGTATCTCTAATAATTAGAGTCTAATTAAATGATAATGTATATAATGAGAATAGTTTTTTTTTCCGCCATCCGTGATGAGCAGATATAATATGTGCAAAGTTTCTACTACGTAATTATCCACCGAATTATGTCTTATCACTTCTATTCAATATTCACGCAGTTCAGTTTTAATCCTACTTAGGGAAATAACGCATTTATGGCAAAGTACCTGTCCTATACTACTCGGAAAATCTCAAAACACTATATGTTTGTAAACAATAAGATTATCGCAGTATAGGTAATAATTATTGTAGACCAGCGAAAGAGTAGTAAAGTAAGTAAGTGCAAAGTGTTTACTTACTATAAAATTCACGGAGAAGTGCGCGCACATTTCCGAGCCATCGGACCAGAAAAGGGAGGATCACCCCTCGCCGTTTATTCCTTAACGGGTGCCAAAACTGAATAAATTGAAATCACTTCGTTAAACTCGGTTCCCGGAAATTATTCAAATTCGACGATGGCTAAGTATAAACACTACAGCACAGTTTATAGTTTACATAATACTGACACCGCGCTTGACTGTGTTCCTACGCGTTTCATTTCTGAGAAAAATAAAATGAAACTATACAGACAATGTTTTTTGTTGCCCTGACTCGTGTCCCGTATTATCCGGTCTAGTCTCGAACGAGTTGCTTCAGATATTAATGAGATACGCTGGGTTTGTGTGCACATGTTTTAATATTGTATCAATAAATTAACTATATTATGTTTTTAGACGTTTTCGCGGAAATAGTGTGCTTTTGTTTCGTACATAATTTACTATAATATACTACCACGTATATAGACTATACATCGGACGTAATCGTAAAATACTTGAGTCAACAGACCTTCGTATCAAGTTGTTTCGTTACATTGTACAACTTTATGAGTTAGGTACAAGAAACGTTTGTGTTTAATCAAATGCATAAAGTTGTACACTGGGTATTGTACTGTATCCCTATATTCGTTTTTAATGAAATATCAAACTTCCCCCACCCTCCTCTAACTTTACAATTTAATTCAACGTTACCTACAACGTATAGTGAACGAAATTTAAAACTGATAATTATTTATTATAAATGATACTAAGAACATTAAGAACAATATTTTGTTCATTAATCTACCTATTCACTTTTCGTCTTTATTTGTATGCAATCAACAATGCTAAAATAAAAAACAAAACGACTCTTGAACAGTGTATTGTAGAAACCAAAAGTTATAACCAATTAGCCGTTAAAACTGGGACAGTTCTAAATGCATGGGATGCCTGATCCTTTGTGCTGGCTGACACTAATACTTTTTGAAATTTAAAATACGATCATCATTGTGTTTGCCCGATGATTCCTATTGAAATTGTTCACTGAATTGAACAATGATCGTCCGGAAAAATATGTTTTTAGATTCCTTGACACAATTATCTTGTTAATTTCGTTCCATTCTATGTGCTGTACTTCCTACAGGGACCTTTGTCTTCGCGACACATATACAACATTGACTACCTATATATATATATATATATATATATACTAATAAACGTAGGTCTTTTTCTCCCCTCGGCGTGTATACCTACCATTCTTCTCCGTGAAGTAGTGGTACGCAGTATAGTCCTACCTACCTACCTGGCAACCGCTTTCATGTTTGAACCTTTTTTTTCCGGTTCCCATTATTCTCATTGTATACACGCGGAGAAATTGCAGCCCGTCGCCCGGATCCTGAATAGACTGTAAATTTATTTCACAACATGACTCTCCCATGCCCACCAGATGATTTATAATCGCATAAACTGTCCATTACCCATGGCGACCAAGGATAATGGTCGCAGGCTGATCTTTATTTGGCGTCCTTCGATCGTCTCGCACGCCTTTTATACAAATCACATTTCAAAAATGTATAACATCGTGTTTTTGTTTAAAGAATATCGAAAGTGATGGATACAAGCTATTTCAAAACCTTACAATACATAGAAAATAATAATATATAATTTTCGTGTTTGTCGACATCTCAAAAACATAAATATGGGATGTATAATATGTATATATATAAACATATAAATACATAATAATATAATATGACGTTATGTATTTATATTGTCAGTGGTGTCGAAGGATAAGTATATTATATTATTATATAAATGCTTGTGGACAAACATTTCTTATTAGACATCAATCACCTCCCCTTCAGTGTTAGCTCCACGTTGGCAATACCGACAAGTTATAAACCTATAAGATTGTTGGACCTTAATAGTTGATGTACTTGAAATAGTATAGGTAGTAAAATATTGCAGCTTTAAAAATAATATCGTGACATAACTATTAACTATATCTTAACATTGGGATTCGGAACCCTACATTCTTTATAAGCTTAATTAGACAATATACTCATAGTGTCATATTTTGTAATTTAAGAACTAAACAAACATCTAGTAGCCATAGAGAAATTCTAGATATAGTGACGTAGGTAATGCACAAGCGGTCGGGGGCCCGTCAGTAATACCACAAAAAAAAAATTATTATAATATTTAGTAGACAGAAATCGTAAGAACTATAAGACTGCATAGGTTTGTACAATGTACATGCTGTTTTATTTTAAATGACAAGTAAAATTTACACGTAAATGTACCCTTGCTTTTATTTTACAATTTGCATAACGTATATTTTGCTTAAAATTACCCTCTCTATTACGCTCTTATCGAATGAAACTGTAATTTTTTTTTAATTTGTATATTATAATAGTATATATGTTTATTACTCTATAACTCGAAATGTATAAGTAAGGAGTAAGTTATATACATAATACCTATATATATATATATATTCATAATTATGATTATAAATTATTACGCTTAAAAGTGTCCATAAATATTAATTTAAAACCATTGCCTGAGGATAATATGTTATTTACGATTTACCTATATCGGGCTTTATGTTTGACTGACTGACAATTAAAAAACTTTGTACATAACACATGTAATGTTATCTAATTCGTAAATAATTTTGGTTTGTCCACTCAAAACGCATACATAATAATTTATGAGAGCACACACATATTATTGTAATTCATTACGAAATTACTCTTACTAGTTTAGATTACAGCAGTTAATTATTTATTCAAATTTAAAATACGTCGACCACTAAGAGTTAAATAATTAAGAATGAGATTCCAAAATGAATCTAATGACCGTAATATAAAATCAAATAATTATTTTTATAACTGTAAAAAATATTTTGAAAAGTTTTTAAATATTATAATTTATTATACAAATGATTTTGTTAATGTTGTCTACATTTTAATCATTAGCATGTGAGCTAGGTACAGAAATGAATCACCGACAAAATATCGCCGGTAAAATATCACGTGACCAAAATATTGCAACTTAAATATCGTGAAACCATTATATCGCATGGAATAAATAATGATAAAAATATGTATAATTTAATAAAATTGATAGTATTAAAAAAAAAACTCTGTAAAACTGTAAAGTAAAGTGTGAAACTGTAAAGGCGTCAGTCACAGTTGACAGTACAAAGTATTAAAAAATTATAAAATGAAAAACCCGTATACTTGAATGCATTGATAGCTAAAAGGTGAATACGATTAGATAATATAAAGTCAAATGCAACATACAGACACGATAATAATATACGGCTGTATTATTTCTGTACGATACGGTTTTGCCATATTTTAGTTGCGATATTTTGGTCACGCGATATTTTACCGGCGATATTTTGTCGTGATTTTGTCGGGTACAGAAATCATGTTTTTATTGTTTAGATTGGGAAGTATTATTTTTATATTAGGATTTATCTCGATTTATATTATAATAATGGTACCAGACATAAATATCAAATATCAATACAACTAGGTAAACAGACATTTTGTACTGTCTATTGTATCGTTTGATTAACGGAAAGTCTTTTTATGGAAAAAATATAAAAATAAAAGGATAATAATCTAATCGCTGATACTTTGAACAGTCATTAATTAATTTTATTCTGATATGATGTTCAATTTTTAAAGATAATTCAAATACTTTTAAACCAACTAAGATAAATACAAAATTATTCAAAATGTTAATGACTTTTAAGGTGGTATATACAATAAATTATACGTCAGATAATAAATTGTCCATACTTTTAATTAATTTATAATCAATATTTGTTTTAAATATATAGTACTATATTATTCCTATATACATATATTATAATACATATACGAACAACGAACACGTTTAAATGGAGCCATTATCTTCTTGAAGAATAAATAAATAAAAAAAAATAAATATAATAAATTATGTGTGTCGGTATAATAATGATAACCTAATAAGTACTGACTAACTATTTATAATTGTTTGGTGTTTCAGATATTTTAAAATAAATAATTTTGTAATACCTACCTATACGAAAATCTGAAATATTAAAAACTGTCTCCTGACCGTCGTGATTTTTTAGGTACTACCTAATTCAAAAAATTGAAACATTTCATGGTTTTCATTTATTTTTATGTGACCGTATGTATAAAGTTTGTTACAACTTCCATACATGGTCAACATACCATACAACAATTACATTTTTTATATTACATTTTAAAGTTTCACATATTATAATAATATAATATTATATACTTATTCTACATTTGTTCATAGTTAAAATTATATTAGAAAATAAAAAGTAAATTAATCTTGAAACCGTAAAATTCCCGTTAATATGGTGTTTATAGACAGCCTGGATTATATTTTAAAAAGTATCGTTCTACAATGTACGGGCAATGTGGAATACCGGGCAATGTGTACATTGCCCGGTCAATGTAGTCCTGCCCGGGCAATGTGAACCACGATGTTTTTTTTTTAATAGTTTATTCATGTTTCATATAATTAATATTACCATTACTATTACTATTTAAAAGTTTAATACTATTATTAATTTTATTAAATCTTATCATATTATAATAAAAACTATTACAATTATTTTGATGAAATAACAAAAAAAAAATATTAAATATTATCATTTTATTTTTATTATAAATTATTTTATTATATTACCTATTTATTTGCACAAGATTTAGAAGCATGGCACTTGGAATTGCATAATCTTTCTGCTTTTCTACACTTGCATTTATTTGTTTTGCAACCCTGTGTACAAGAACACCGATCATAACCTTTATTTATATGAAACATGAATAAACTATTAAAAAAAAACATCGTGGTTCACATTGCCCGGGCAGGACTACATTGACCGGGCAATGTGTACATTGCCCGGTATTCCACATTGCCCGTAACATATACATGTAACACTATTGCAGTACAATATTTGTTCATGTGCGTTAAATACTAAGCAAAATATAAATACATTATTTGATTTAATAATTGCTACAAAAAAAAAAAACAACTATATTGAGTTAAAAGGTAGTAGATACATTATAATATAATTATAATTTATAATATTCACGCACAAATGTCTACGAATTTTCGAAATATATTAAAGTACCTTTACAGCTATATGATGTGGGTATCTACAAGATACATATTTAATATTCATCATCATGTTTAATGTATTATCAATGTAGATTTTTTCACACTACACATTTTCCGTATATTATCCTGTATTTTTCTATTTTGGTTATAACACGCTTAATGTTCATGTATTATTTCATATTTAGTATAACTGTTATCTATATTACATAGTTATATTAAAGGCATTTTCTTTACATTTTCTTCACAATTAAATAAAAAGTAAATTGTATTTTATGTACCTACTAAAATTTTATAACTTGTCTTTTACAACCAGTGACCACTGACTACAGATATAGGTGCAATAATAAATGGTGTCCGACTTTATAAGCTATAAATATAATGGTTTAAGAATATGATCAAGTGTGCGTCTTATATTGCATATCACGTTCATAACTATTCGGATATACATTTTAATCCTGTATATATATATATATATATTACCTATAGTTTTTATTTTGGTCTCATTTACCGTATGGGTGTGTACTATACAATACAGATGGAGACAATTAAAATCGACAAGGCAAATAAATCAACTAGCATACCGCTTACCTATATACAGATGCTTTAAATGTAATTGTTATATTAATATAATATAGGCTTAAAAAATAATGTGAAAACTGTATGGTTTGGATAAAAGGACGGATTTCAATAGCCTCTATTGTCAATTTGAGGCTTGAGCATGGTAAATTTAGCAACATTATACTTTTATAATCTGAGTGAAGCGAATAATACGTATTGGTTTACATGATGTGTGAGAGTTTTTTTCGTGTCTGTCGTGTTCTGTAAAAGAAAAAAAATACTTCAATCTTCAACACAATAAGGGTGGTTTCTGGTAGAACATTTTATTTGGTAGGTAAAAATTGAAAAATTTTAGTTGTTTTCTTGAGAAGTAGGAAAAATAACAAAGAAAATCGGCTAAACGAACATATTTACGAAACAATGCTATATAGTTTTCGACAAAATTATTTATTTATTTTTTGTAATTCATAAAGGAAAACCTTAAATGACTTGAAACATTCCGGTATTCCTATTATTTTTTAATCATAATAACATTTACAAAATATTTAGATTTATTTTAAGCTATTATTTATAGATATTTTAAATCATCGATTTTTTTGATTTATGCTAATAATTGTTTTGTTTCTCTGTTGAAATGCTTGAAAATATGATCCATGGTTCCTTATTAATGTTTTTATTTTATTTTATTCGATAATTATACGCCCCGGAGGGCATTGCAGGTTAAAATAATACAGTAGTGGTTTTTTTTTAGATAATGAGAATATACGATAAGCTGAAAAGTTATAGGAATACTTATATAAAAATTATAACTTATAAGTAATAAGTAATTATTATTTTTTTTGTAAAATTAAGATTAACCTCGAATCAAGAGAAAATACTAATAATATAAATATTGTGAAAAACATATCACTAACCTACCCTAAGTAATAAATGCTAATCTATACGTCTATAGATAGGTACTAGCTTTGTTAAGAAATCAGAATCGATTTTTCGTATAGGTACCTACAATGGTTTATTTACTATTATAATAATATTTATATATTGATTGCACTATATTTTAATATTACTTAGTTTATTTAATATAATGCAGTACCTATCATAATATTTTGAATTAAAAAATGATAATTTTTTTTTGTAATGGCGTCCTTCAAGATTAACTGTTGTTACTTATAGTGGCAAATTAGCTAATATAAACAACCTAGATACCTTGTAACAAAAAACAATTTTAAAAACATAGGGCGAGCAGCCTTAGGCGAGCTTTCAAATGCTTGTTTGTCCTGCAGCTTTTACGTGATTTTTAACTAGTCACTTTATATTAATTATCAAACATTACACTGACTTACTCAATGACGTTGTACACACTAAACTTTCTATTCAAATGATATAATACAGCATTAGAGCATAAGGGAATTCCCCGTTTCTTTCTTTATTTAATTTTATCAGAGTGATTACCTGGGAACAATCCAACGCGTACTGTGAAGAAAAAAAAACACCTATAAAACCGGATCACTATTTAAGGGGGGTCTCTCCGATATCGTAAATAAAGCGTGCAGATTATATGGCTGGTGCAGGGTGGAGACGTGGAGTTGAGAAGAAAAAGTGCACCACGCTGTGTAAAAGACACTTTTATCCTTTTCCTAAACAAACATGAAAAATAGGTACCTAAATCCATTGAAGTTGTCTTTATTGCTTTACTATATATTATAAACTGTTTAATCCCAGAATACTATTTATTTATATTTCTCTCAATCTCCAATATGAAAATATTCCGGTCAATATATACGTATACAGTTTATTCTACCACTGTCAATAAAATTCGAACAAATATTCCACCATCAAATGTGATAAAACTTCATGTGGTAGTTGTATTCTTGTAGCCTGAAATAAATATAATGTACATTTTTATTGAATATATTATTTACGATTTATTTCATTTTCAAGGGAATTCTCCGGTTTTCGAGCATTTGCCATAAACAACGTTTCATGAGCGGATTAAAGTACAATGCGAAAACAGTTTTTAGTACACAACTACACAAGCAACCCCTCAATAAATGCATTATTATCCAGAATTCCAAAAAAAAGAACATTAATAACGTTTAAACTGGAAATAAAATATTTTACAATTGTAAAAAGGTATAAGGACTCTCGTTTTCCGCCTTACGGACAGAGTTAACAAATTCCTATAAATTTAACTGCTCGAGAATTTGGTCGGTGTCAAAGAAAAAGAGCTTATAAAATAACAATGCGTTTTGGATACCTTGCTACGACGAATACTTGATAACAGTATATCAATAACTGGTTTCTATTTACTTCATATTGGAAATCATTTTATTTTTCCATTTATTTGCTTTATTTTTTTTATGTAGGTACATGTAACATAATATACGCATAATGTGTTCTATTATTAAAAAATATTACCATTATAGGTAATTTTCAATGTAAATAATTACAAAAGCACCTTCAAATGATTATTGTCTTCGCAAAATGTAAACATAATATGTAGTTGTTGAATATATATTATAGTAAATTAATATTGTAATGAAGACAAAAATATTATTCTAAACTTTTTTAATTAAAAGTGTACTAGTAATCTGTATTAATTGTTGTACACTAGGATTTTATTTTAAATAGACAATAAATAAATGCATTCTATTATGTAGTATATTTTCAGTAATTTAATTTAATAATAATTAAACAAACAACTAAAAAATTAAATAATAGTTAGAAATCAATTATTAAAAAACATGTATTTATAGATATTTAGTTATACATATAAATCCTTTAATTTTATTTTTGAGAAAACTGTAATTGTTCTATCTATTATTTACACGTGTTAATAGTATTAGCATTGCTGGTGTGTCGATTCTCAATAGACCACAAGACAGTTTCTCATTTTATATCACTTTCATGACGGGATCACGCGTGGGAACGTACACGAAAGGACGCTACATCCGCAAATTTGTGATCGAGCGAATTCATTTTGTCGTTTATTATAATACAAGGGTGAATCCAAACATAAAGGTAAGATTACTATCTATATATTCCATATCCTCAATTAGGTTTTTATTGATATTTCATTTTTGATACGAGCTATTTTAGTGAGCATTTTAAAATGTACTTTAGGTCTTTAACCATTATGCCATTGTGTTCTTTCTTTTAAATAATGTATACATATATATGTATATATTAATATATTTATAGGCTACGGCCCATTAGGCCAATTCTCTGCGATATTGGAACCGACCACACAAAAAGAATTCTTTTGAACCCTAATGCGTATTATACTATTATATTAATATGCTGTACGTTCTGACAGATGTAAATGAGGGCTAGTCGTGTAGTGTCATTTTATAAGAAAGAAACTACAATAATTGGACACATCTGAGCGATTAGCTGTTGGAGATATTTTTTGTGAAAAATATTATTTCTCCCGTATAATATAATAGGTTTACAATATTATATGCTATACATATACACATTACTACAACATTAGTATGGGAAACGCAGAGACGATTTCTACGAATTACTTTTTGGCGATATTATTTTTTGATAGAAACCCACCAGAACACACATGTGTGACCAACAGGATATTAATGTGATACGCATTACAGTATATCGAGTGCAAAATATTCGTTGTCGCGGAGGATTAATATTTTCATCCTTTTTCGTCCGAAACGGCCGAGGCACGCGCATTAATCATCGCCGTGGGATATTATTATTCCGACAACGTTGCCAAAACGTAATTTTTATTTTCCCGGTACAATGTAGCGCGACACGCGGCCTTTCGCAGAAATCCATAAAGGTACCCACGTTAAAGCACAATACCTGCGAGCTTTTCGAAGCTCTCGGAAATGGGAGCTCATGGAATTATATCAAATTTAATGTGTAGTATTTTCCGAGAAATCAAAGCGTAGGTACGCGCCGTTGTGCCAGAATCACGTCTTAAGACTCGAAGGTAGCTAATGAACTATTTCTGTTTGAAACGATTCTTATAATTATGCACAAATTATACCGGTAAAATACACGTCCGGGTGCCGAAAGTCGCACTCGCGATGCACACTAAACTGCACAATAATATTATGTTGCTCGTTAGATTATATCATATATTCGAGCTACGAGTATTTTATTTATATTTTTGAGATCTACATAATATAATTGTATATTTGGAGTCGAGCACCATCACCCATCCCTTTTTTATTCTTAAGATACCACCAGTGAAGCCCTGAACCCGGATTGATATTTAGATATCGACGATTTATAGTAGCAATATTTTACAGGTGCCTATTAAGTACGCACTACGCGTGAGTGCAGTGTACATATAATTATATTATTATTATAGCGAATAAAAATTGTTAAGTTATCGCCCTAAGCTACATACTTATAATAACGCGATTTCGCTCATTCCCAGCGTAGTAAAATGAGTTAGATACAACTCACCAGGTGGTTGGGATTAGGGAAATACAAAATTAACGTTGGTCGTATTAAGTCGCTAACGTTAGTCAACACGGCTTAAAGTTGAGATATTTTTCTCTGAATTATGATGTAGACATTTTCTTACTATATTGGACTTTTTCTTCTCCAAAGCAAGTTTCAGTAAATGATTATTAATTTAAAATTCAAAATAATAATATTCTAATATCGCATTAATTATTACATAATTAATAAAATCGACATTTTTGTTACACTTACCTAGGTATTTAAAAAAATGCAAAACCATAGTTACTACCAAAATTTAAAACAATTTCTTCAAATTTAGTTTCGAAATCTGTTACAATTTTACTTTTTTTTAATTGGTGATTGCAATAGTCTTATTGTAGAAGTGGCATTACGCTTTTATTACTTTTCTTTTTGTAAATATATTTTCTACATGCATTCAATTTAATATAACTTATGAGTAGTTAATAATAATTATAGTTATGATAATAACTACAACATTAAAGTAATGTCAATCTATAATACTTATACTTGGTCGGTTTCTTGTAACAGTATACTGTAATTTGTAACTATATTTGTTATTGCACTTATACGTAAATTATTAATACCAATTTTGCCTAACAAAGGTAAAGTTATACGCATTTAAAATATTTATTTTCATCACTTTCAAAGTCTTAAATGATTATAATATACACACAAATTATTGTGACATTTTTAAATGTTATATAAAAAAAACATTTGACGATTTTTAAACAAATATACGGGGATATAATACCTATACTTTATACAATTCAAATTATTCCTAAACTATACAAATTAAAATAAATCTGATATATAGTCTAGCTACGGTCACCGTACGACAATATTTGAGAACCTATAAAAACGTATTGTATATTAATAATAATTATAATAGATAATTGTATAGTATCATATTATAATGATTAGTTCACCGTGCACTTATATGCGTTTATAAGAAGCGTATTTTATATTCACCGCCGGCAACGACTGCGGTTGGGATGATGGACGGACTTAAGCTCGCAAACAAACCATTTTTACCGCCACCCGCAGACGCGATTCGGACACAGTGAGCGGCTAAAAGAGTTATGGCAGTCAGATAAAACGTCGTCGGGTGGCGTAAAACATTTTATACAAGATATTAATATTGCCTATGCTCGACTTTATCAAGGACAACGCGTCCCACCTATTTCAAGAAGCTGTACAGTATTATACTCGGGATCTCGTATGTGTATATTTATGGTAGATATCTCGCTATACAGTCTACAATAGTAGACTAGGATAGACTAGGCAGGGCTGGTAGGCGGTTCACCGCGGTAATGGTAAGCAAGGCGATGGTGAGGTGGGAGAGAAAACATATTATATTATATAGGTAGAAACTGCACTTTCGACTTTAGGCTCCAGTTTATTCTAGTCTGTATAATTATAGTATTATATACGATTATACGACATCGGACATTGGTATTTGTTTAATATAATATTTAACCGCTTTCAATTCCTAATGTATAACTATGTGTTTAATTTATTGGTTTAATTTCATATTTTATAAAAAATAAATCTAGTTGATAAAATATCTAAAATATAAATGTATTATCTAACCTATATAATATGTATGAGGTGCCCATTAAAATACCATTTAAATACAATTTAATATGCGATAATTCTCTTTTTTATTAATTGTTTCCAAAACATATAAATAATTTTTGATATTAAATAAAAAATATATGGATACATTATATATATTATTTTTACGCATTAATATTGTAAAGAATAATGTATATATATTATATATTAATATGTTATGCGTATGTATAAGTATGTTATGTATAGGCAGTAGGCACACTATAGTTCGTGTGTACACCTTTACCTTTTTGTTTTACGCATTGTAGACTCTCAAGTATTAAGAGTCTGAAAACAGTACAATTTCGTGATTGAACAGCTTTCAAATAAATTTAAGTCCTCATTGTCAGCTTTGTAAAAAGTCGTTCAAAATTTGAAATGAATCATTTGTACAGGCCTCGTTGTTTAATTCCATACAATAACGTAATAGGTAGCGTACTCCATTGAGGATAAACACGTCGGGCAAGAAATATTTTATTCCAACTTGTCTGCATAATGTTTTTTACGCTAAAGTACATTTTAACTTCGAGAACAATGATGCGATTTTAATTCAAATAAGTGTATTTGTTAGCATAAAAGGCACCTATATAGACATTCACAACGTTTTATTTGAGCCTTCAAAGGGAGTGAATGCATTAAAAAAATAAAAATAAAAAAACCACAATAGGAATGTACACTTTAAGTATTACTGGTCCCATTTTAAAAGCATATTGTTAAATGTGTTGATCCCCTTTAGAAGGTCCGCTGAGGGTTTGACACATTTGTGCCGCCCACATCCACCCCATTTTTCGCCAATGAGAGATAGTTTATTTCAAACAACAAGAATTTTAAATGATTCATAATAAAAACATTCCTTTGTCCTCTGCACACTTCGCTGAAATAAATGTAATTTGGCTTTACAATGCTTTAGATAGGTACGCGCTTTTTGTCAACGCGCTCGTTTACTCATTTGTGATCGAAAAATTAAAATATAATTTGATCAGTCATTCGGTTACTATAATAATTAAAACCCTATATACAGTATCTATCTTATTTTTTGTAGACGTTTTATTTATAATCAAGCATTTAAATGTATAAATTCTAGTATGGTAATCTCTCACCCCTATAAATGATTTATAGGTACCTATGTTTAAGTAATATTATTATTTATTATAATCTGCTGAGAAGGAAGTTGTATCCCAAATACTGAAATGTGTCCTCAGTTTTTCAGGTTATACAAGACAAAAAATACAAACCTTTGTTATACTAGCTATATCAAGGTATTAGTTATTATCTGTATATATAATAATAATTAATTATTTACTTTGTTTATTTATTAGTCTAGCGAGTCTAAAAATGTATCATACTGATACTCCATACTCGTAAGCGTACTTAGGTACTATAAAATAATATGATATATACCACAACAGATACCAATAATAAATTATTTTTTCTGAAAGTTCAAATTAATGTTTTCTAGTTGCATAAACGAATATACTTCAACATAGTTTACCAATAACGTGGATCACCAAACATTGTTCACATAAATCAATCTCAACTATTGACGATTTATTATGATTCCTCAAAAATATATTTAAGTCAACGAAAACAATAAAAAAAAAACCATTATGTGGCTGAAAGAAGAATTTCGATACACGTATAAACTAACTAATCGCGACAAACGTATCCAACGGCGTATTCTGCAGCGTTTTCCTTCGAATTAAAAATGCATTGTATCGGAGTAGCTATATTTTACACGACGGATGTAATACTCCGCGTTTTCAAGCCCCGGCCTTATCCAAACACACGTGGACGTGATACTTATAGCCGTATAATAGGTCTATCTAGTATCTATTAAATTATACTATTGTTTTCCGTTTACCGCACAACGCTCCAAAACCTAATTAAAATAAAACAGTTTATAAACAAAAAATATTATTGATCGTGATAGCACTCCGGTGCAGGTTATGTTTGTATTGTGCAATTGTACATTACATGTTTAGGTACGCGAATGGCGAAATTAATATACATTATAAAATATATAATATAATATTAACAAACCGTCCACTTGATTAGCAAAACCCTCGCTGCTATAATATGTTTACATAATTGTTGTGAATTTAACGAATTAAAAGTATTTTCTGTGTGTGTATACCGTATTGTATACAACGGGATGATATTCGTCAACAAAGGTGCGTGTTTTGCACGGTCGTATAATTTTTAATAGATTTAATACTTATACGTTATGTATAAAGGGTTTATCTTAAATATATGCAAATCGAGCATAACCGGTCCATAACCCTATAAGTGGCTACCTTTGTCGACACATATTATACCTTTTGGATGAGACGTATCTATGCGTATACAATGCACATAATATAAAATATTACAATAACAATATGTATGATAATGATGAAAACATATAATAATAATATTGCACGTACGTCCGTACTCCGTACGACATTCGTACCTCTCTATTATAATAATATGATTGTGTGCGCGTGATGTAAATAACAACAAACGAACAAAACGCGATTGTCCCTCGACGCGTATAGGTACACGGTGCATACTTACAATATCATTGCAATAGAACGAATTAATAACTATAATATAAAACAGTAAGTACGTTTTGTTGTAATGTTTTACACATTGCGCATTGTAATTTGTAGTACAATATACTAGATTATTATGTATCGTAACAAGTATAACAACACATCCAGTAGGGTTTTACCGTTGTAGTACCTATAATACATGGCTATAAAATATGGCACGATGTGTACGACAACTTTTGTGACAGTTAATAATTAATATTGTAATAACAATATGTGTACAATAGTATATATATATACATAGCTACCGTCCCCGTTCACGGAATATTCTTTTTTTAGACTTAAAATTCTATATTATAATATATACTATACTATATATTGTATTGTATCCGTATTACAAATGTACAACATACCAAAAACTATTTTTCGCGGGACAATTTCACTCTTTCTGTATTTATAGTAGAATTACCAAATTTCCACATCATATAGGGAAGAACTTTATCTGTATCGCAGAGTTTTTATTATTTGGACAACATAAATACATAAAAAGTTATCAGTTTGAGAACAATAGGTTTCTTTTGTTTTTTTTAATTTAATTATTAAAAACGATTGGTCATTAATATCAAAAAAATGAAAACTCTACGACACAAATAAAGTTCTTCCCTAAATGATGTGGAAATTTGGTAATTCTACTGTAAATATAAAGGGGGTAAAATTATCTTGCGCAAAACAATTTTTTCCAGTTGTACATTTGTGTGACGTCACCTTAACGGAAATCATATATTTAATAGATTATTATAATAGAAATATTGTGTTATTCGGAATACTTAATTTCTCTAATTCTCTTCTACGGCTATGGACACCTCATGCAGCCGTCGACATTTTGGTATTTTGATAGGATTTCAATTTCTCTTGTCGATTTATCCATAGGCTATAACATATATTATTTTTGTGGTCGTTTTGTGCAGTATATTAAATATTTATTATTTATATACGCAGACTATATTATAGTGTTAATGTACAGTGTCACGTTAAGCCTTTAGGATTGTTAATAACCAATGTTAAAGATACAATATAACTTATAAGAAAGATTATAGTAATATGTGTATTGCTCAACTTTAATTTAGAGCCATATTGGTCATTAGCAACAACTATATGATAAACTTAACGATATAATTTTAAAATAAATAAACTATTTTCCTATACCAGTCAAACACTGGTTTAACACATATTTATATTTCTGATATACAATCGTCAATCAGGGATTGGCAAGACTTGATTAGTTACAATAGGTTTCGACTTACAAGATACGTACTGACATATCTACTGCAACTTGTAAATGTGTAACTGCGACTACAGTACCTAGTCAGTAATTAAGAAAGCTACAAGCTTTATTTAGTTATTTTTGTATAATAATAATAGACGAAAATTATATTACTAGATATTTATTTGTATTCGGATTTGGGAGTCAATGAAAAAAATGTAAATCTATATTGGGTATATTGCCTATTATACACTACAGTATGCACTGTTAATGCGAAATTCAAAAGTATTAATATTGAAATCTATTAAAACGTTGCTTACAAAATATTACAAAATTGAAAATATAAACTAATATGACATCTGGTTTAAAAGAGCATATATTGGATAAATAAAATACATAAACATCAATTGGCATTTTATAATATGTACAATTATTTTAACATAAAATGTGGATACCATCCTTACAGTTTACAGATGGTCAGAGTCTACAGAGTAACTTATACATTTATAATCCTTCATATTATAAAAATGATTGAACTTTGCAATGTTGGAAAAAAAAAATTTTAAAAATGTGGTCAATCGTTATACTAAGAACGCGTAGCTCCCGCTAATGACCGTGTCCAATCTTATTTAACCGAATGTCTTGTATCGGCTATATGTAGCGATACAGAAGACCCATTTTAAAACCCAGCGGGCCGCCAAAAAATCTACAAATCATGTTTTATACATTATACTTGCAGTATATATGTAGATAGCGTTTGACAACCGTGTATTAAATTATTTTTCAGAATAAGAAACAGGCACAGTTTCCGGACGCACGACCCAAGTCCGAACGTGTTCGATATAATGATTCGCAAGCCGCGCTGGCCATTTCCATTTATGTTTATCGTGTCACCGAAAGAACTAAGTATAACAATGGGGACAAAGACGATCGATTTATCATCGTTTCCCTGGTCTTAGGAGGTCTTAGGATCGCTTTTAAATTGTTTACCATGTATACATATATATTATGTTATGTAGGCGTAGTTCGTGAGTACAAGGTGCAGAGCCCTGTGTACCACATGTGACACATCATGGACTCGGGACGTCTTGCTGCTTCGATATAGCCGCCAAACGAAATATATATATATATACACACATTTTTATTTTTCACAAACTGTGTATTGTACACAGCCACACTGCGGGAACACTATCGTATTATTTTAACTGTTTCACATGGGACGCGAATTGTATATATATATATATTATAGTGCATACACACATACAATAAAATAATAATAATATAGTGTCCGAGTTGTCCGACCTTTTCTTCCGACACAATAACACAATGTATAGTAATATATCCGCCCTACATTACCCACATATATATAGGTACTACAGGTATATATAGGTGTACCTAAACCTATTATATTATAAAATGCGCGAGAACGCATTTTATTCAATATATCGCCAGCAATTTCGAATACATTAATAATATTGTCAAACATATTATTATTATTATTATTATTTTACATCCCTTTCTACAGGCGCGTCGTATTCGTATTGTGTTTCTCTTTGTTGCAGAGCACCATTGTCCCGTGTATATGTTATTTTGTTTCCCGTCGTTTAAGCATTTTTCTTGGATTTCACGCCTGGCCGTAACACCGCATCGAAGTACCTAAACCCTGAAATACCTATAAAATAAACATCATACCGTTCTACCTCGTTTTATTCATGCGCCTCTATTACCAGTGAACAATACTAATATAATATGATGACTTCCATACCGTCGTCTGTTCTATACATAATATACAGTATAGTATATATTATTACTATACTATATGTACGTCGCCCATATAAACATTTATGTATAGTTTATATATTTTATAGTGTTTAGAGTGTTTAGACTTACCTATATGTACAGAGACATGGCCGAAGGCTGTTTCTTGAGGCCTGCAGAGCCTCGACCAAAGTCGGTGGGTGAGTCCGAAATGATAGGATGCGTAACACTGTGCAGATCAGTGTAGAGTTTGAGGTAATAAACCAATAAGTAATAAGTAATAAAAATGTATTACATTTAAGTATTTAACTTACTGTACAATCTATATAAGAGTGGCGATTTTATAGTGTATTACTAGTTACTTCTAGGCTCTAGCCGAAGCCCACGATGGCATGATATAGCATATATTGATACAACAAATAGGGAGTGATATTATGCTTTTGACCTCTAAGTTCTAGCCTATTAGCTAACTGTCTATATTTATTATTTAGTAACTACTATATTATATACATATAATGATATAACCTATTAAGATCACATTAGGTACATTGTGGGGCTTAACACTTTTGGAAGCATGATAATATTGAAATTTTTTTTAAGTATGTTTGGATTTTATGACATTTCTACACCTAGTCTAAATGAGAGCGACTGAATGCAACGGCCAACGGAGTGTTAAACAGGCAAAAATAATTAAAGTATTGTTGCTCTTACAGCTACAATAAAGCGAGCTTATTCAGAAATATTCAGTTATACTTATATATTATTATTTAATGGTAATTTCAGTTTGAATACATTTAAAAAAAAACCAAAAATAAGTACTGATTTGATCATTAGGGGGTTATGGTAATAGGTATAGAACATTTCTGTACCTTATTCAAAAAAAAAATGTTATATACTCCACTGCCAATGACCATATTTAAGATATAGATGACTTCTAGTATTTGCGCATATTTATTAATTGTAATGCACAATCGTAAAAAATTCCAGCTATAAGTACATAGAAAAATATCTACTTCGTGTTATGACAAAGCTAAATCTGTGAATTTATATTACTTTTTTTTCAATATTCTGACGTTAGTCCATACTCTGTACATTTTTGCATATTTTAATATTTGGTCAATAATAACCCACAAAACTACAAAAGTGATGATAAAAAAAAAATAACTTCTAATTTGTCACTTGTAGACTGATTAATAATTTTAAAACAAGTGAAAAATTCTATAAATTAACTTTCTAGCGTAGATAGTACAATATAATTAAAACAAAATGTGCAAATGTTTAAAGTAAAAATAAAAGACATTTTGAAAAAAAAATTCAAGGTAAAAGTATATTAATTTCAACGATTCGTCTGTTCCAAATTATTCACCGGATATGTTAACCAATTTTATATACGCACCAACAACCACAGACTATGTTGAATATAATTTTTCATCCTACAGCTGGCTACAAGTTCATTTTTACAAATAGCAGCCATAATCTCACGTAGTTAAGCATGGAATATAATTAGGTAACTTATTGTTTTTCGAATAAGTATAGCCATATAAGTACAGTAGAACTTCGATTAACCGTCACTGTCGGAACCACCCTATGACGGTTATAATCGAATTAATTATTCGGTTAACGGAAATTTTGCAAAAAAAAACGTGTTCATACATAATATACATACACACATTTATTATATTTTTTACGTGTGTGTACTTTAAAAAAAAATACTTACATATAACATATAAATTAATTATTATAACACATATAAAGTATAAACATATATATATACATACCACACATATTATAAAAAAAAATCTGTAATTTTAGTTTGGTTTTTTGATTCTCTAGCTTTTTTAGCAGACCACGACGAGCTTATCACGATCGTCTAATCCCCTAATTATTTTTTTTTCGGCGGTGACCGATGACAGATAACAGAGAGTGACGGTTAATCGAAGTTCTACTGTACTACATTTTTCTATTTTGTTCATATCGAAAATGAACTAAATTAAATTACTAAAAAACTATTTACTTGGTTTTGCAAAGTATAATTCAAAATGTATAGTTAAAAATTAAATGTATTCTTAGTTTATTACACATTTTAGTTTACACATTTGAATTAACTGTGTAAAATTTAAAATGATCATTGAAGATTACAGTTTTGTACTGCATACCTATTATATCTATGGTATACACTTTCAAAATTACGATATAAAATTAAAAAATGTAGTAAAAAATAGAAATTTGACTTTTTTTAGTCCATGTTTGAAAATTACAAGTACATATAAATCCGGTCTTTACAGTTATTATATATTCGAATTTTGAATAACCAAATGTTGTTAAATTTAAACTTCAGACGAATCAAACGTTTAAAAACAACTAATTGTAACAACTGCATCTCTGATATTTTTCAATAATAATTTCTATAACAAGAACAGGCTGAGCAATTCACACTAATTAGCGAAGCTAAACGTGAACTACGACGAAAATAATTTATCAATAATTGTACTTTTGGGAATTGTTTACCTATTTGTTTTTATCAGTACACAAATATGCATTATTGTTAGAAGAATAGATGCCCATATATAGTATCAAAAAAAGTTATTTTTATTATTATGTAGCATCTACTGACTATGAAAACCTATTAAAAAAAAAAATCCAAACAATACCATACTAATTAGTAATTTATACATAACAAAATATGTTATATATGAATAATATTCACGTTTTAATATAAAACTAAATTTAGTATCAAATAGGTAGTAGTATATAGTAGTCATTTGTTAAACTACTTAATATGTTTAAGCTCCGATAAAAATTGTAATTTAAATAATTGTATTAGTATTATTAATTTAAATAGTTCATTATCTATAATATTTTGGAAAGTATAAAAAATATTATACAGGTAATGTTAGTTATAAGTTATAAGTGAACAAAATAAAAACAAAAACATATTGCAGGTACCACATTAATATTTCCATTTCGATAATAATCATAGTTTTTATATTATTACTAATTTGTTCGTAACTTTTACACGAACAAAACACTAAAAAAATTATTGAAATCGGACGATTTCATCGCGGTAGAAGTGATTGATGTAAACACTAATTGTATTGATATCTACATTATAATATTATATTGTCGTCATTCAACTGGACGATTCGATTATACATTTACACCGTCGATCGGTACGCTGGTTTTATAACACTTATGTGCGCGCATTCGACATTTCTAAAACGCTCCCTCCGTTCAAACAATCGAACGCGATTACATTTTAATAATATTACTGCACACTCGTGCTGTAAACACACAGACGTCGGCATACGTAATTAACGGGTCGATAAAAGAATCGCCAGAGTGTAAACGCGCGCGTATCACTACTCGCGGTGTAAGTACCCATCGTCATAATAATAATAATAATAATAATATAATATATTATAGCGGATTGTCGCACTCGAAGGGTTCGTTTTGTCCCCATCGTAGCAAGTCTGATTCGTCGCCGGATGTGGAATATTTATCATACGTAACACACGTCATATTGTTATTATTTTATACAAATTCATAACCATTTCTTTATGTGTACATTTTACAGTACATAACATTATATATTATTATACACGCGATACGTCAATATACCATACTCGAGGTACAGAACAATAGTAATACAACACAGCTTAGGAGTATTTATTTATACGCGTAACGGGTTCATTATAAAATATGAACCAATATGTGCAAGTATGGCCTGGATTAAGAGGGGGACACATCCGGGGCCCACAAGGAGTAGAGCCCCAAATTCTTTTGGTATCTCTTTGGTAACTCTTAACAACCATTTCAGTTATCCTTGATTGTTAGGTTATATATAAATTTATTGTTCACAAATGTACATAGAGGTTTATCTAAGGAAAGTAGGTTAGGAGTACCTAGTCAAAATCAAAAAATACAATGAAAATTAATGTAAACCTCATTCAATTTAATTTACTAACAAAAATAATAAATTTAATATAAATTTTTTTTCTGTAGGCCAAATAAAGTTCGGCCTCGCTACCTGCATAGGTAAACATGGTCATAGACCATAAACACAGCCTAAACCCGTGTATTTTACATTTTCTGTTTATGGATAGTGAAGTGAGGATATGCCATATTGGTATGTGTCAATATAACTAATAGTCACAAAGTACAAACCAGTATATAAGTTATCAATAAATACACTTTCGTAGAAATGATAACATCATGTTGTGATAAAAGTGTAAAATAATTTTCTTAAAAAAACTGTAAATTGAAAACTGAATAGTGTACTTTTTGCATAATACAGTCGAACGTAGTTAACTCGAATTCTTGAATAACTCGAACTTTCTGGCCCGGACCTTTCAACGTCGAGTTAATCACGTTCTACTGTATTAATAATTAAAATGTATTTACTACCATATGATATCACACGAATATTTTCACGAAGAAATCAATAACGAATAATAATATTGCATATTGCTTACGATTACAATCGAAACTTTCGGTTGCCCCGACTTACACATGAGCAACTTGACAATATGACATATATAGCCAGATACCCAGTTAAACTTTGGTAGAGGCGGTCACCCTGGACCATAAGGGTATTAGGCCGGAAACGTCGCTCTGATTCTGCCCAAGTCCATAGTCCAAAAATAGTATATTATATAATAAGTTACATGATTTACAATATATTTCAACGTAGGATTGCCGGTATTTTCGTTATACTATAATGCAAGGTATCTTTTAATTACCGGTATTTGGTATTTTCGGTTTTTTAGTTTTTAAGAACACCGGTATTCCCGATACCGTGGTTCGGCAATTACTGTGCCAAAGTAATAGCCTAAAATAACGTATACAAGTCTGTCCTCATCCCTCGATATAAACGGTATCGATCCGTATTATATTCGAAAAATCTTATTTTGGGTTAATGTTTAAACCACATACATAAATGGCCCGTGATGGTCCTACTTTGTAAACCATATTATGGTGGTCCACGACTGCAAATTGATTAGGAACCTCTGATCTACAGAACAGTTTGTAGAACTAACCTTTGTAGCCCTAGCTTTTTCATTTTTGTAAAGCTTGCCCCTCCCCCACGGTGTTAAAAAATATTAAATTTTCCTGGGTTGCAAAAAACTGCATTCTAGATTCACCGAAAATAACGTATAACCGGTAATACCACGTTGACTGCAGTACTTGATACCAGTATCAAAATGTTAAATGTCGCCAGCCCTATTACAACGTGTATAAATATATACATATATATATTATAATATTAATATTGTAATGAGGCGATTTTCCCACCCTATTTCCGTAGATACTGTTTTGTATTATAGGTATATATATATACGGACACCGACTGCAGTATTCGTCCACACTCCGCGTACTTACATACATACATACATTATACATATACATATATACACGCACACATATATAATATATATGTATAGTTTTAAATCGCACACGGCTCATTGACGCCGGTGAAAATGATTTGTAATTGATCGTTATCGCCGCCGCCACTCGACGCACGCACAATACGCGAGCATTCTGTAACATATGTTTTGACCCCTAAGCTTCCGCCCCTTGTGTTTTGTACCGTGTTTACACGTGATTTTTTTCTTTCTATTTTTTTAAAATCCCATTCAATACGACTTTTTTTTTTACTTCGAGTGGATCACCGCGTGTTGTGTCGCAGGACTTATGTTTGCACGTGTGTGTGTGTGTGTGTGCAGTGTCGCAATACAAATACACACACACACACACACACACACACACACACACACATATCGTCGTTCTGTTTGCAACAATGGTTCGGTAACAACTATGCGTAATAATATGAGCGTCGTACACGTATAATTAAGCAGATGTTTTATGTACATAATATATTATTTGATGGCATCGCACTGTCCTTCTCCGCTCGCTGGCGCGCGCGCGTCCGTGTGTGTTTGTGTCATCGCTCTTTCTCTTGCTCGCTCTAAGTACGTTATTTAGTATTGTACTCACATCTATGTGTGTGTTATTTCAACAATATCCTCGTGCACGTGTGAATGCGTAACGACAATATATTATATTATGCATCATATACGAGTCGAAATCGCACAGTGCCCCGAAAATCGCGAGTGCCTACCTATGTTATAATGGTTAAATGGTATATATCGTATTATCTGTGAGGCGCGTTTAACTTTTGTCGTCCGTCGGAATCTCAAAAAATTAACCAACCGTCAAAGTGTGTGCTATAATATTATACATATAATGTTAAACGCCGTTATTGTTGCCCCGCCGCTGTACACGTTATACATTTATATTATTATTATTATTGGGTACCTGGTACCTAGATCCGTATACAACGCGAGTCGATTCTGTGAATGGTGTGCGTGTATAATATATGCAGAGTTGTGAATTTAATGCAATCAAAACTCATCAAAATCAATGGGTATAGTTGCACTATGGGAATAATATACAACTATTAATGGCGGGTTGCACCAAATATTTACACAGAGATAAATTTGTTTAGCTGAAGTTAAAATAAAATCTGTTGCATAAACCATGTTTTACATGTTATCTGTTGTTAAAAATTTACTTTAACACCGGTTAAATTAGAGGGTGATTTATCGCCGTGTAAAATTTGGGTACAACACGATTGCGAACGTTTTACCTTTTTTATAACACGATTGCGAACGAATGACGCTTATCAGAGAATTTGGTTTCTTAGCTGAAAAACGGACGATTGCGAACGTTTTTATAGACCCCGTTGCCAAGTTTACAAAATATTTTTTTTTAAATAAAAACTATTGATATTAATGACACAATGAAAACAACAAATACGTTACAAACTAAAATAAAATAAAATATAATTTAATTATAAATATTAATAATACTGTTACAAAATCTACGTGTTTATGTTACGTTAAAAGCTGAAAAATAAATAAAATAATACAAACAAAATAATGGTTTTTAAAAATTGTTTTCTACATTTTTGTTTTTTTTAAATTTTTTCCCTGGTAGGAATTACCAGTTTTTTCTTAAGTATAAAATTAGATCCTAGTGTATTTTATAATCATTATAATTTTGTAATGTTAATTCAATTTTAGATTTATCTTTTTTGGCCATAGGATTATGTACGTTGTTTTTAATTTAATTTATTATTGTCAAAGTTTGAGCTTGTGTTTCTTTTAACCCTAATATCACGACGTGTGTTGGAGGATGGGGGCTATACAACTGACCATTGTACGTCCTATGAAAACTCTCTGGACCATTGGTAGTTATCGCCCGGCGTAATAGCAGAAAACCCTTATATTATTACTATTTGATTATAAATTTTAAATTATTATTTAAAAATTTGTTATTGACTAACACCAAATCTGACAACACCGCACGATTAAGGCCGTTAAAAACGTTCGCAATCGTGTTACTGGAAAAGGTCCGTTCGCAATCGTTCCATTCGAAATCGTATATTACCCTAAAATTTTATGTATGGTTAAATTTCGCTATCCATGTTTTGTGGTCATTATTTAATGATAAGACCCGATGATATGATTATGATGATAATATCAACTTTTATTGCAGGTACTATTTATTTGTTAACCAGTATTTTGGTAATAACCTAAATATAAAACAATGATTGTGCAACACTCTTAAATTTAACAAGTGTTAATTTAACAAACGTCAATTTATCACTAGATTAAAATTTAACACGAGAAAAAATAATTCACCGATAGATAACGACTAGTTTGGTGCACCCGGGTATAAGTATTTTATATCGTTTAAAATATATATTCATAATTTATATACACGATAAGTCGGTTAAGTTTGATTTGGTTGGGGAGACGACTTGATCACTATGTGTATATAGGGGATTAAAACGAAACATTCCGCCCCGCTGCGTCTACCTACTTTTTTCTGTTTTTGTATTTATATAAAATGATAAACACAAAACACCCTCAGCGTATTATATAGCTTTAGGCGTGCATTACACTTTCCGATACGTATCCACCGCACACATCATAATAATAAACGTCCGCTTGCCTACCTACGCATTTTTTTATCGCGCTCCGCACACACATTATATTATCACAGAGCGCGTTGTTTAAATACGCACAAAGAGAATAATATATAAATGACTATATTATGATAAATATCCTTGTAAAAATAATAATAATAATATGTGCGTACACGCGTATTATAGAGTAGGTATTTACCGTGTCTGTATATTGTTGTTTACGATAAACGCACGTGTATTGGTGCCACACGGCTAGTGCGGCAGAAAAGAGAAAACGAAAGAAAAAATTAATTATTTTAATAATATTATTTCTACCAAACAAGTCGAACGTTTTTTTTACACCGTGTGGTCTAACGCGTAACTACTTAATGTTTAATTTAACATATTATATCGGCACACGCTTATAATATAACATAATTATGTTGATCCGTTGACCGTGATTATGATTTATGATATTTCATAATATAACGAATAGGAATTAGCTACTAAAGAGGCCAGAGGGATGGAATCATCGCATTTATGATAATAGCATTATATATACAGATAAACAAAAGACAACTTAGCGTGATTTGAATTTAAAATTCATTTTAGCTATCTTTTTAAATGCTGTATATTATACTCTTTAGTATATGTGACTATAGCCTATAGTAGCTGAAAATGTATAGTTTGAAGAATATTCTCAAAATTTAAGTTTTAAAACCTATACTCTTCAAAAATGAAACAATAATATGAAAGGCGTAATTAATTTAAAAATGTTAGTATATTTTAGTATAATATAGTTTACATATATTATTTTTAAGTAATAGGGTTACACAACTTACTCGTATTCATATCAGCTTATAGTTCAAAAAATTCAAAATAATTATGTATTAATTATGTAAATAGTAGTATATATGTGGATACAACGATAGCCCATATAAGTACAACAAACTGCAGACATCATTATTTTATTATACAAATCCATAAATGATGTCACATTCATCACATAGGTAGGTACTATAAAATATAAATTATAATGTACCGATAAGATTAAATACATCAGTAACTATAGTAAGATGATTGAGATGTATACATCAATATTATCATCACAATGTTATGATAGTTATAACTTATAACTTATAATAATATAAGCCATTACGGTAAGTTCTATTAACAGCTGGTATCTAATAATAATGACGTAATCTTATTATATTAATATGTTTTGCTGCAAACCGTTTGATATAATAATGTTAAGAGGATGTCCTCTCTATATGACTCACATGCAACGTTGACAAAAACGCATTCACCCAAAATCATTTTTATATGTTATTGAGTAATATTTAAGAAAAATCACATATATGACAAAATATTGTGGAGTGTAATATTTTTGAGGGTGTGGTAATCCATTTAAATTTACAATTTTTTTTTTAATTTCTAAAGTCGAATATAAAGTAAAATAATAATAAATTATAAATCCGATATGTCAAACTCTCAAAAATATTATCCTCTATAATTTTTGTAAAGATTACTCAAAAACTATTAAAAACTATTTTACGTGAATGCGTTTTACCTATGGCTCGCGTAGGTTTGAGAGAAAACAATTAGTGTTGCGCTAACATCCTATTAAAATAATTGTCATGTATACGCCCGTTATTCGTTAAATAAATAACTGAATAAAACCAAGTAATTTTCTCCAGTTTTAACAGTCAATGTTTGTTCAACTATTGGTGTATACAATTTAAATACCCATGTGGAACACTTCACGAAGACGTGAAGTATTATATTGTACAAACAAAACTTCAAACGGACATTATATTAATTTTGGTTGTAAGCAAACACGCGAACACAAATCGAACATCTTCGTTTATTAATTGTCGCTATTGCTTATCAGCCACTCAAAACAATAATATATAAGTTCAAATGTTGAGTGTTTAAAGTTCTGTGTATATACGCAATACGCGAAACCGCGTGAAACGAATTGAGTATCCTTCAACATCTGTTTGAAATTATTGAATATGATATTATTATTTATAATATTTTAATATTATTATGTTTTCTCCTTTCCGCATTCATTCGCATCCGCGTAATTTGGGTTTCGAGTCGTTATAAAATATATCACAATATCCATATTATTATCATGTTGATATTTTGATAATATAATAGGAGTCGAGAGTATAATGTAATAACGACATAATATCATATTATATTATGCTATACCATATTATACCTGTATTATACAGGTACACTCGCGGTGTATAACCGTGTAGGTAGAGTTTATAATATTACAATATAATATGATAATATAATAGTAATGTGGTGCGATGAAACTGTTGGGCCGAGACAACGAGACGTTATTATCCACACGACAGTGGTTTCAATTAAACGTACGATTATATTATTTAGACACAATAATAATGTACACCCGTATATTATTACGAATGATGAATCGCAATGCAATTTCATTCTAAATGAATAATGACGTAGTGTTATATTATATTATATTATTTACAATAAACCGGCATGGCAGCGGTATAATATACACACGCGGTATATTATAATATGTATATGTATACTGTATAGTATAATAATGACGTATAATCTTGTTTCGACTTGAAACAATCGCGGGTTTACGACGAAGTCGAGACAATACCCCCGCGGTTTTGTGCGAAATCATAATCGTTTTTAGAGAAGTTTCTGGAGAATAAAAAAAAAAAATAATAATAATAATAATAATAATTAATATCAAACAATGCACAAATATTAGTGAATCGATCGGTATCGGTTTATTTCTTTTGTCCACCAGAGTCTTATTGACAATGAATTTGATGCTCTGTACCGCGTAAAGTATACCTGTATAGGACAGTTGCAGCGCGTGTGCAATTACCCGAACCAACCGCGGTAATGCGATCGCTCGTTTGTATCGAGAGCATAAAGTATAATTATTATCGATGGTGATATTGTATAAAAAATTACAGTAATTATACAATAAAATGTGTCGCAGTTGCACCCATTTTGAGCGGAAAACGGTATACAGTGATAATAATGATAACCGACAATAGATGTGACGGTGGCTATTATAATAATACAATTGTGCGCCAAAGCGTTCGAGGACGGATTACAATACTGCTATGATATAATATAATTATATGCCCATTGCCCATATAGTGACTTGGTGTGGCGCGTTCAGTCACGAAACGTGTTCTAAGTGCAAGCACCGGCCGGTGTTACTTATAGCTCCCGGATGGGTGACCACACACACACACACACACACACACACGTGTTCCAATCGAACCGTAGACTCCCTACAATAACAGCTAATGGCCATAGTTTCCGGGCTTGAGATGAATAAAGAAAATAAAATCAAAATTATATGCCCGTTAAACCCATGCTATTTTTTTTTATTCTTCAGGAAAACATTTATAGAATGAACCTCAATAATATAATATTATAAGTGAGCACAAGTACCGTATACCTACTATAATAATATAATCTATATATATATAATAGGATCACCAAATGTCTACACAGAATTTCGAACTGTTATTTATGTAGGGTATAATTCTGCGAACGGCCCTGCAGTCGGCACACAATCAATTTGTGACACTTATACAACAGTCACACGTGCACCATAATGCGATTAAGATCTGTGCGGAGGACACATCCGCTCTATTGTGTTATCGTTCCTTTTTTAATATAATTTAATATTATTTTATACTGTAGGACCTATAATATGTTTTCAACTACCTGCAAGCAGACAAATATAGTGTTATAAAATGTGAAAATTAAAAAGGACAGGACGTTTCTGAAAAAAAATATTCGTATACTGTACCTATACACATAATACTTCATTCTATATATATTTCATTTTTCGGATGATATATCCGGTTCCAAAAACTATTTTTTTTCTGCATTTCGATTTCTCTTCCTATTTACACTGTTTGATTAAAATCAACAAAGTATAGTGTACTTAAGGTCAATATAAAACGTTCTAGTAATAAATTACAATGCGGCGTCGCGGAAGTACAACAAAAGCATTCCCGCGGCGTCGTCGGAACAAAAATGAAAAAAAAAAGTAATAAATTATAATAAATTATTTTGTATTGCTGATGATCTTTAATTATCTGATAATATTTATCTTGCAGTACTTAGAAAGATTTCTTAGAAATTTGATTATTATGTATATATATACTATATTTTGTACATGTCCGAAACATTTTGTACATTGTTTCTATTATTACGCGGCAACGAACCGTCAACAAAATAACTATAACAAAACATGTGCGTACGGTGTTGAATGAATATAAAATATATAAATTAAGTTTTACAACAAGATATTAAAAAAAAAATTCATATAAAAAGCTACTCTTTTCGGCTGAAAAAATACGGTCACATCATCTATTAGTAATTAGTATTATAATTTATATAATCATGTTTTCATGTTAATTTAATATGTTCTCAGATCTCAGATTGCCACTATAATATTTTCTATTGTTTAATTTAAATTGCATACCTACCTATCTCACAAGTGACAAAATATTATGTTATGATAGGAGCTTATTTATTTATTAATATATTTAATGTTGTTAAAAACTAATTGAGTTATTTCCCGCAATATTTAATACTGACATTTAATTTGTATAACTAAAACATCTGCAATAACATAACAAATAAAATGTGATACCATAGGATCTTTAGGAAATGTTCTCATTTCGTTATGTTTAGGTACAATTAACTATTCTAAATATAATACAATTATTATTTACATATTTTATTCGATAGTCTTACAATTTGTACCTAAAATATACATAGTTGATGCAACGGCCAATAGACGGTCACTCGCGCGGTGGCGAGGCGATAAACCGATGACAAACAAGACGTATCCATAGTTATACTATTTATATATGGGCAGCAAATTTCGTTTTGGAATCGCACATTTTATATTACATTTTTGGGAGAAGGTGAGCGGAGAGTCTCGGAGTCTTGCTACAGAAATTCTGGTCTTAGTGTTAGTCAGCTGCCTATATAAGAAAACTCAAATGCTACATATTATATAATTACATGGATGACCGAGAATAACGTCGCTATTAACAGAGTTATTCACATCGGCTTTTTCGGTAACTGAACTGCGCATCTAGTTTTGTATAAACTCTAAATTTTTCTGAATTATCTACAAAGTGCCGAAATCACAAGGTGATTTTAATATTTGCTCGAAATTAACCGCGGCCTATGTTTGAGATTAGATACACCAAAATAACCATTCACACTAATATTATGTAAATCGAGCAAATAAAACCGCACAATCCACAATCGATAGCGTATATTTAATTTTAAACAAACATTCGCTTCTCAACGCTAAAATTAAACACATTGTTTTTTAATGGGATTATTTTAACGCCGTGATTGTTCGGGGCCCTCCATGACTTCATTTACACTCAGACAAACAAAGTTCTTGAACTGTATCGAAACGTTGATAATGTAATGATTTTTATATTTTTAAACTTTTGTATTATTTGTATTCATAAATTTTACAAATAGAAATATTAATAATTATTATAGAAACAGCTATCGAATAAAAGATTATTAAGAAGGATATTATAACATTATATTTAGTAAAATATTAAGTAATAATATAAATTGTTTCTATATTTAAACATATTTTAATAATATTATATAGGTAGGTACCTAAATAAAATAATATGCAAATCACCACTTTACCAATTAATAATATAAATAAAAATATAAAATAATATCCACGGACAATAATAATATTATGAATAATACCTATACCTAATATGATTACAATTATAATAATTATTCTTCTCCCCGCGCACGTATGTAACACAATAATATAATATAGATTATAAACTGATAATTAGTATTATAATATGTAATTATTTCCTACTTATAAACAGTAATAACTGACGTATAACTTGCATATTTAATATAATATTAATATGACAATATTGTTACAGAAAAAACTAACCGAACATTGGGCAATGGCACATTTATTCCTGGCGGGACGATATAGAGTCAGTTATCATTGTTATCATTGTAATAATAATAATAATAATATAGGTATAGGTATATGCTATATTGCAACGTTCAATCCAGATATTCATTGTTGCCCATTTGTGGGAGGGAGGCATAGGCGCAATTTTAGTTTTTGGCTTTGAGGGGCTTTACATAATTAATTGAGACTGAAAATAAACTAGCCCCCCTCCCTTAACGAATATTATATTTCTGAAAATTCTAAATAAATATGCGTGATAAATGTACGTAATATTTTGGGGCCCCTGGGCACTACCTAACTTTTACCTATGATAAGCTACGCCAATGCTCTACCCCCACACCCCCTGTCAATTAAAATACCTTTAAAATACATTATATACTTAATGTAATAACATTTTTATTTTTTTAAACAACGTTTACTGTATTAGTAGATTACATAACCAATGAAGGATTTAATGCTCGAACATGATAATATTATAAGTTTGGAACGAAACATTGAAACGAAGACATTTGAAAGTTTTGATTAACGGATTCCTACCGAGTACCGGCTACCGAATAAATCTACTAAATGTAATTATATTTGATTTGCTATTTTTTTGACTACTGTAAGTCTTATTAACAATGCATTTATATATATTAACTATTAATAGGTACTTATGCTTCTTCTACATATTATTTTATATTTTTTTTTATTAGCTTCTAGCGTAAACGCCATAAGCTGATATATATAGCTCAACAATTATGATAATTAATTATAATTTATAATTGATAAACAAAACTTACTTAGCATATTTGCATTTATAATAATAACCTATATGTTGAATTTACATTAAATCCATATTTTAATTTTTAGCTTACATATTGTGACGTTTTAATTTTTCTACTTAACATTTTACATTTTTACCTATAATATGACCGCCCATGGCTACATTTTAAACAACTATTATAGTATAATACACAATATTATTTTACACAAACGAATAATCGGGAACTCGCAAAACGTTTATTCGATCCGACGACGACGCGATAATAATAATATTGTAAAAATAATCATCGTAATACAAACATAATAATATCAATACGACGGAACAAAAGTTAATTTTACACCGACGGCCGGATAAAACCCCTCTGCCGAGCGTGTTCGTGTGAACCGCGAGCACTATAGGCGTGCGCTGACGACCAACTTGACACTGCGGTCGTGCACTGACTTCTGTCGTAACAGCTGCCGATAAAAATATGTGTTCATACCATTATTATTATAATTAATATTACTGATTCTTAATAAAACATAATCGACATTTTTTTTTCTAATGTTAAGACGAAACGGGATATAATTTAATAACAATATTCTTGTCACGTCATTCTTGATCGAGCCGTGATCATTGGAACATTATTTTGTTTTCTAAAAAGTGTTATATGGGTCATTTTTGACTTTGTTCCTCATTACGACGTCTACAAAACAAACAGTTCTGCTGCAAAACCATATTATGCTGCGACCGCATTCTCTGCATGTCCCCCCCCCCCGTACGCGGTTGTGCGTACCTAGTACCGACGACGGTAAGGCACCGTACCGCGGTAAGTATACCAACACTTGCGATGCGCGATAACAACGCGTTTTTGCTTACCCGCACCGTAAAACCACAGGGCACAACAACATTATATTATTATCATAATAATAATAATATATGTACCTACTACAGTAGACGCTTTAAATAATAAAAAAGGGAATATCGCGCCGGCGAGCGTGAGAAGGAGGAAAAAAGGAGAAGTCGAAGAATCGCGAGAAAAAGGCGGCGGCGGCGGCGGCGGTGGCGTAGTGGCGTGAAAAGGAAGAGAAGAGGAAGAGAAAGAAAGAGAAAAAATAATGATTGATTGTCACCGTCCCGCAGCGGTGGGAAGCGGCGGTGCGACGTGATTGGCCAGCGTAACGGACACGCCCACAGCCGCCAGCGCGCGCCGCCGTCGACGGTACGCACGCGGCGCAACGTCGCTGCCGTCGTCGCACTCCGTACCTCAGTCCCATCGCGCGAACCGTACTGCTTGCATTCGTCCCACGTCGCGCGTTCCGTCAGGTTGTCGTTTCGTGTGCAGTCCGTCCGTACGACCGGTGACCAATTTTCCAGTGTTTAATATTTTTATTTTTTTTTCGTTCGTCGTCGATAATATTTAATAAATATTATAACTGTGCAACAGTGTGTTATCTATCGTTTTGCTCGCTCGGCAATATCGCAGTGCGAGTGTCGTCGTGACTAACCGTCGGGTGAAAAACTGTTCAAATATTTGACGGTCGTCTGGACACGATAAAAACATCTCGTCCGGAAAATCAGATCCACCACAGCCGACTTCAATCGCATTCGAAAACAGCACGTTTTTACGCCGTCGTCGACTCTCTGCAATCATGGACGGCCCTCCACACATGGGTAATTTCGATTTCATATTGGACCATCACCATCACCATCACCACGGTCGCGCTCTCGAGTCGTCCGTGTCGCCGCCAGCCGCCGTGGTCATGCAACAGCAACAGCAACAGCAATCTCTCCAGCAACAGCAACAACAGCAACAACAGCAGCAACAGCAACAGCAACAGCAGCAGCAGCTCCCGGGTAAGGCCGATCACATCAAGCGGCCAATGAACGCGTTCATGGTTTGGGCGAAAATCCAGCGCCGGCTCATCGCCCACGACAACCCGAAGATGCACAACTCCGAGATCAGCAAGCGCCTGGGCGCCGAGTGGAAGCTGCTCAACGAGACCGAGAAGCGGCCATACATCGACGAGGCCAAGCGGCTGCGGGCGCTGCACATGAAGGAGCACCCGGATTACAAGTACCGGCCTCGGCGCAAGCCCAAGATCCAGTTGCATAATAACAATAACAACAACAACAACATCAGCGGCGCTCATAACAACAACGGTGGCATGCTGCACGGGTCCGCCGGCAACAACAACTTGCACCATCACCACAGCGCGCATCACAAGCAGACCAACTTTCATACCTTTCCAGTAGTCTCCGCCGGTGGTGGGCCAGGCGGAGCTTCAAACTTCAATTTCCCGATGCCGTACTTCTCGGCCGGCCATCACCCGGCCCTGCACTCCTTCGACGGTTACTCGTCGGCAGGACTCGTCAGCCCGTACCTGAGCACAGCCATGCCGTCTTTCGATCCGCTTCACCTGTCCAAACTCGTGGCCCAGCAACAGGCCGTCGTGGCACAGTCTGGCGGTGGAGGTTCCCCATCGCCGTCGTCTCAGATGGCAGGCACACCGCCGCCCGCCGACATCAACGTGATCAACGGCCTGCAGCAACCGCTGCAACCGCACCTGCACCAGCAGCAACAGCAACAGCATCACTTGCAGTCGCCTCACAACAAGAACGGCGGCGCGGCCGTGGTCAGCTCGTTCTACAATCAGTTCTATCAGCCAGGCGCCGGTTCGGGCAAGGCAGGACCGTACCCGCACCATCCGATGAGCATTTTCCCATCGCCGTTCTCGTTCTACAACAACGGCGGCGGTGCGGGCGCGGGCTCCGTGGACGACCACCACGGCCAGCAGCACCACCACAGCCAGTCGGCCGCCGCGGCCGCTTTCGCCGTCCAGCAGCACCACCACCAACAGTTGCAGCTGCAACAGTTGCAGCAGCAACACCAACAGCATCTGCAGCAGCAGCAGCAACAACAGCAACAGCAGCAGCAGCAACAACAACAGGAGAGACCCGGATCCACGTCGTCCGACATGGAAAACGATCCGACCAGACAAGTTCCTAACGCCTCCAACGCCAACCTCCATTGAAAAGATTTCGTGCCGTCCGCCAAATCTGCCAACCGCCACCGACCTTATCCGGTTTTTTTTTAGGTATATTTATTTATGTTTATTTTTTTTTTTTTTATCCTGCGATCTCGTCGTTACCGACGATTGATTTATTTTTTACTTCAATTTTGTGCGTGCTCTCCTTTTTTTCGCGCACACCTTTATATGAATTTATCACCACCCTGCGTGGTGGTCGTTACCCTCCCTTTACCCCTCCACCCCTATTTGCCCTTAACGACAAACCGGATTTTGGTATGTATTATTAGATTTTTTTTTTTTTTGTCGCTGTCGACTGTTTTTCTCCTAGCGCGTATATTACCCCCCCCCCCTTCTCATAGCGTCACTTACGTGTGTAAATCCGTGGTTTTTAATACCCGTCGATAGAGTGCCGTTTGCACCGTGTGCGCGACTACTTTCTATAAATAATTTACGCTACTGAACTATATATATTGCTAATAATAATTATCCCCATCGTTGTGACAATTTTATGCCAATGTTCGTTTGATAACAATTAATAATTAAACTATATTATAATTTGTGTTAGGGCGCCGGCCCGCCGGGGCCACCCCCACCCCTCCCCCCGCGCTCGCCATTAGCAGTGGCTTTTTTTAAATATCAAATTCGGATCTGAATTCGTGGAAAATGACTTTGGTCCCGATTCAGCTTCTACGCCATGTAAAACGATGATAATTTACACGATGATATTACAATAATATGTACTTTAATATTTTTTTCATTTGTCTCATTTGTCTCATTTATGATTTATAAAACATGCTAATTGTATTTGTGTGTGTGTGGTGTGTGTATGTCTCGCCACACACATTATTTGTTTGCCGACTTATGATTTATTCATACTGATATAATAATTGCTAAATAATATGTCAACGTTACCGGCGATGTTTTGTTCGCCAGTGATGCGCACAATATTGTTTGATATTTTGACGAAGATAATAATATTTTTATTATCGGATATACGGACCATCGTTGGAGCGGCGGCGGCGTCTCCTTCGCCGACTCCGCGATGTTTCCAAACAAACAATATTGATAATTGTTACACGTGTGTATACTTTCCCTAGTATACTTTCCTATATATTTATATTGAATTTATATATAGCTGTGTTGTAAATAATAAAATATTTTAAAAACTCATGATGATAATAATGATAACTATTGTTATTATTCTTACCTATAAAATATCGATTATTATACACGCATATACTCAACGATAATAATATTATCATGTTGTTCGAAATTAAATTTTACATAATACTTACATATTAATATTTACCTACTATTATAATTATTATTATTATGATAAACCCTATTGTTGTTATTATTATAT
The DNA here is from genome assembly GCA_027563435.1 of Nasonovia ribisnigri. Taxonomy (NCBI): domain Eukaryota; kingdom Metazoa; phylum Arthropoda; class Insecta; order Hemiptera; family Aphididae; genus Nasonovia; species Nasonovia ribisnigri. The sequence continues at coordinate 208,864 of JANEHU010001070.1, forward strand.
CTAATTATTATTATTATTATTATTACAAAATACGATTTGACTTACTGTTTGTGTATTAAGCCGTAGTAATAATCCCGTGTTGCGCCAGTGTGCGTGTGAATGCGTACGGGTGTGTGTGCTGCGCGTTAATAACAATAATAGTCCAAATAATACGATATACCTGGGTAATGATAATAATAGCATCAACTCGACGACAGCCAATTTTTTTTCGCTCTCCGTAATAGACCGATAATATTTTTAACTTTCGTTCCATCAATATTCATTTTTTTTTAACCCTTTAACGATACGATAATTTATCATTTTCTCAACAACAATTATTCTCCCCCGTACATAACTTTTGCGTGCTATGATAACGATTTTTTGGTGTCTGAGTCGACCGCCGCATTCTCACGCGGGACTCTTATAATATTGCATCATGATATTACAACATGGTATAATTTTTTATTTTAGATTTAGTTACGTTTTTTGTTTACTCATCTCCAATTACAATAAATACTTAAAGGCGGTCACAGTTCTTATTACTTTTTGGGTTCGATTTTTCCGTTTGCCGTCCGGCGCGCGCCGTGACGACGGGTTTATTTTTTCATATTCCACCCTCTCGACCCACCCACCAGTCGGGGGAGGGGGGCACACCACACTTCACTTCTCCGTCCGGGGTCGAGAGATTTTACCCAAATGCACACACGCGCTCGCGCGAACGCACACGCGTACATAATATATAATATTTTATATAAATAATATGTAGTAGTGACCTACGCTTTGTTGTTATGTATTTTTTTATCGTGTGTACACTCGCGGCAAAACGTGTGTGTGACCAAACCTGTTGACCCGTTTTTATTTATTTATTATTATTATTATTATTTTTTCTCATTTTTTTTTATTTTAAGTAGTCTTTAAGTGCCAAAATAAATGTTTGAATGTTTTAAAAAAAAAAAAAAAAAAAATGTCACTTATTATACTGAATTATTCATGAAGAATTTGTGTAATAATATTAAAATAGCTTTGAAGATTGATGCATATATATATATATATGTATATATATATCTTGTGTGTATGTATACATATTATATATATTATGTGTATTATATGCTTGTGTCGAACTTGTAATAATTAAAATGTCATGAAATCTACTCTGGAAAACATTATTATATTCGAAATAAATTTGACCTGAAACACAGGTTTGATACTGAGAATTCATCTTTTTTTTTTTCTTCTGTGTTTACAGTCACGAGTTGTTTATTATATTGTGTAACCTACAGATAATAAAGATATGGATAGGACACAACGATCTTATCGGCGGTAATCAAGAGCAATAATTGAGACCAAAAAAGTATACTTAAATCGTCTATCGGCTATCAATACAAGAGGGCCATTGCCTTCCCCTCCCGGACCGCAGCCTCAAATATATTTAACATAGGCCTATCCATATCTTTGTTATCTATGTCTCAAACAGAAGTGTTGGAAAAAAGCGACGATAACTGATAAAAGGTGCGTTTAAGTATTTAATATGTGCAATTGTGATGTTATCTAAATAATACTTTACAAGATAAAAAATATTTTTGTTTGCGCAATCGTCGCTTGTGGTGTAGGCGTGAAAATCGTATAATAATTAGCGTTCGCCGTTTCTTTATTATTTTATTAATTATTGAAATTAATTATTTCGAAGACACCTCGCTCTTGGCAATGGTCTATTTGGTATGCGGCATCAGACAAATATTGTGATATTGTAAATATATACCTACATATTTCCTATACATATATTTAAATTATAATATAATATATAGTCGAGTCTCGGTAACTCGAAAACCCTGTTAACACGAAATTTGTTCATGCCCCTCAAAGGTTAGCCGTATTGAGGTATAAAATTCGAAGACAGTTTGTTTTTATTCCCCTTGAGGTTCGAGTCATCGAGTCTTGGCTGTATATTCTATGAAATATTTTGTCCCGTATAATGTTTCAATTTTTTTTTTCCCGGATTAAATGAAAAGTCGATGAATTGTTGCCATTTCTTATTTGACGCCAAACTGAAAAATTAAGCTTATTGTTGTTGCGTCTTCGTCTGTCTGCTCGGTGTGTCCTTTTACTGTCGTCTGTGTTCAGCTCCGACAAAGGCCTCGACCCGGCACAGCGTAAACCGCGTGTACTGCGGCACAATAGCTGTCTCATACAATCGCCGGTTGACCGCATAATATAGTGTCGACGATATTATATTATTATATCATTTCGGATGTTTACGCGCACAGCGTGCTTATAATGCGTGTTATAACAAGATCGGTATACAGGTACGCGATTTATTTACAGTGCGGCAACGATTATAATTTCACAATACGAATTGCGTCCTGCCGAACAATCCGGATGACGGTGTCTGCGGGATATCTCGACATTCGTCTTAATCCTAAACGGTTTTTAGGTAAAATATCGCAGGTACCTATATACCTTATACCGAGGCGGTATATCGACTCTCAAGTGTGCTTTTGTGTGCAGGTACGTATTGTTCAACAGGTATACATAAGACGTTGGTGGACGTCAAACGTGCTCGTAAGCGAGCCGAACACATCACGCCGGAACCGTCGGGTCGCGTGTGTAGCCGGTTTCCGTTTACATCATCTTGTACGGTTGTTATTGTGTGTGTGGCGATAATGCGGAAACTGTGGTGAGCGACGTCTTAGAATTAATAACAATAGCGAAATTCAAGGTATGTATGTGTCCGGTAACAGATAGGACGTTTTTTTTTTTTGTTCTCCGATTCTCCGTATCGACCGTTACATTAACTTATACGCCCCATGACTCGTGTATAGGCACAGCCAGGATATATATCATACACTGCTCTAAACGTATAACGACGTTTTCGCGGAAATAAAAAACGTAGATTTATTTCATATATCATATATCTAACTAAAAAACGTAGATTTATCTCATATATCTATATAACAGGGTGCGCAGGGACGACGGTATGTTGTGGTGCGGTCGGCCTTCGAACGCAGGACGTGACTATATCTTCCTGCGTGCACGTGATATACATATGTATACAATACAGGTACCTATCCCGATGGTCTCTGCCGCATGTATCTGACTTATATTGTATATATAAAATACCTAAACGAGCGCATATATAATATGATATATCCATCCAAGGTACGCTCCGGCATAATATAAAACACTCTGCGGCTGTGCGCGTGCTGCCGTGTGTGTGTGGGCTCGTTTACACCCGCTGTGCACACCCACCCTGCTACGTTAGGCCGATATTCCCGGAACCGTGCTCTTCAATAACAACACGGATACGAATATGCACTGCCGCGAGTCGTGTGCGTTCTCGCGCCTCTGCGGTCAAAAACTGTTCGGCGTTTTATTCATTTTATCGTTCGTTATTGTATTGTATTACACACCGATGTGTATTGTACGCGCTGTCCGCATACGATAAAACCGGACTTAGGCCGCGAAAATATATGAGCGACAATGCAAACCCCAAGTGTAAACGGCGTTATATTATCCGATTTCCGCGACCCGAAACGAAATACACTCAAACGTGAGACACCTATAATAGAGAACTCTACGATAAATTCACCCTCGACGTCTCGGTGGGATTCAACTGAATATTATATGATATCAATTTTATTATTTTATTTATCGAATGAAATCGGTCCAGTATAGTCTCTGAGATTAGCGCCTTCAAACAAATACAAATTCTTCGCCTTAGTTTCATAATATAGTATTGTATTGCGTTTGTCTTCCGATATATCTGTCGATGGCTATATTACTTTGCTAAATTATTTTATATATTATATATTGTATAATATACAACATTACATCACATCATGTTCACATTTTATAAAATATGTTCTTGGGTGGGGAGGGGGGTGGTTCTCCTCTACCAATTTTTTTTTAGTGGAATACATTTCCGCTGGCTTTTAAGACTTAAGTTTTTTTTCACCATCTTTTATCAGTTGTTGAGTTATACCGAGTTGCGTCCAGCGTAAACTGATCGGAGAAATATAATTTAACATACGATTAGCAGGTAACCTATATACTACACGCAGCAGCTGACCAGAGGTAACTAGATAATATAGTGAGTGGGGGGGGGGGGGGGCAGTGTCGTGGAAAAAAACACAGTTTTCACGCATAGCCAGAATATTGTTCCGAAGTGCTCTATAATATATTGTTATTTGGTTGGCGGTGACTTCTCTCATTGACATTTACTATACGTTTATCACACGACTCTTTATCGCCACTCGTGACTTCAACAGGTATAATAACGTCCGTCGTGTATATATGCTACAGGATACGACAACGGAAAATTGTAATTAAATCAAATTTCTGTATAGATACGAGCAACACATTAGAGCAAAAGAAAAAAATGCAAATTCATCAAGTTAAGGGCCCTTAGTTTATAGGTATTTTGTATCTATATATATTATATATTACTATAGTAATTTAAATTTATTATACGTTTTATAACCATAGGCTTGACCCAATATAGACTGAATTACGTACAGAATTTTTAATTAAAATTAAAAATGTATTTTGTAAGTACCTGGAATTTTTTTAATATTTATCATCTGGCCTGTCCTAATACAATTTTATAGTTTCGCTTATGATTATAACTTTTGACTTCCAAAATATAAATTTGATATTTGAGAATTATATTATACCTACTCACTTACCTACTAGGTATAGAATCAATTTCATTATAGTTTATAAACTTAACTAATGCAATTTAATATAATTAATTATAAACATGAATAAGTCAGTTGTATGTTCCGTTGATTTTTTTTCCCAGATTCGTGTGACCCACTACCAATGCATGTTGTAATGGAAAAAGATACGTTTTTACATAATTTCCAACGCAATTGTTTACATTTCAGAGCCACCTATAATACTGTCACTAAAATGTACGTTTCGTGCGCTAAACACAGCACGGGACTAGATCCCGGTGGCGTTGGGTCTGTAGAAAGGTACTGGGGCAATAATTGGTAATAATTATAAAATATTTAAAAAAAAAAAAGTTAACACTTGCGTATAACGTTTGTAGGTTATACTGTACGTATATAGCGTCGACGCGGTAATTAAAGGAAAAAACAACGGGTAATTATTCACTATAAATGATGTTTTATAATATACATACACCGAAAATATTACATTATAAATTATAATATATTAATGGTATTTAATGTCACCCGCCGTAGTATTATAGGTACGTGATGATTAATTGTGTGACGTTCGTGTCATCACATGTATAATATCCAAACGACATGATACGTAAATGCGTATACAATATTATTTATTATTATTGTTGTACGTATAATGCTCATTACTCGGCTGGAGGTACCTATCACCTATGTATAATAATTATACAAGTCGAGACTTTCAAACATAAAAGGTAAAAATCTCATTTTTTCTAAAAGTGTTTTGAATGTTTTTGACGAGCTTTATAAAGTTTAGTTGAGCCACGATCTGAGTATTATAGCGATCGACATTTTCGAGGTACGGCCGATTACAGTCATGTGCTGCTGAGCACTCTACTCCGCAAACTTTAAGTAAATATTTATAAATGATTAACTAGATTCTAGTCGTTAACTACTTGTATTTATCGAAAATACAATTGGCAAATAATATTTCTTATAGATAAATTATAAATGTTAATAACCGACTTTAAGACGTTATTACTCATTAAACAGTAGACTATGTAACAATTTAAATAAATCAAACAATATTATATTGTATAATATATTATATATTATGCTTTACATAAAATATTATAATAAATTAATAACATACGTTTTGTTTTATACGATATAATTAAATTAGCCAAGCAGCATACATTATTAATATTTACTCCGTAGGTTTTGAATGGTACATGTGCAACACTTAATTAAATTACATCGGTAAATATACTTAACACATTTAATTTAAGGCGGAAGTCAAAAAGAGGCTAAAAAAGGTACCAGTCAGGTACTAGGTAATTACAGCTAAATATAAACCTAACCTTGCATGATGTCGAAACATTTCATTTTTATTTATTTATAATATTAGCTGTTTAGTCATTCAGATATAAGATACAATATATTTTGCTAAACCACTATTAAAGATTTACTAAAACTAAAACGTCAATATTATTATCTTAAAACCGTGTGCTCGACAAACAAAAAATAGTTTATTTTTATCGGTTTTGGTATTTAGTTCAGATGTAAGATTTTCCATGTGTTGTTTTCCGCTAAATGTCATTGAGCCATAATAATAACATTTATCCCGGGCAAAGTCCACTATTATAGTTTAGTTGTATACAGTAATAATAATGTAGCGGTTATGGAATTCGTATCAATAATATTATTATCTCTTTGAAATTTGTTCGGACGTCGTCACTCGTAGAAGATAATATTATTATATCGTGCCTGCCTGTTCTGCAACGTGTATAATAATAATGTCATCACACTTCGGACCGGAAACTCTCGAAGCGACTTGATGTATCTACAGAAGACGGACAAACGGCGCCATTCGGTCGGACTTATTTCATATACATAATATTACATTATTTTAATCGCGATAATAATATTCGTATAAACCCTGCGCCAGTATTTTTAAACTGATTATTGCACGGCGTTAACGATGGTGACGACCGAAACCCTCGAAAAACGGTACCTACGCGTATCGCATCGTTGTCGCGATACGGTTTTTTTAATATTCTTAATTTTTTCGATTTTAATAGCTCGAGTGCGCGACCGAAAATAAAACAATAAAATACGCTCGTTTTGTGCTCGAAACAATACGGACTTATTCGCCGCCGCCTACGGCTATAGGTACGCGCATAAAATGTTTTAATTGTCGTAATAGCGTTTTTGTTGGCTGCAAACAATGTATAATAATAATATGTTACAATAATAACGCGTACCCGTAAAAATAACCGCCGCTCAAAATCGTTTACAGAAATAAAAACACTTTTACTAATTATCGCCATACCGTGCGATTGTGCAACAACAATTATTATCTTAAAGCCGCGTTCGGTATTAAAACATATTATAATGTACGTCATATTCGTTGTGCACTTTATTATATCGTTATATACGCATATTATACTCAGCTGGCCTCTGCTGGGTGTATAGTGTAGGCATATGTATATTAAAATACAGTTGAACCTCTAAATACCGGACACGCTTGATCGCTTGAAATCGCTTTTTCCACTATCAAAGAACCCCTCTCCCCCCAAAAAAAGCCTCTATGTGGTGGTCTTCATTTGGGGGGGGGGGAGGTTTCACTGTATGATTGACTATCACGGTTAGATAGGTCCGCCGAATCGGTTAAGAGGATGTCAGCGCACTATTTGTTTTCGCTCTCTAGCCCACGCGCAACATAGATAAAACGCATTTACGCGGAATCATTTTTTCTATGTTTTTTAGTAATCATAGAGTAAAATCACCCATTACAAAAAAGATATAATAATATTTATGAAGGAATGACATATCGATTTTATGTTTTATTGTTATTTGACTTTGTATTTGACTTTCAAAATAAACAAAATAATGTTGTAAATTTAAATGATGTTTCAATTGTTTTGAGACCATGTTTAGACAAATCGATATGTCATTCCCTCAAAAATATTATTCTTTATCTTTTTTGTGATGGGTGTTTATACTCTAAGATAACTTAAAATCGTAGAAAAAATTATCCTGCGTAAATGCGTTTTGTCTATGTTGCGCGTGGGCCAGAGAGAGAAAACAAATAGTGCGCTGACATCCTCTTAAGCTAACACAGCAAACGCGTATATCATATTTACCTGCAGATTTATATTATTTTCTGTATTTTTACAAAACGATTTTCCCCCGAAACCAGATACATCGATGATGATAATAATAATATATAGGTACAAGACGGTCCATAATGCGGCGATATTATGTTTCGAGACTGAAGATACAGTAACGTCCACGTCATAGAATAATAGCATTGATTGTAAATACTTGTTAGTATAGTACTTATAATCAACGATACTATGGAGATTTCACCATTTCGGTAGCCAACGAGTATTTGCCACATTTCTTGTATTAGGAATTCGGAGGTAAAGTATAATAATATGTTTCCTCTTCTTCGAACACCGATTTTCCGTACGATAAAGGTTACATTTGTATGATTTATGCGTTTTGTGATTTTCACCAGAATAAGTGACTACCTATGTAATTAGTCGATTATCAAGTATTCGATTATTTCGTCGGTAATCTTCAAGATCATATCTTATATCAAAGATTTTATTTTTAAACCCACAAGTTATAATAAATCAAAAATACTATACCTAGGTAGGTAGCTAGTTTAGTATGACTATAAACATTTATTACATTATACCTAAAATATGGTACATAGTGTTTCAGTATTCAATGTTATAGATTTAGAGTACCTAGGTATATTTTAGTATTTTACAATGGAAATTTCTAACTAAAAATTCAAATAAAAATAATATTGAAATTAAATATACTGGAAACAATAATTTGTCTTATTTAACCTTTTTACCGTGGTTTTTTTTTTAATATTCGATGTACCTATTATACACGAATATACCGTTAATAATATGACTAAACAATGTATAAATTTAGACTTTTGTTTTAACAAATAATAAAAATTATAAAATAAAATACAATTTCATACAGAATAAAATTATAACGATTGTAATATTATGATGTCAAAACTCATAACTCAAAAGTAGAAATTACAAAGAAAGGATCCTTCATCCTTATAATTTATAACATAATTATTGTGTATTATGCGATCCGTATTCGTGCTAGACATTAATCGCCTAACGGGTTCATTGAGCATGGCCTATGCTGCATAGGTGGTGGTGGACTGGTATGGAATGAGCCATTATACAGGGGAGCAGTAAATGTAGTAGACCGCCGAGGAACCTTAACAAAGAGACGACAAGGATAGAAGGATTCACCTTATATATTGTATATATTTGTAAATTATTATAATACGGCGTATATTCATAGCAATGGCCAGTAGTGGCGCCTGGATTTGATTTCAGAGCTGAGCAAAGGCAAGAGGACAACTACGCTGCATTATATTATTAGGACAGTAGAACAGGTAGGTACTTTCATCCCAATCAAGAAATTAACAGAAATACCACAGTGCCACGCTTTGGTACTTTAATAGTTTGGCATCGAACGTGTTACTTCCGATCAAAAGTATTTATATATAATATATATTATATAAAGGTACTATGTACAGGTGCTATTATTTATTATTATGGGCATGGACCGTTCTATAACACAAGAAAAGTATTTTAAGATTGCGTTCCTAAACATTTTACGGTTAGTAAACCAATATTGTGCACAATTAGTAATCATGATTACTTTTTAGTTTTATCTTCTGCAGGAGGCATGGAAAATATGTTTTTGTCCAATATAAATTATGATTAATATATTTTATTTTATTTTTTAAGGCATCAAAGGGTACGGTTGGTTTGGAACACGTGTATGTGACACTATGACGTGTGGCGATGATTTTTCACTAAAACCCGGGTGGTCATGCATCCGGGTACTAGCGACACCGGCTGATGCTCCACCTCAGAACACATTAGTGACTGAGGCCGACCACCACGCCACATCAGCTATAGCCCAAATGAATATATTATACATAAGCTATATTTTGTATAATGTATTAAAACAAATGACAGTTGAAAACCAAAAAAAAAACCAATATCTATTGTTTGGAATTTGGGTTATAATGTTATATACAATGGGGTAATACAACGATGAAACTATATTATATTATTTTTATTTTATTTAAGTAAAGTAACTAAAGTTGTATTGAATACTTATAAGTTATATTGAATTATCTTTTAAATAACATTTTAAATTCAGTAAAGATTACTTAAGCCACAATTATTTAGCGCAGTTTTTGGTGTATACCAATCCCGAAAATGACCGAGCGCAACATAGGCACTTATTATAATATTATGTAAAAGGTCGTAATAAGCTCTATCGGTGAACTTCCATTATTATTATTTATTATTACGTGCTCGATGGCGCGTGATGGTGTGGACAGAACACGACTTTCTAATAGTATATATAGCTAGTTCGCGTTTTGTCAGATCCATACGCGTCGAAAAAAAAAAAAAACCCATCGCCGCATATTATAATACTACAAACCTACTCATATATATATTATATATATTATTGTGCACAAATCTCGGTGCATTGTTATTTTGGTTTTTTTTTTTTTTTTACAATAATGCTCGTGTACAACAACGACGACGACAATTTATTAGAAATACGCGTACCTATTATCTATACATTATAATATACACGTGGTTTCGTACAGTGTATTGTTTACGACGGAATTATACGCGCGTATTCCGCAGTAAATAGCCGAGGATAATGGCGTCGGAACAAAGTCATATGGTATTATGGAGCAGGCGACTCCGTGTCCCCGTGTGTTATGAGTCTGCGGGGTCCGGATTTTTAGGTTAATACATATTATTATTATTATTATTACGCAGTTGTACAAGAGTAAAAAGTGTGGACGATTCGTTCGACGCAGAGTTTACGGGAAAAAGTTATTTTTTTGTTTAATATTTGAGAATATTTCAAGAGCTAGGGGGAATATTTTGTCAGTTGCGTGAAAAATAAATAATGGAGTTAGTACCCATATATTTTTTATTTAAATGATTACCGAGATTTTAATTTTGTATTATACATTTATACTTACCTATTATTTATTGATAAAATAAAATTTTTTTCTTTAAGGTTGCAATGGATTTATGTTCTATTTGTATGATTATCATTCGTTTTTAATAATATATAATAATTTGTACCCTTTTCGTCTGCTGGTAATTCACAAAACTCTTATAAGAGTTATATATGAGTTTATATATATACCTACATATATAAATATATATATATTTATATATATATAAACTCATAAATACAATTGAAAAATTAAATCCAATATTTTATTATAACCAACATAAAAGTATAATTGTAATAATTATAATTTATAGACCTCTCTGTTGGGATTAAGATAATAAGTTAGTTTAGTCTATGGGATGACAAATGACAATAATAATAATAATACATTCGATACTGTTGCTTAAAAATTTAAAATACTAGCCAGTGGTAACTGATAAGTAATTATTATTTAATTTTTTACATCTGTGATTAAAAAGTGCGCTAACCATCTGTCTTCTCGAAATAACCTATTATGCGCAGTTCTATATAATTTCACTAAGACAAAGTTCTTAATTAAATAAATGTATCAACACTACTACACAAGACATGACAGTTAAAATAAAATGTTCAGAAAAGTCCTTTGGCAATTAAAAAGTTTCACAAATATAAACAACCAAAACTAATCGAATAAAAGCGCTGCAGTATCTACGTTTAAGTTGATGGTTTTCACTCTATATATAAAGGTAATAAAATGAAATGTGTCCGGTGACGATAGGTAGTTTTATTAAAACCTTTTTCAGCATTTACACGAAAAAAAATGAATAGATAAAAAGATAAAAAAATTAACTAGTCAAGCCGTTGGACGGAAAAGGAACAGACGAAAAATCGAAACTGATTAAAATACAAACTGAACATCGAGTCATCCAGTCATAAAGTAAGTGTGACTTATATATTATTAGGTATGTGCCCAAAATACTTATATTTCCCTACGAATAATATATTGAATAATATTATTGTATGAAATATAATTATATCTGCCAATTTTAAATCGACGCATATATTATATAAACTATAATAATAATCCACTTTGTGTTTTTTGATGTCAGCCTAGTAATTATAACTTTTTAAAATGACTTCAACTATCATCAAGCTTAAATGTAAGAACATTATATCTGTGTTCTCTCGTTGGTTTTTTTACGATATTATAACTTTGAAGCAAGTTATGAGTATAATTATATAGGTACCTATGTAAAATATTAATATTTAAAAATGCTCATAATTCACTTAAGTATGTCATTGTGTAAAAAAAAATAATATATGTAATGCCGTTGATTTTCACCAAAATGACTAAAATTGTTATTTTTTGTTAGAATATTCGATTTCGCCAAAACCATTTTTTCTGCCCCAAACACGTGATGACAAACACCAAAAAAAATATTTTGTAAAAGGACAAATACAATACAACCAAATGTTTATTCCAGGAATAAAAATATATAACGTTTATCGACGACAGCAACTATTTTAACAATTATTGATACGATTTTATTTTAGAGCTCCCGAAAATCACAGGTGTTTTTGACAGTTATTTTCATATTATATTTTTTTAAATATTAAATTATATAACACATGTATTAGAACCACCGGTGCTAACATTTATTTCTATTTTTTTACACATATTTTAACTTCTAGTTTTTGGAATTCAATTTTTATATATACTTTATCATATTTTCAATAATTTGGATTGTTTATATCATCTAAGGAGTAGAATCCTGTTGATTGTAATTTATTTTTTCTCAAATGAGAATCAGCATATTTAAAAAGGATGTATTATTGGATCTAGTATTTATTATACTCTGGGATTTTCACAAATTAAAAAGTTATCAGAATTGTAGTTACTACAATTTTCAAATCAGCCCTCATATTTATTATTTTCCATATCCAATATATTATAATTGATCTAAGTATTCTTATAGTACATGAACTAATAACTAATAACGTGCAAGATACCTTATAATAAATTTTATGTTTTGTATTTTCACAGTTATAGATTTTTCTGGAATTATTATTTCGGAGATTTTTTTTCTGATTTCCCAAAAACTGTACGCGTTAACTGTACGAACACGATATAATATATTATACTGGTAACCTGTATTATACATTTATACATGTAAAGGTATACCTATACTTTATATGTTGCTTAAAAAAATCCGTCGTAATTTTCTCTTTTATTTGTTGCAGTGTTTGTCACATTTGACTCATACAATTTTTTTTCGACACGTGCAATACTCCACAAAAAGTTTAAAGCCCGTCAAATGCGCCAAATATAGGTTATATACATATGCAGATATACAGTAAATATTCGTGTACTTGCAGTTGCTCAGAAATACACGTATATATGCTCACAACAATACAATATAGGTAGGTACAATGTACATATTATATTAAAAATATAGTAACTATAATAAATCAATAATTATACTTGACTACGCATTATCGCTGGAACTTAATTCGGCCGACGTTTTAAATTATGATTTATGTTTAGTACGATAATACAAAATAGCTATACGACGAAGTATAAATGGTTATCAATATTCGTTTTATTTGTTGCGGAACGCACGAAGCGTCGACACATATAATTAACAAATATTAATTTTTTTCCGAAATTTTCTTTCTGGAAGATACACGCGTGATTCCATATAATTTTATAAATACTGATTAATGATTAAGTATGTTCCTTAATTTGTTCATTATGCGTTAACTGTTTGAATCGTGTGAATCTGTATCATTTTCCAAAAATAAAATTTCACAAAACGTTAGGTAATTTTTATCAAAGTAATGAGTGTTTGCTGTTGAATTAATAATCTCACCTGACTGCTTAAACCTAACCTAAGTCTTAAACCTATAGGTTTACGGTACTGTGTATTGTGTATAGTTTTCCTTATTGATTTGGATACGTTTTGTTACGTGATAAACTTTTCCTGGTTAAGCCTAAAAAAGAGACAAAATTTTATCCACACTCTTTTATACCAACTTTATACATCAGCCGAATACTAGCCACCACGGACTAAGATATAAAATATATATTAGTCCGTGTTAAACCCTAAAAGAAGTTAAAATATTACTTTACCTAAGGCACTTCGGTACAAACATCTAAATGTAATGCTACATCAATAGATGTGTCGTACATATGTAGCATATTCTACATATTTACAACTAAAAATACCTTTGTATTTAATTTTCTTATAACAAATTTGTCCATTTTGATTTAAAATACAAAATTCACAAGATTCGTGAATAGTGCTCACAGTCAGTAGTAGCTCTCGCACTCTGCTGAGTGCAGCTGTCTGCTAGTATTTAGTAATAAACTCGAATTGCATATAAATTATAATAATTAATAATTATACATTATCATAATTCACAGCCCATCCACAGGTTTATCACTTTGACCAACGAAGAACTTAATACAATTAGTACATACAGTCTAAGAAATTATAATGGTTACTAACTGCCAGTAATCTTACCTTACTGGTTATTAATTAGTGATTGCTGATTAATGATTATAAACGATAGTTTTTCTAAATTATTTCATACCCAAATGGCCACACACTCATATACAATATTATACATGTACACATAATTGTACATAATATTGTACATTTACAAGCATAACAAGTTAAAAATAGTATCAGGGGTACGAAACTGTGCATTGTGGCCTTGAACACGGTCTCCCGTAGCATGGCGTAGTGTACCCGGCTACGCAGCAGTAACGTTTTCCGAATACGGAAAAATATTATAATATCATAGAACAATAATACTAAAATATAATAAAATAATAAACTATATCTGAGAAATGAAAATTACAAATATACAGAACATTTTCTTTTTATTACCGAAAATTCTAATAGGTATACGGGGCTATACGGCCGTATACCTGCGTATCGCCGTTTATTTAGAGAGTATAAAAAAAAAAACTAGAGAAGTGAGTATACGCCGTATACCCCCGTATACCCCCCAATACACCACTGACGGTAGGTAATACCTACTATATTATAATATATTATATACAATTGTAAGCTTGTATGTGTTGTGAATCACTTTTTCTAAGAAAACCATGTGACTGCAGAAGTATTGTATTATATAATATTATGTTTAAGAATTTGGTAATCTAGGTTGATGCGCATGAAGAGCCAAAATAATATATATTTATTTATTAACTACTATCATAATATATTGGGTGTTTGGGACACCCGCCGAGGGTGTTGTTAACGCCAATATATAATAATAAGAAAAAGGAAAAGGAATTAAGACTTTAAGCGTATATTATAGGTGTAACGTTGAGATTAAGTGTAGGTACACCTACTGTGAAATAATATTTTGCGAATGACCACAGTGCGATATGCACCTAAATGTCTCATAAATGTTATAAATAACAGGAAAAAAAATTCGAGAGAAATAAACACAGATTAGATAGCCTCAGAGCGTATATAATGGGTGATTTTCGGTTTCCCTGCAGCGTCAGACAGTGGAGCCGCACAGCGTCATGACGCCACGTCTAGACGCCGACCACGTCCAGACCGTTAGTTGACGCTGCAGGGAAACTGCACCTTATATAGGTAAACACTTGACACACCTTTTCTCGAAAAGTATTTTGAAATATTTTTTTCACCTAGTTACTACCAAATTTGTACAAGTTCTTCTTCGTCGTTTGAATGAATATTTTCCCAAGAATAACCCACTCGTAAAAATCGAATTTCCAAAGAATAGTTATAATAGATACCTATAAGTATTTAAAGCATAGCTAACCCACTGAAGACTGTCCTACACCGGTCATCTAAACTTTAAATACTTAAAATTAATAAATTATTCCTTTGGAAATTCGATTGTATAATACACTTAAATTGTCGAAAAAATATTTGCTTCGGAACATGACATGTATGAAATGTATGCTAAGCGGCATTCAAAAAAGTAAAACATAAAAATTATAACGATAGAAATATAGTTTTTTAAGTTTTTTATAACAGTGAATATATAATGGAGAGTGTCTAAAAGAATCACCACGCTTGTAAATATATACATTTAAATTGGGCATTGGCCACCGTTATTTTTGGGTACCTAATACCTATAAGATGGTATATCAACATCACACATGTATCCGATACCGGATGTACCACCACTCGTATACCAATAATAGGTATCGATATTTATACAATATAAATTACACAATATGTGACGGATGCAAGGGAGCGTTTTTTTTTTTGATTGGATTTCAGTAGCATCCGTGCAGTGGGGAACGCGAACAATCGGCATTTCGAATTATAATATTATATGTATATTGTACCTATATGAAAAAAAAAACTATAAATACGTACATACATCTATATATATAATAGGTATATATATATATATATATAGGTATAGACGTATAAAATAACAAGCAAAACCCGACCCTGACTTTTGAGTCTCACGCGAGTCCGGTCCGAAGGGGATGGCGACCGACTGATAAAAATGTCACGAAATAAAAAAAATGAAAATAATGCCCCGTTAAGACCCTCTTTTTTTGCACTGTGTATAAACACGCACGCACGCACGTGCACGCTCACACACACACACACACACACACACACACACACACACACAAACGTAGTATGTATATAATACGCGCTCTTTGGCCTATTATGAGCGCGCGTGTATTCGGGGTGATGGAAACAATGTGTAAATATATCAATGGACATAATAGGAAATTGATTTTTTCTTTTTTTTTCCCTTTTTACACTTGCCCCGACAACGGGATTTACGGCAGGATCTCTGCGGTCCGACGGATTATGTCAGTTCTCATGAAACGTTATTCGCTCGTTATAAACCATCATCGCCACGTGGTTGTAGATTATATACCTATACATGATACAAATGTATAATAGGTATACAGTACATGTTAGATTATAATAATGATTATATAAAAACATACCTATATAGCCTGATGTACTTACGCCCCGCGAGTCCTCCTCCCGTTTATCCGATAATATTTTGTAGATCGAAACGGTCGAATGGTTTTCGCGGTTTTGTTCACATAAACGTATATAGGTATAACACTGCACGTTATACCTATACAACCACTGCACCATACCGTAGACAATCGAAACGGATTACGTATTATATCAGTGCCGTGGAAACTATCATTGAAGGCACCCAGGGGCAATCATATTTGGTGCCCCTATATTCAACATGACATTTGATATCGTGTCTATTTAAGGAAGCTAAGATATTATGGGTAGGTCATAGAGTAAAGAATACGTAGGTACATTTAATTATTTAAATCTCTACCGTTACAGCTCGTTGTATGCTCACGAATAACTTTTCTATCACGGCAATAGGAACACTTTGGTAAATTATTCATATTATCATAATATTTTATATTATCAATAAACAATGAGATAATTAAAAAAATAATCAGATGACACATGTTTTTAGTTGTAAAAATAATTTATGACTTATTTAATATAGGTACCTATAATACAGTTTTACCTATATATTCTATGTAAAACACGATTATTACTAAATAAACAATTTGGTTAAATAAGTTATGTAAAAAATTTACTGAAAATAATTAATAATATCATTCCTATTTGCTTTGATTGGAATTAGTAGATATACTATAGACTGCAAGAACTCCAACATTCTGTATTGATTTGTATATTAAATGCCATGATGGCCAACTCGAGTTGGGCATGCGTTTTTTTTAGGCAGCATTCAATTATTTTGAAACTAAATATTTAAGATATGTATATAACATATTTTTAAGCAAATTAATAACAAAAAAATATAAATTTATGTTTTGGTTTAGTGCCCTTCAAAAGTTGTTATTTCTAGTTCCTTATATTGTACTTTCTCCTATAATAATACGTATAAAGTTGTATTAAGCACACCAGCGCACTGCATATTACGCTATCTGAAAAATAACGTCCAAACAATTATTAAGAGAGTGAATACTATAAAGTATAAAGTTCTATTATAATTGGGTGAGCCGAATTCATATTTCCATTTAAAACTTCTGAAACTATCATTGAAATCGGTGCCAAAAACTTGTATTTTTCAATACAGCGAACACGAAATTCACAATCAGATACCCTCATAAAGCTAGCAGGACTACCCTCCTACATAACTTATTTAACCAAATTGTTTATTTAGTTATTTTTGTTTGTATTAACATTCGTGTTTTTTATTTAGAATTACTGTAGGTATATAATACCCTTATAATACCCCTTCGTATAATATTTTAGTTCTTTAATTTATAAGAAATATAATATTGAATCAGTCGTTTAAGTATTAAGCAGACAGTATAGTAGTCGTTCATATTATATTAGATTTTAGATTTTGAGTGGAGTGACAATAATAGATTTTACAACGATGTATGTTTTGTTGTTGTGTGTATGTGACCTGTGTACCTACATGATAAGTAGTTGAAATAATGCTTCAATTTGGAAGTTCAGTATCTTTTTTGATGGGAAAATGAATCTGTACATTGAGGAGGTATAAATTTAAAATTCCCAATAGTTTTCAAAATTATACAAGGCAAAACAAAGAAAAAAAAATTAAGGAAAAACGGGAAATCGAAATTATTTAAAATAAGAGTTCATGGTCAATCCAAAATAACTGTTAATGAGCGTCTGAAGTTATAATGTTGACCAAATCCATTCAAATTACGAAAATTGTCAAAGTATTTCGAGTTTATACAATTTTTTCTATTTTTGTCTTAGCTTTGAAAGTTGTATACAAGATTCCCCTTAGGTTTTGCTACATTTAACATAAAAAATTACTTTACCGGATAGTCAAATTAAATTTTTACGAGCGTTTGTTATTATTAGACCGCGGATTATATGCAGTGAAAATACTCTATTATATGCATGCAAATATGCAGCATAAAATACAGAAATATGCATAGACTATGTTAAAATATGCACTAAGAATTAAATTTAAAAACAATATGAAAAAATTATGGTGATGAAATTTATTAACAAAAAAATTATTATATTATATTTATGTAAATTTATTTAGAACTGTAGTTCTCGTAGCAGTATATTACTAAATGTTGCTCCAAGTGGTCCATTGTAAAACTATGGCGCTTGTCATCCAAAATAAGTTTAAATGCAGAAAATGACCGTTCAACATCACAGGACGTCACAGGACAGTATTTAAACTTAGAAGCCATGTTGCTCGTTATTGTATTGGGGAGTACAGTACTTGTGCCATTAATGTAAGCGTCGATCATACTTAGGGAATCATATCCGGGATTTTTGTTCAGTAATCGAGTAATCTTTGTTTTGATTTTTTCTGAAAATACGTCAGGCAGTTCAGATGCTGTTGTTAATAATCCCTCCATAACTTTTAATGAATTGTGTAGTAACAAGTTTCTTGCTTCTAGACTTGTAATTAGTTCTGGTATTTTAGAAAAATGTGTAAAAATCAGATTTAAATCATGTTGTATTGACGAGGTTTCAAATGCTTCCTTGGCATCACGGATTGATAAGGCGTGAAAATACGATTATATGCAATTTACATCGTGATCAATGAAATATGCATACTTGGTAAAAAAATACGATTATATGCAAATGCATATGCAGATATGCAAATGCATATAATCCGCGGTCTAGTTATTATACATTGGGTATTCACCAGCTGTAAATTAACACATTCTCATACAACGATTTTCTTATTTTGTTGTTATTGAATATAACCGCGAGATACTTGAAATTTACACCAAACGTTTATTTTATCATTTCCCAAACTTGACTTAAAATATTTTGACTCGTTTTGAGCTTTTTATAGACATTTAAAATTTTTTTTTCTATAAATGTCAATAAAATGTTATTCGTTGGGTTAAGACGTGAAAACTTAATACAAGGCTTCTGATATTGTAACAATAGCAATTGAAACATAAAAAATACATAGGCACTTTTTTTTAACTTCGAATTTTGACAAAATTTATCAAATTTAAAATTGATTTTGAAGTTAAAAACGTATCAAATGTTCAACTTTTATATCTATAAGAATTACTTCGAGTATTTTTGTCAGTGCGGAGGCGGTCTTATTTATTTTGATAATACTGTTAAACGTTCTATAGTTGATGGTAAATAGGGGCATTTTCCGTACTAAATATCGTATAAAATAATAATCAATAACACTTAAAAAACAGTGCGTCGGGGGATCTACCACCACCACCACCACCACTACAACCACCGCCACCATCATCAACATTTAGCGCAAACAGCGCCGCCCCTAATCAGTCCCAGGCCGTCGTTACCAGGCGGGTTGCTTTAATAGTTTAATGTACATTAATATACTTACGTCACGTGTTGACCGCGAGTTCTCGTCTGTACGGAATGACAATCGACTATCACCAAAATATCGTATATTAATATTATTATCATTATTATTGTCCCCAAACATCACGTGGTGTCGTCAATAGACTCAATTCGCCCGTATCGTGTTTCACTTTACGGTTTACCATTCAATAAGTTATAATATGGTGCACAACAATAATCATAATAATGTACAAAACGGGCCGTAGTTAATATACAGCTATTGTCCGGGGTACAATCGTAGTAAGTACCACTATATATATATTATACTATTATTATTACCTACTATTATTATACGTTTGTTATGCAAATCTCATCGAAACCGGTTTTTAATTGTGCTCGAATGTGCCGATGTTCGTTTACGAATACGAACGGAATAACAATCGCGATACGATTATACAATAATAATATGTGTTTGCACGGAAATTAAAATATAAATCGTATCGTTGCCTGGCGTGTAACAACACTCGCACCGCTGTTGTATTATAATGTAAGCCCATTGATAAAATATAATATGGGAATGTGGAAGGTGAAAAAGTTTGATTGTTGTTAAATCATAACACATTGACTGCTGCGCACGCGAAGGGTCGTTGTCAGACCTCAAATAGTTTTAAGGATTTTTTCCGTCATTGCCTTAATAATGAAATAATAATTATGTTTGCTATTAGAACGATAAAATCGATAGCGTTTAGTGATGTACTCAGGAAAGTAAAAATTAATCGGAAAGATAGTGTTAAAAATGTATAGATCTACACTGCACGTATAATAATAGTAAAATATTATCATAGTGTGTACAATTAATAGTGCACAACGCAACGAATCGGAAATTCGAGGTCCGGTGAGTTAGGGGGAAACTGAAAAGCACTAATTCAGCGGGAACCACCAAGTTTTAGTGCTAAATTAGTGCTTTAAGTATATATAAAATACAAATTAGTGCTACATTCAAACCATAGTTATCACCATCGGCGTTTTCCAACTTAGCGGGATCGTGAATAAGGGCGTAAACTGCGCCCTGCAAATGACCTTTTTTTTGTAAGCTGCGCCCCAATTAAATTTTCTTTAATTTTGGTAAAATATAGTTTTTCAATTTTAAATGTTTACCTGGACGCAGTTTACATGTCACCAGTTTACACTTGATAAGAACTCGGCTGCAGTTTACTTGTATGATCTTATGTTTACCTTTGCCTTGGGGCGCAGTTTACAATCGCCGACGAAAATCACTACATACGAAGTGAGTCCCAATAAAAAACCGTTTAGAACGAATTGAATAACAGGGTACTTTTCAGTAGGTACACTAATATATAGGTACTAATTAAAATTACTTAATACTAAATAAAAAATTGAATTTTTGAAAAAAAAACTATTCCATCCTATTCTTAACAATTTACAAAAATTGTTTTTTTTTTTTTTATATTAATTTGGAAATATTTGATAAATGTACAGTGTAATATAATATTGTACTATTAGGTTGTTTAAAATAATAATAAATACATTTTAAATTTAATAATTTTTCGTATTAGTAAAAACTATAAACTTAGCGATAAGCATTTTTTGTAAATTATGATATTTGTTTTATAACTGCTGTTTTTTCTCTAATCTTGTTTTCCTTAGCTAGGTATATAATGGTATCATATAGCGAGGTTCGGGTAATTATGCGTTGGTTATTTTTTTATCAAGTAGAACTTACTATAGACACGCATAACATAACATATTACAAATGAAAAAAACTACAGACTCAGTTAATTTTGTACTACTTTTCTTTTACACTCAATTAGTATTATAAATGTCGAGTCGTTGTTTTTTCTTGTTCTGGTATGGGATTTAATTATAGAATGCAATTATAATGGCGTAAATCAGATAAATTATCAACCAGATAATAGTTTTAATTAATAATATAAAATTATTTGATTTTTACACATAATATAGTTATAGATTTGATATGCTTGTAGACTTTATGGTGTACATACAAAAATCACAAAGCGACCACTCGGAATCGGTGGATTTAGAGTTTAGACCATGGTCCATGAACTAACAGATTAACTAATATTATTTTAAGTTTATGGTTCAGACGTTTTGTAAAGTCGATCTACGAACAAACAAAGAAATTAATATAATATGATGACCGAATAATATACGGCTATACCTTATATCATACGCGGATAGTTGTGCGACCGCGACGGTAGAAAACGTTAATTACCACAGTGGTTAAATTATGGTTGCCGAATAATTGATAATGATAATAATAAGGGTGTAGGCTGTAGGCATTACAATGAAATTGCTTATAACTCACGAGTTCACGACTGAAAGAACACTTCCACCAAACACAAGAGTGTGTTGTTACCTTTAAGTTTAATAATAGGTAAAATGTAAATTCACTCTAATATTAAAACTAATGATACTAAATGATAACTGCTGAACGTAAATTTACTTTTCACGCAGTTGCCAGATGGAGAGAACACATGCGATGGAGACTTTCCTGTTAAAAAAATAAGGTAGGTGCAATTATAAAAAAAGACGTCACTATTTTATTACAAAATACAAGTATAAAAATAAGTAAAAATTATTGGTTTTGGGACTCCCAAATTGGGAGAGCAAAAGTTCAGTGTTTTACTTCTATAACATAATTAATATATTATCGTTATTTGTTTTCTTAATTTGTAATGCATTATTATATTATATCTTAATAGTAAATACTTGAAGATAATTAATTTGTTAATAATTGGTGTACCCAAAACAGATATATTTTCTTTGCAATTATTTCTTCTGTCAAAATATAATATTATCTAGTTGTTATATAATTATCTTTATTTTATTCCTAAGGAAATGTATACTATGTTTTTCTTGTGATATACAGTAATTTTGGATGAATCTTAAAAACTTAAGCGACTTCTAAATGTATTTTTCTTTCAAATATAAATTTTAAAAGGTTAGGTAAAATTAATGTAAAGATAAGAACGACTTAACATTGAACATCGTGACAAAAGTTAAGTCCTATAACACTCGTTAGGTAATCATACCCGTCGCGCCAATGAATACGGTTTCTAATGTTTTAAAGGTACCTATGTAATAATATTGAGTCGGTATAATTAATTTGGAAATACTTGATTAATGCGTGTAATATAATATTGTAATATATTAGGTTGTTTAAAATAATAATACATTTTAAATTTCATAATGTATTGTATTGGTAAAAACTATAAACTTAGCGATAAACATTTTATGTAAATCATGATATTTGTTTTACAACTGCTGTTTTTTCTCTAATCTCGTTTTTCTTACCTATATATTATTCATATAGTAAAGCTTGGGGAATTATGTGTTGGTATATTTTTCTTTTATACTCAATTAGTCTATTATAATATATAAATGTCAAGTCGTTATTTTTTCTCGTTCTAGTAGTATGATTCAATTAGAATGCAATTATAATGGCGTCAATCAGATAAATTATCAACCAGATAATTTTAATTAATAATATAAAATTATTTGATTTTTACACATAATATATTATATAGTTATTTGTTTTCTTAATATATGATGTATTTAATATTATATCTAAATAGTAAATACTTGAAGATAATTAATTAGTTAATAATTGGTGTCCCCAAAAGTGATATATTTTCACTGCAATTATTTCTTCTGTTAAAATATAATATGTCTAGTTGATATATAAAATTTTCCTTTGTTTTATTCCTAAGGAAATGTAATGTTTTTTTTGTGCTTTACAGTAATTTTGGACGAATCTTAATAACTCCAGCGGCTTCTAAAAGTCCTCTAACACTTGTTATAGGTAATCATACCCGTCGCGTCAATGAATACGGTTTCTATTGTTGTATACGTAATAATATTGAGTATATAATATAATAATATACAATAATATAACATACTCAATGGTGATGCCCAACCGATTTTCTTCAGTATATTTTGTTGTATCACTGTATTATGTAGGTACGTTGTGTACGTACCTACATAATAAATATTGAATTAGTTTTTTATCTTTTAGATATAACATAGTATTGATGAGTGATGCCTAATAATTTTACATTTTAAAAAAAATATTTTGTCAGCTTTGTTTTAGAACTTATTGTAATGGTTCCCATAGAATATGCCTCCTTATATTTGTGCTACCCGGGCCAACTGCGAAGTTTTAGACGGTAGGTAGTCGATAAGAGGAAGTGTAAACATATCTCATGCGCACAAATATTAAATTATTTCGTCTTCGTACGATTTCGCTAAGAGCCCTGCACACTACAAAACCGTCATTGTCGTCAGGCCGTTATTACTTATTATTATATATTACATATATACACATTCGTTTGTTTGTTTTGTTTATTTATTTTTTTTTTCAAACGCGGAGAAGGGGTATACGAGAACACAATAGCCGCGTTCCGGGTGTCGCCGTCGAGACATCCGAATCGTTCTCTTCTCCGCTCCCTAACTGCTGCAGTATACCAGTGTTAAACAATACATTATTATTAATGTTTACATATATATATTATTATATACACACGGGGGTGGCGTGCGGACGAGCTGTTGTATTATTATTGCTGTCTCGGTTCGTATGGAATAATAATAAAAAAAAAAATATCCGTGATTAAACACGCCGCCGTTATCGAGATGACGTTGATTTCGAGACTCGATTTCTACGTGGGGGGGGGGGGGGGTGCGTCTGTATAATGGGACGAAAATCGTTCAGCGACCGCTGTATAGTGGGTGTGTATACACAGAAGAGCATTCGCGGTGTCGTTGTGGGGTTTGCACATGCTGACTGCTTGGGGCCTGATAATACTATTAGCACTTCAGGTTCTAGGACAATAATATTTATTAAACTATAAATAAATACTTCTATTTATGCCCAAAAAAGATCCCTTTCAAATTAACGCTTATCGAGCAATAAACACAGATGCTACATTACGTAGGAATCAATAAAAAATATGTACAATATTTTAACCTAATTAATTTTATTAAGAATTTACGATGACGGTTTAATGAAAAACAATTAGATATCTCATCATCGTGGCGTTTTTTCTTCAGTTCTACGGTGCAAAACAATAAATGCTTATAATTAATAATAATAATTATTATGTTCGTATATAACGACGATTTCCGCTTCTCAAGACGACGGTAATTATTCGTTAAAATATAACTTACAATAAGGCAATATATATTTTTAGTTAAAACTATTAACGATAAAATATAATATAGTATTCCGATATATATTACTTTCTATTCTTTACTATACTAATTAGTAATGTAGTACTTAAGTAGTTTGAGCTATTTGTGAATAATTGTGTATTTATTATTACGTGAATTGGTTTTAACTTTTAAATAATAAACTCTCCAAGGCGATTAAGAAAATACTTTCCATAAACGAATAATTATATACGCTACACTTTGACTTACTGCTATTTTAACAAACTAATACAGACACTCAGTTTATAATAATATTATGTTTTAATTAAAAACTTCACGAATGGAAAAAAGCTATGTATTTATCTTCGACGAAGCATAGACGAGTTTTCAATATAAAATGCATTTCTGTTGGAGTGCAGTACAATGGATTATTATATACGTGAATAGCTGTGTATATGTGCGTGTACACTGTACATAATATATAATATTTAATATTATACATATATACATCCATTATATATATATATTCATAACTCAGTTACAATACAATATACATATACATATTTATATATATATAAGTAGATTTCAATTACAATTGAACAAGTTAAAAGTATCAACACAATGTAATAGTCGAGAGTTGCAGCGAATAAAACGAATATTTTTTTTCGATTATTAGTTATGTTCGTTATACAAACACTACATAGGTAGGTATATTTAATATATATATATACACTATATAGTATACATTTATACATAAGTTGTGCTATAGCCGAGGTCTCCGCCCTCAACCACCTCCCGTCGACCCTTGCCCACCCCTTATGCGTTTCAGTGGGGCGGAGACCTGCAGCTATAACGATGGACCGGCCGGTCGGCCTTGGTATACCGGTCAATGTTTTTCAGGGATTTTAAAACTCTTCATAACCGATCTTTGGCTCAGTTAAGTCGTTATCTGGTGGAAGTAAGATACCTTATATATACCTAATATGTATGTAAGTGTACAGTACACAGTGTACTAGAGTATATATAGCTGATATCGTAAGAGCCCGCTACACTGCAGCCATTTGTTGTCTCCGTTTAACAAGATTTTGTTAAGAACCTTATCTATGTTTGTATATGGGTTTTTAACGATAGTTTAATTTTTTAGCAAGTTATGCGTATATAATATAGCGTAAATTAAAAATGATCATAATAACTTAACAACTGAGTTATCGTAAACGTTCAAGTACAGATAATGTTCTTACCATCAAGTTTCATAATAGGTCGATTCGCTCTAGTTTTTAACTAACAGAGTTAAACGCAATCTGCTGAGCGTAAATTTGTTATTTTACGCACTTTTAAGACAAAGACAACAAATGTCTGTGTAGCATCCTCTTAATCATGCTCTGCTCACAACAGTTTTTTTGATTGTAATTCTTCAGAGTTGTTTTTAATTTTATCGGCATCCACTACTGCAATAAAAAAAGCAATATGGAAAAACACTTAAGAATCTTTCTTTAATATTCAAAATTATTTTTAAACTACCTACAGATTTTAATAAAGTTTCTACAGTTACAAAGATAATTTTAATTTTCTAAGTTCTAGTCTTTCCACTTTTAGAAAATGCGTCCAATAATTTCTCATCTGATATTTATCAGATTTATCTTTGTATGACTATATATAAATAAAATAATATTAATTAACAAAGCCTACAAGTTTGGATTTTGATTTTATATTTCCAAGGTAGGTCCTTATAGCCTCTTTTAAGTAGAAAAACGTCAGATTTCCGTTCATACGTTGGTAGATTAGTTGAGTTAAAACTAACTTTAGGACTTGGTAAGTATATTTTGGAACATATGTTGTTACTGTGATTCGTGTGTGTGTGAAAAAAATAGTGTTGGAAACGCATGTCCCTGACAGGTAATACTGTAATAGGTACATAATCACGTTACCACCTACATGAACGATAAGTAACGATTCACACTCGGAACTGTCTGTAATACCTATAGAATATTCGAATAGGTACTATACAATTTTGTTAAAAACCACCAAAATAAGAAAATAGATATAGAACATTAAAATATGTAAACTTACATTTTAGAGTTTTGCAGCGACATTTATACAAATTACAAATTACATGCAGGTTACGTCATAATAATCCATTCAAAGAACGCACTGAATTTTAAATTTTCCTAAAATTTTAAGGAGGGTTGCATCCTCTTCAGCCAGGGGCACTGGTCTGCAGTAGTGACTCGACTTCGCGTTTCAGAAAAAAAAAGTGAGTAACAGATGACGTATTGACTTCTGGCTCAATTAAATCATGCTACTGCGAGTTTGGTACATAGGCTGTACGTAAATCATGGTGGTGGGATAAGGGTAAAATGGTTGAGATAAAGTGGTCAGCGAGGACCGAAAGAAAATAAAGAAAAATGAGTAGTTATATCAAATGTTTTTTTTTACTCTATGTACTTTATATTTATATAAAAGTGAAAAGGCCTATAGAATTTGGGCGGGTATAGTCGTGTTCGCATGGCTAAACATCAATCCGATTTAATGTTCGTGGCCTTACACTCGACAAAAATCAAACCAAAATAATATTTTATAGTATTATTGCTATATCAAATAATTAAGCTGAAGTAGTTCCGGGATACTTTTTATTATAATCGTGCGTGTACCCGCAATAATGTTCGCAGTGACATAAAAAATTATATATATTTATATTTATTTATTTTATCATTATAATTTTATTTTGTGTGTACAATAAAGTGTAACCCTTGTATTTGTATTCGACGGTATATACATATATACCTATATATATATATATATACACACCATAATGCCTACAGGATTTAAAACCATCGGGCCGGAAACAGTGCACGCATGCCTGATCCGTTTAATTGGCATCAGCGGCAGTAGAAGTAGCAGTCAATCGTGAATACACTGTGGTTTGAAAAATAATAATAATAAAGAGCTGTATAGAGGAAAAAGGCGAAAGGAAAGGCGAAAAAAAAACCCCACACAGCCATGTTATAATACACGTCGGGTAATTTAAATTTTATTTATTTTTTTTACCCCATTATGTACGCCATCTGAAGTGGATCGCGTTAAAAATTTCGTCGTTTTCTCAACGGTCCGCGCAGCAAAGGTTTTGCCCTTCTCTCTCTTCCTCCGTCTCTCTCCGAGCCGGCCCCGTCCGCTGTTTATTTTTAAACAACGCTCGCACACCGGCACACGTACAAGTGGTTCATACCGTGGTTATGGGTACCTAACTGCACCAGTGGCAACTGTGTGTGTGTGGGTGCATTTACAGAAAATGACATTTTCTACTCTGCACGTGTATGCGTGCGCGTACTGTGTAAGCCGTGCAGTTATTATGTATAATATTATTATAATCGCGTTCCACACAATAATAATAATAATAATAATAATATAATATAATATATTGTATAGTAATAATGTTATGCATACGTTCTGTATATAATAGTGGCACGAGCTTTTCCGAGTATAATATATGCGTCGTCGTCGTGAAAGGAAAGTGTGGCCAATTAAAAAAAAAGTCAACAGTGAGCGACCCCCTCCCCCCCATTTAAAGGCTGAACGTCTCGTGTTTCTCCGCGCTGTTATTATTATTATAAAATACAAAGTATAAAAATATTAAGTACGCCTCGTAAGTATAATAATATTATTATAAATTATAATAATAACGAATAGCGCTAGCGTATAATGTTCTTGAAGGGTCCGACGACGGTGCGGGTTTCAGCGTGGTATCTCGCCCACGACGATGTATTTAACAATTAATATTGTATAATATTGAATAATAATAATATGAATATATATTATTTTTATAATATTTTTCGTTTCGCTCTAGACGTGAGACGCCGCCCCGCTTTTCGGTCATTCACTCAATCACTGGGTTCCAGATCAAAATATCTCCGCAAAAATATTTCTGATTTCAAATATCTCCAGTACAAAATAACTCCTGTTAAAAATATCTCTAATGCAAATATCTCCCATGAAAATATTTAAAAAATAAATATTATTACTAGAAAATGTACTTACTTCAGTAATTAAATCACTTCAGCCATTAGTATTATTATAATTAATATATTATATAAAAATATTATTGTAGTAGGTATATTATACGTAAAACTCACTGTATTGTAATTTTATAAATAATTTATTTTGTACTTGTAATAATAATAATATATTATCTTAAAAACTACATAACATATTTTCAATATTTTCATGGGAGAAATTTGCATTAGAGATATTTTGACTGGAGATATTTTTGCGGATATATTTTGACCGGTCACCCAATTAATGAGACTGATTAAAGATGTTTATGGGAGAAGGCCGGTGGTGATGTGAGGACACTTTATTTCTAACGCTATTTTCCACAAATTGTGTATGACATATTGTAGGTAAAAAAGTCTATTATTTTATTGCAACAAAGACGTACGTGGGGAGCTGAATAAATATGACGTCTACTGCAGTGGTGGTCGTTTTAGATCTTTCTAGAGTCGTCAAACTAATTAAATTACAATACTAAACAGTAAACATAACTGCTGAAAAGTAAAAAATATTAATTGCTAACAGTCGGTAACAGATTTTTTTATAAATCACTGATTAGTTTAATCGTAGTTGTTTTGTTTTTAGAATTTTAATTGTGTCAACTGTCAGTTGAATCAATTTATTGACGTTGGTAGGCACGGATCCAGAGCAAAGATCTAGGGGGGAAGGACCCGAAAATTTTTTTTACAACACAAATATATAATACAGTTATAATGTAATATAATTTATTCTTAATTCAAAAATGTTATTATAATAGTATAGATAATTGTAAAATTATACAATATTTGAATCATGATTCACGATTCACCATAGTACTATCTTAGTTTATGCTATCCGTATAATATATTATCAGACATATCTGTGATTGAAATATAGTAGGTAACATCAGGATCTGTAGAATTTGAGAAATAATACGCCTGGGGGGGGGGGCCTGGGCCTAGCACCCCCTGGATCCATCACTGAACGTATTATATATTAATATTTTAATATATGTATAATATGTTCCTTCACACACACACACACACACACACACACACTAAGTATATACACGTCATCTGGCCCAATGTTAGGGATTTTAAAACTGGACATGGAAAAATGGCTACCTTACCATCTCTACCCTCCAAAAGACTTCACTGCGGTAGTCGTGGCTGTAAATTGTTATATAATAATATACAAAGGTAATGTGCACAGACGTTGCATAGTAACAATTATTGTTCGTTATTCAGTCGATCGCTAGATATAGATAGATAATCTATATTAGGTATGTAATGGAGAAAACCTTTTTCAACCGTCTTTTACCACTTGATTATATATACCTATAAAAGTCAGTGGTTCTTAACCAGTGTTCCGCGGAACATGAATGCTTTGTCACTATATGTGAACTTCGATAAAGTGTTCCGCCAAAATTTAAAAAACAGTAAAAAAAAAATATTGTTAAGAAGAATTTTTAGTTTCATCGTCTTCACTTGTACTATATTATGGTCATAATATTTTCTATTGGCCGATTAGTAAAGCACTATGTATGTAATTTTAATGTATGTAATTGTTTTATGCAATTTAAAAAATTAAGTATTCAAGTATAAGTGTACCTACTGTTTTCTTTTACGGCTGTGATTCACAAAAATATTACAATATTTTGTGTTATATGCTGTTATAGGCTATAGCCCAGTAGTTCCCAACCAGGGGGAATTTAGATACTACACGGAAGAGGGGTAAATATATTATATATAGTGATGATAAAATAACGAGAATTTTGTTGTTAAAATAATTATGCCATTTTAACCAGTAAAATTGAAAACAATAAATCAATTTCACTCATAAGTTATAGTATTTAATATGAACATATTTATAAGATTGTAGCAAAAAATATAAAAATAATAATACAAATTATAAAGTTGATTTATATTATATTTTTAAAAAATGAAAAAAAAGTCTTTAGTATGTAGTAAAATATATAGTTATTTTGTATCACTAAAACAAAAACAAAAAGTTCGTCTAATCTATAATTTAAGGGGAGCTGAGATTTTCGAAAATTTACAAGGGGGCGTAGAATAAAAAAAGTTGGGGGAACCATTGCTATAGCAATTGCCCTATTAGGTACTTATGTACAGTGAAACTTCCATTAACAGCATTTTCTGTTTAACGGAATATTTTTGAGAACCAATACCTAAATTAGAACCAAATTTATTCAATTCTATTTAATAAAATTCTCTATAATACGATTTTTTTTTTATGCCACACGAGACCTTGTAATA
Source organism: Nasonovia ribisnigri (assembly GCA_027563435.1). Classification (NCBI taxonomy): domain Eukaryota; kingdom Metazoa; phylum Arthropoda; class Insecta; order Hemiptera; family Aphididae; genus Nasonovia; species Nasonovia ribisnigri. The sequence continues at coordinate 240,301 of JANEHU010001070.1, forward strand.
TAGAAGTTTATACACACACACACACACACACACACACACACACACACACACACACACACACACACACACACACACACACACACACACACACACACACACACACACACACACACACACACACACACACACACACACACACGCACGCACGCACGCACGCACGCACGCACGCACGCACGCATATATACATTCGATCGACGAAAAAAGCAAAAATCTTATACAATTTTAAGTGTTCTGGGATTACGAAAAAGTTATGAACCGTTGCTATAGCCTAGCTATATCGCCCTATTCTGTATATACCTATATATAATATTATAAATTATGTGTTCAAGATCCATTATAATTATATTATGTTGTATTATAATATATTATACAACTAATGTGACGCATTCAATCGACGGAAAAAGCCCCCGGACATATAGTATCACGCTTATTGTATACGCGCACAAGTGGTCGTTGTGTGTTTTAAAATCTGTGAAATTGAACCATATTAGAACACAATAGTACGGTAATTGTTCGTCGTTACCGTGGAGGTTGTAGCGGGGGACCACGTGGAAGTTCCTGGACACTGCACATAGCTCGACGAATACCTACGAGTACACGTCGTTTCAACTTCTGAGTTATACCTATGCATGTAATAACGTATTGATATATTATTACATTATGGCTGTCGAAAGCTGGTAGTTTTTTCGACCATTTAGATTTAAGACCAATAAGCGAAAGAAAAAAAAATATACATACTTCCTGCAGAGGTTCAATTTTAACTTTGAAAAAATATTAAAAAAAAAAAAAAATAAAATCAATTTGGTATTGTATATATGTTATGGTAAACATCGTAAATATCCATTTTTAATTTACATGAGTAGATTTTTATATCAAATATCGTAAATTTACGATAACAAATTGTACAAATGGTTATTGATGTATTTATCATACTATATTATAAACTATTTATTTTCACATATTAAAGATCCATGACATTTTGAATTGCAAAGTTTGCCCGAAGAACAATAAGCACATCTATTATTTTTGCATTTAGCTTTGCAGTGACATCTTTGGTACCTTTGAATACCCGAAATACTGCTCAAACCATTAGCCTCTCGAAGAGTAAGCTCTTTTTCTTTGATGGATTTAGCCATTTAGGTATGTGCAGAAGTTTCTCTTTGTAAGGTACTAGCTCAGGTATTATGAACTTAGGTTTTAGGTGTCCATATTCAGTACCTATAATACAAATATTACATTAGATTTTGTAAATATTTGAATAGCTATATGTAAGTAAATACTCACATAATTTGTAAAGACCATTTTCGACATGTACAACAACTAATAATAAATTAAGCGGAGCTCCACCAGATCTACATCTCGTAGTATCGATACTCTAACAGTTGTACCTATTTCTAGTGCCTCAAAACGAGATGATGACGTCTTTAACATCTTTCCGCTTGTTTTTGTAAACATGTATGTACTGATTTTTTTCCCTCGTCAGTTATTTTTTTTTTGACGTTTGTTAACTATATTATTTTAAATGTTTTTATTAATTTTAATTAATGAGCAAAGTTATATAAAAACAAACCAAGTTTTGCTTCATCTTTAGTATCATTTTCAAGGTATCCAATCCCTTAAACTTGAAACTTGAAGATGCCTTCACTCTTTAGGTAATTTTGCGTGAAAACATAATTGTGGATAGGTATTAGAAACCTATCTAAGATAAAAATGTATTATAGTCAAATTTTAGTATTATACACAACATCTACCAATTTGTTTGGTAAGTATCGTAGTTAACCAGTAAATATCGAAAATCACCATTTTTTATAAACGTTTACGACAATCACCTGTTAATTACGTTATTTTTATGTCTTACATAAATACTTTAATTAAACAATATAACAAATAGAAAATCCATTTTATACATAACTTAAAAGATAATGAAGAATTCAAATACGTTTTCAAAATTAAAGTCTGGCTTTTGTTACTGAGTAAATTTTTATTTCGTCTTTTGGGATTTTCATGGCCACATGGTAGTTGAAACCTTTTTGATCTCAAGATATTATAGTGAGATGTCACTCAAGAATCTTAGCCGTAGTTTATTTTTAATTACATAAAGATTTTGGGAAATTCATGCCCACTAATGATCAATCACTACACACACAGTCACACAGTAATCACGAAGGGTATAGAATATTGCCTAAATTCAGCCCCTTAAAAATGGTTCGCTTTCAACTGTCTTATGATATTATTTATATGACATATTATTAACATGGTGCCAGCTAGTCGCGACAAACTCTATAATAATAGGTAATATTATATTGGTGGTTTATTATTATACTTACATCGAAGGTGGCCAACAAGAATATAACCGCGACCCACACGGATAAATACTCGGTGATATCAAAAAATTCAAAACAATTTATCAAAGATTGGATAAAATTGTATAAAAGTATTAAAGATAGCTGCAAATAACCGATAAACGTGTATCAAATTATTATAGGTCAGTTTATGGTTAGTGACTTATTCGTGAGAATCACTTTATTCAACGATGAAATTATAATCAAGTCGAAATATTGAAGCACAAATCGAACCGATGATCATCAACCAACAAAATAATATTATTCAGGATATTGATCTTGCATCGGTACAACCGGTTTGTAAGAAGCTCTCAAAAACTGCAACAGTCACGAAAAAATACCTCAATCATAAGAATATTTTTCTTTATAATTATCTAGAAATATTTATTTGTACAATTTATTTATGAACTCATATTAATTATTTATTTACTTATGTGATAAAAACATTTTTTTTTTATAAATGTTTAGAAAAAAATGTACTATGGAACCTCGATATAATTAGAATCGGTCGGGGGTCAAAAAAAATTCAAGTTTTTTAAAATTCGAGTTATAGACAAAATCGTGTGTACATATTGAAATGCAGGGGCCCAGATGTTCCTTCGAAATGTCAAAAAAATTCGACTTATATACGTACGAGTTTTCCAAGGTTCCACTGCTGCAGTATAAGTAAAATTTTGTTGTTTTCGTAAATAAGACTTGAATTTGAGTTGACGGTCAACTCAGTGCAAATTGCATCTTTTTTGGGTGGTCTTAAAAATTCTCTCGAAGTAAATAATTTGTTTCGTGAAACAGATACTTCAACGGTGAAACTTTTATTTTGCATATTTTGCATATTTGAATGTTTTTTATTTGTCTATCATAATTTAAGATTTTTTTGTAGTTTTGTTAGTTTTAATACAATTTTTTTTATATTTAGGTATATTTAGAATTAGATTGCATGTATAATATTATATAATAATTGTCGTGCTCGTTTGGTAGTACACTATAGTACCTACCTAGGGAAATGTATAATACCTATTTACTATAGTATTTTTATATTTTCTTGTTGAACTATAGCTATCGGTGGCAGAAAGTGGCAGAAGTCCACGAAAAATATAATCAAAACTAACCACGCATTTAGTCAAGTCGAGGCGTATCTTGCAAATGCTCGTATACCACCGTATGATACCCGCAACAGCATAATAATACAATCGATCGATTATCTTCAATTTCCAATGTCGTGTCCGCCTCATCACACACTCTCTCTCTCTCTTTCTCCCTCCTGGACGAGATTAACGCTCGAAGAAGAAGAGAACGCGGAAAGACCGGTCGTTCAATCAACGAAACTCGTAGTTTTTTTTTTTTTAACATTTAACCGCACCGCGGGCAAAGACGGTGATCATTCGTCATCCGTAGCCGCGAAATCGACGGACGTGTTTGAACTTCGAACGTTTAATATTAATAATATTAAAATAATAATATAATAATAATAATAATATCGTAATTCGAACCGTATCTAAAATAATAAAATATTAACGGCCGATAACGTTGCACGCATCGCTAAATATATATGTCGTTCGCTGTGCGCGGTTGGTTCCTTTATAATATTATATAATATGTATATTTTCAACGAAATATTTATACAAATTTTTACACTTCAACCAAAATATAATATTATTATTGTAATGTGGCGATTCTCGTCGGACACAAATTAAACGTCCGTCCTTCGGATTTATCGCTTTCGTCTTTCGTAACTCGCTCACAGACTTGGCGGTACTCTATACGCTTATAAGTCTTTATATAGCGTTTTTTTTCTTAAATCCGATTTCATTCGTTTAGGTACTATTAAAACCATTATCGGTGATGGACATATTGTGTATATAGCAGTGTTTATAATAGTATTACTGACTACTGTATTATACATATTAAGTATAAACCTACAGCATAAATCGTCTGACATCGATAATAAAATATTTTAAAACCATCGCGACAATTATTTAGTGTCAATCTTGTTTGTTTTCTTAAGCCACGATGGCACGATAGTTGACTGTAAAATATTATCATAACGTATATTATATATCACACTTGTGAGACACGATGATTTCATCTAATTTTGAGTAATTTATTCAGTTTGTTCTATACGTCGAAATATATATTTTGAGACGTTGTCTGATGATAACTGTAATTAATGACATCCTGTTTTCATTACTATTCAACATAGGTGTTTGGTGGATCGAAGTCCAATGGTGAACAAGACAGAGACAAGTGGTGACTGATGACTCGTAGAGTAAACAGATATGATGACGACGATATCACTGCACTGCTGCAGCGATCATTGTCCTTAGTCTCCAGCGTTTTTATAATTTTATCTCAAATATAATAGGAATAATATGATCACCGTATCGGACAATAATTTAATTATCAAAAGGTGGTTAAACAGTAAAAACTATTGGTACAGGTATAACCAGTCTACTTATTAATGTGATTATAATTATTTTCATTTTTCACTTTTATATACCAATGTCGGGAGATGGTAAGCTACGATAAAATTAACCTTTTTCTTAAATGTCGTATGATGTAAACTGTGACAAAAAAATCACAATTATGTGGTCTGCGATCACAGTATTATGTGTATTATTTAGAGCTATCAACGACTTAAATCTGTTTTCGTGGGACATATAGGTTAGATATATATTATACTTTTGATAATTTTAGTGTTTTATGTCTGTAGAATTGAGTGTGTCGTGTTTATTTCTTTGTGTTTAAATAATTTAGAGTAAAAGACAGTAACAGTACGTATAAACTGATGTATTTTATTTATAAGTTTAGAACTATACCTATACGTAATAAACTTAAATTTAATTATTTAAATTTTCTGTATAAGTACTCACATTGTGGTTTTAAAATACATTTTTTAAAACATTTCTTTTTTCTTATAAATTGTTGAAGTGTGTATAATATTGATTTTTTTTTTGCCGCAGTTTACTCGTTGACTCATGAAAAAGGTAAAAAGATATCATGAGCAACGAGTTGGTACAATTAATTTGTATTGTATTATACTCATCGATCATCGTATTATAAAGTTTTAAAATACAAATGTGTGCTCACTGCCGCACAGGTACCTACAACAATGATATTATTATACGGACACCTCTTTCTTATATAATTGTCTCTCATAATCTCATCTTTGTATAATATATAATAATGTACTTACTGGCGTGTACGATATTCACCTAACACATTACACTCACTTGCATTATTTTTTTATGATAGAGTTATAAAAATGCATTGCATCCGATATAATGTATACGGTATAGAATTATACCGACCTGCATAATAGTAATACAATTATTATAGTATGGCTTAGATTGCTGGTTACTGGATGCAATTGTGGAGAGAGTGTCGACTTGGTGTACAACGCTACTGGTATTCAGAAAAAGAAGCCTCAGAAAAAAAACACTTGAAAAAAATCCATGTAATGAAAAACGGTGAAAAAGGACTGCATAGAAACGAGTTGTGACCACGCCAATCATAGGTAATATCTAAGTCGCGGCCATTGTTTTAAAATACTCGAATTCCAGGCAGAGTTGATATTATTCAATTATTACGAGTGTAACGCTTTCTGACATAATTAATAAAAAAACAAACGAAAAATAATGACAAATAGATCTTTACAATAAATATATGATGATCAGAACAATGTTATATGTTATACGACTCGGATGAACTTTGATTTTATGTAACAATGTGATATTTTTCAATTTGAATCATTACACGAATACGTCACGAACTATGGTCCTCCATGGATCCGATAAATTATTTATGCAACAGGCCGCGGGGCCCTGTGTTACTGCAGCACAGCTCGCGCACTTCCTCCGAGCCGGCCCTGTAATATGGATAGGTCAAAGCTCGTAGGTAATAACTAATAAGTATAAATTAAGCAATTATTATTTATTGTAGTATGGTCTGATGATTTTCTGTATACCGAAAGAAGGAATATTACATTATATTTATTTCTATATATAGTATTGTATTACGTCCGATTAGATTTGATTCTCAATTTTGAAAGTGTCTCACCGTGTTTGTTTTGATTTTGTCTACTTAGGATTTTTGGAATATGAATTTCGAAAATTAACACCATATTAAAAATCTACCATAATTAAAATGGTATTAATTAAGATGGTACATAATTTTATTTTCTAGATGATCCAAAATATTAAAAGTTCAATAAATGTGTACCGTTGTTTTTGTCGGTGCCTATATAGATTTGCAGAAATGATGAAAATATCTGTAAAATAGCAATTGATTTTGATGTAAACAAATGAAGATAAAAAAAAATCACTTGCTGTATCCCAAAAATAACCACAGAGAACAGCGCTAAAACTTAAACACATACTGTATTTCGAGACCTTCATAGAATCTATGAAAAAAAATGTTTTAGATAACTTAGATGCGACGAACGTCGTTGTGGGGTGTCACCGAGTGTGCTATATCTCTTGTGCGGAGTTATACAACTATGTATAATGTATACATATAATATTAATATTTATAATAATAATAATAATAATAATGTGTATTCTGTTTTTGCTTGTTTTTTTTTTCTAATGTTGTTTGAAAATTTTTAACGAGCGCGGTCGTTACCGCGAACAAAACCCCTTTTTTTCCCGCCGTCGACGGCGACGGGTTGACTGCTGCAGATTTTGCTTATTATATTATTATTGCATTGTATCACCTTTTATATTCTCTAGTGATGGCTTAATATTCTCCTCGAACAGACAAATAGGCGAGTTGATTTCTGAACGATCTGCAGTGAGAAGAAAAAAAATATTTATATAGCCGTGCTGCACGTTTTGTCCTGTACGCAATTTCACGAACTGGCATGTACATTGTTACTATATAGTTATCGTAATTATTATCCTTCCGGTGCGTTTACAGTAATAATATTATAGTATTAAACATAAGGATATTTTGCGCAGTTGTATTTTACCGTGAGCTTGCAAGTATAATATGGTATCAGACATTAGAATTTTGTAACGTATGTTTAAGGGGTTCTATGTAGGCAATTTCGATGAAAAGTTTATAATAATTATGGTATAATCAATTAGTGTAACTCGTAAGCAGTATATTAATTTTATAAGTAACATCATAGTATTTTATTTTATTTTAAATACATTTAATAGGTATCTCTATAATTTATAATGAAATATTTCATATTAATTATTATTTATTATACGTATTTATATGATTTTATTGGTAATATGAATACACACAAGTGACTTATATAATTTTAAATTTTAAGTGCATATAAATAAATATTTCTAAACTTCTTAAGGCATATTTCAATGCATATTATGGCAGTTTTTAGTGAATAAGTGCGTGCTTATTTAGGAATTTTTTAGGGCATGATCTTACGAGCACATTACTATATATATATTTTTAGATTATTTTGTTGGTAGTAAGATCTACCAGGTCTTTCTGTTGCATAGATCTACCTAGTTTATATCTCCCAGTAGCGTGTGTCATCTAACATTCGTTGTATATTATCACGGAGTAACACTATGTAGGTATAACTATTTTTGATTACTTTACAAAATGTACAATAATAATCCTTCGACCTATATTATACACAAATACGTGACCGAACCAGTCTCGTTTAACCGCTTCTTCCGTAATATTCCTATACCAGGTTAGGTAAGATTAGGTTAGGTTATTTTATTTCAGTATACATTATATTATTGTACTTTTCATTATTGATAAATCTAAATGTCTTGTCTAATATTATAAGCGTAAAAATCCTTTCATATTCACCCGCTTGGTATTAGTCTGTCACTGATACACCGTAGATACCTGCCATATATAACCAACATTTTAATATAGCCACTAGTTACTACCACGTAACATAATATATTAACATATATTTTGATTATAATTAACAGAATAAAACACTAATAGTACTTAAAACACTACTATAAGTATAGTTTAACTAAAAATTGGTATCACAATGTTATAAATAATATTAGGCATATAGGTATAGTATTGTTTTAATTGTTTTTTTTTTAAATTTAAACAAATTATTTTGAATCATTTCTCTTTAATAATCCTATGTAGTACATTATTTTTGTTTACCTACTTCTAACAAAATCTTAATAACATTCTGTTCAACATATGTTTAGTTTTGGGAAGTTATGGCATTCTACATTTTAATAAAATAAATAATATAGGTACCTACCCTCAATCGTAATTGTATTTTACAATTGCTGTAATAACATAATAATATTATTGAGGAGTAATAAAATTACTTGAGTAATAAAAATCTCCATGGCGGATTTTATGATTCTGAGAAAAACGTAGTTTTATGTAACAATAAATATTCCGACATTTAATTACATTATAGAGACTATATTATATGAACGTGTTACACTCTTTGTAGTCGATTATAATTGGGCGGTTTTTTTTTATTTCCCAAAAAACTCTTAAGTTGAGCACGTACAGGACATCATAAATAATTTAAGAAAATAAATTTTTTTATTCCTATAACAGTCTTATATCTCAGCCAATTAATCCTGGTAATTAGGGTTCGTTAAACATATGTATTTTTATTGTTATGATAATACTGGTGTCTTTGTTCAATACATTGGTACCTATGTTATATTATTCATACTAATATAATATTATTAAAATAACCCCGAGTCTATTGAGCTGAAAAAAGTCAAAAAGAAGTATGGAAGTTTATCTGATAAAAATATTAATACAATTAAATGCTTATCATAGACGCAACTTGCGATGGAGGGGGGTTGATGGCTAAGTCCCCACAGTTTTAAAAATAGCCCCTCCCAGTTTTCCCGTCTGTTTTATAAACCAATTTAATTTTAACAAATTTTTATAACAAGGCTTACAAACGTATACAAACTGTTAAAAACGCAGTTATGGTGTGACCAATAAGTTTTGCAACACTACGTGAGCGATTCTTCTCTTGTATTACACGTATTAAAAATTGGTTAAGAAGATCAACAAAATTGGATTTCAAAGTTGACCATTTTAATTATTGAGAGGAAAATGTCCAATAATATTAATAATGACGACATACTTGAGAAATAAATGTATTGGTTCTCCTTTTGTAATTTGTTATTTCTGTGTTTCTGACCATACGAATAAATAAATAAATATTATTAAAACATTATATTTGCGAATTGAGGCCAATCAATTTGTTCGGTGCTTTACCATTAGCATCGTACCATTATAAGTAGGTACAAAATATAATTATTATTGTACGTCCCGTGATTCAAATTTCTGTAGACGGCGGCGACGCGTTGGAGGAAATTAAAAATGAAAAAAATTCAAAATGCAAACGCATCAAGTTTCAGGCTTAACTGACGGGTAAATGATATCACGACGCGCTTGTGTGTACATTTTTCGGGGGAGGCGATTTTCGCGGGGCGATTAACAATATAGCAACGCGACGAACGCGCACTGTATAATATATTATATATAAGCATTGATAAACCCAAGTAAGTATACAATCCATGCAGGAATATGAGCGGGTAACTCGCATATGGGTAAGTGTACATGCATATATACACGAGCTACTCGTATACAAGAAAGTATATACCTATATAGGTATGTACACTCGTATGCCCGTAATACGCGCACGCGGCGGTCGCCACTCAGACTGGCAGTCCCGAGTCCAGCCACATGCGTTCACTATACAGTACTTATATACATATTATATAAGGTATTTAATACTGGAGCGGTGGGTAAGTCCTGCTGCGGTGACATTCCATCCACGGGGCGGCCGCAGGTGCTCGTGTGTATAATATATACGTGTACAACTATCGTACTTACACGTATATGTCATATATATATATATATGTATGGGCGGCCACCATTTATTATAGCTATCTGCAAGTGTATATATATATAATGATATATGCGTATGTACCGGCTCGGAGTGTACACCCCATTCATCGCCGGTCGGCCGGACACACGATGATATTCCACGCATTATATTATAATACGCTCGTCGGTCGCAGCTGGTTCGCGTTTCACGATTGTACCTACCTCTATATACACGTACATAATATTATAATACACATTATAAACATATATACGTATATATATTTATATATATTATAATATACGCACGGACGGACGGACGGACACGGACCCATAAAAATCACTCCCCGCCGCCGCCGCGTATATTCACAGCGGCGGAAACCTGTTGGCCGCCGCGGTTTCTACCTACATATAATAATAATATATGTTATATAATACATATTATACATAGATATCTTTACAGTATAACGCATCGGTAGGTAGGTACATAATATAAACGTTTTATGATATAGGTAGACTACCTAAGGTAGTGTTTTTTTTTTATTCTTCTCACAAACGGCCATTCTTTCCGCGCGATCCGATATAGTGTTTAAAATAATAATAATAATAATAATACATATTATATTCTATAGGTACAGCGTATATTTGCGAATCAACAGAAATTATATATTATGGTCTCCGTTAAGTCCATATTAATTTGATTATAAAACGCCCGGCCAATATATATATGTATATATAATACATATATTGTATATATTTGGAACGCACTATATAATATTTTATGCAGGCGAGCAGCATGGAAACTGTCATATATATATATATTGTTTACTGTAAAGACCAAGGACAATATGAAGTTCTGTACATACAAAATGTTTTTAAAGATAACTTAAACAAAATAAAAAAATCTTACAAGTATCTAGTATGTATTTATTTATTTAAATTTACGCCAAGTGGCTCAAGTACTGTACCTACATAATAAATATAACTATAGTTAACAAATAAGTAAATATGTACCTACATAATATGAGTGCGATGAATATTAATCAAACATTTATTAAAAATTATGGTTTTATTTTGTTATTATTTTTTACAGCATGGATTGCTTTCACGATATTTTGATGTATATTGGTAGACGTTCAGCAGATTTTACAGCAACTTAGTTTATCATTTTAAACAATTCTACCTGTAGCCTTCATAGTGGACATTATTTTAGCTCCAGACGTATCTATTAATTACAATATAAACAGGACAAATATATATCGTGATTTGGCGAATCGATACTCGAGAGTCATAATCGGTATTCGACGGCTCGAATGTTATATATGTACTTATAAATGAATATAATATTATGTTATTAAATTATTTAATGGTGAATTCGAACCACACATAACGAAATAATTGTCAAATTTTCCTCAATCTCATGTAGGAACTTTACAATGAATAATAATTATTTAAAAATATAATAAATATTCTAAAAACAATTTTTGTACACCTCTAAATGTCATACATATCCCTTAACGTTCCCTTATATTATAAATATATAATCACTTTATCAGGAGATGGTTAGGCTGTACTTAATGGCGCAATGTCTATGAAAAAAACTGATGATGCTGCGAAACTCCTATTTTTTCAGCTGGTCTTGTGATCGTAGTCACATTACGATAATTCACACTACGGTGAAAAAATTCACCCCCCCTCTCCCCCTCTACACATCGACAATCAATATTGAATTATAGCTTTGTATACTATAGATATAATAAAATAAAAACAAATTAACCACAGTACATAAATAGGATCAATTATGAGGGTGCTAATATTTAATAAGTTAACCCCCTCGCACTCCCGAATTATGACTTTGACCGGACTGTTGAAAACAATGTGAAGTTCAATGAGATGATGGTTTGGATATAATCGGCAATTTTTGTGATGAGGACGGTATTGCAAATGTCATTAATAATTAGTATAATATTACGTTCGTTACAATAAACACAAACGGTACCATACCGTAAGTATGGTATTGGTTTATATCCATATTATACAATGTCGATATCGTCAACGGTCACGGCCTAACTTCATTTTCGTACAGGCACCGCATACTGACAATTTGAAACAGTTGCCCGCACTTAACAGCAGATGTCTGCGGTGCAATTCAGTCGATTTTGCGTTAAGGTATATTATAAATCGCTATATTATGTTTACCATTGTGTGTCGATATCCGGTACGAATAATCATGTCGGATGCAGGTCGTTGTAGCTTGGATGTTCGGTGACGAAAATAATTAATTCAAAAATCTGTAAAAACGATACGCGCGCATACGAAACACAATTTTTTTTTTTTAAATGCGTTATCCTACAGCCTTAATACAAAATTGAAATGAACTTATATTAAATTTATTATTATACGGACGAGACGAATTTGAAAATGTTAAAAAATAAAAAAAACAATAGTTTTCAATTTATTCCCGCCACTCGGGGGAGGATAATGTCAAACGCAAATGTCAATTATTTCTAGAGAACGTCACAACTGCACTTGATAAAGACATTCAAGTATTGCTATATAATAATAATACCGCGGAGAGTTGCAGCGCGGCAAGCGACACACACAGACACACACACACACCCACACACACACACACATACACACACACACACACACACACAACATAATCGACCCAATCACGGAGAAGTTGAAGTATTATACAAGGAGTGAATTCAATTAACGCCGATTCTTAGAAAACAATGAACGTGCTCCGCTTACGTACTTGCGCCGGGGATAAAATATAATTATTTATCTAATGACGGCCGTAAAACCTCCCCACAGTGTTCCCAAACGAGAGTCTCCGAGTGCGTCGTAAATATATACCACCGAGTCATTGTGCAGTTCATACTGTCGCTGCAGGTCGGTAATACAAATAATAATTAATACATTATACAATATGATGTACAAACATTGAACATATTATGTGTTGGGTTATAATCTTACGTGTATACTTGGTAGGTTTTTAGGTTACGGGTTGACACAGTATTAACAACAATGCACTGATTTCAAAATAAATGATATCCATGTACTAGAATACGAGTCATTGTTTCAAATTATTAGTCACAAAAAAAATCACTATGGTTTATTTCCTATATGACATACTTTAATTAGAAGAAAAAAGAACTTATGTAAAACAATTTGACACCTTATATCATAAGGTTAGATAAGTTTAATATTTATTAATTAAAAACTGAACATTTGAGAAATGTTATTTAAAATTCAAATGTGGACCTATATTTTTGAAACACGATCATAATACAGTATAGTTTTTTTGTTGAGTTTTTAATTCATTTAGGTAGGAGCTTATAAATTGATGAGTTAGTAACGATTGAAGAAGATTTTAACTCTAAAATTTAATCAGTGAATAATACAGAAATACCTGTGAGCTTTATTGTACATTTTTCATCATTACTGAATACTGATACTTATTTTTTTTTAAATAAAAATAAAAATAATTTATACGTTATGTTTAGTTATTTGTAATATTTCTCACACTGCCGCGTTGATATATTAATGAAGTAATTTTTTCATGGACATTCAAGATTCCGAACATTGTCCCTAAATATATGATACGTATATAGAAATAATTAACTTTTTTTTTACGCAGATTTTTCTAAATTTTTATTTCAATGCAAAATAGTGTGTATTTTATTTGTAATAAATTATAATGAAGCAGCACCGTCAATGTATTCTGTCTGTTTTGATTTGATCGCATTCATCGAAGAAAATAAACTTCCATTCTATAGCATATTGTTAGCATGCCAGTCATCTGCGGGTCGTTCCACTCGGACATCGTGTCCAATGCTTTAATAGTATAACAATAAATGGAAGAAGCTTCGGTAAATAATTTAACGAGTAATTTCGATGCATTCACGGAGTTGGGAGTTGCGCACAGTTGTTTTAGTGGTTTTATGTGGAACGAGTTGTCTGTATGGATTTTTCAATCTCTTGTGAAATAAAATAATTTCTTTTTGTTTTAAGTATTAAAAAAAATTAAACGAACATTTTCAATTATACCCAAACAAAAGTTCCTTATTGGGTTAATTTTACTGGCTGTCGATGTGACTTGCGCAGGTCGAATGAATAATGAACCGAGTGATGGTCATAAACTGCTTTAGGATATTAAAATAATTGAAAATATTTGCGCTGTTTTCCAAATCGCCTGTTTCTAACTCCGATAACATGATTATTCGTCCCCGTTTACGCACAAACGGAAAAATATATAATAATGAAATATTTAAGTCAACATAGGCAGTACTGAGTACAATGATAATGATAAATAAACGAAAATCAAGTAGAAAAAAAGCTCTAGGGAGGATCTACTCGCTGTAAAAATTACTTCTTCCCTATACATACGCCACTGAATTGACAGCGGTCTATAATTATTGTGCTATATGTAAATGCAAACGAAAAGTAGGTACATTATTATTTTTATTATTTTTTTTTGATTGTTATTAATTAACATCGGTGACTACAACCATTAGTTACAATTATTTACAATTATTTTTTTTTTAAATTTAAATTTAAATTTTATTGTACAGATTAGTTTTGCTTAAGAATTTAAGGATTTGTGTGATGATGGTATCTGTGTCTGGTCCGAGTGCTGCATCTAGTGTGTTGGGTATGTCGAAGTTTCTTTGTTCATCTGCGTATTGGAGGTAATCGGTGATTACATGATTGATTGAGAGTTCAGTTTCTCAAGACATTCACTGTGATTTTTCTCCTTTGTCCATGAGGTATCCATGTGTAAGACGGGTGTGGCCGATGCGGAGTCTGATTATAATTACCTTATCCCTTCTATTCGGAGGAAAATTTGGCCAGTCGAAGGTTGTGTTTTTTATTATTCTTAGTTTGGTCTTCTGCTCGTGTCAGTGCGTTTGCCATTTGACTTGTATGTGATACTTGATTTGGTTTTTTAAATTTGCGTATGTTAAAGGTACATTATTATAATAGTAATATAGTATAATAATATCTTTCATATATTATATCATATTATGTTACTCGTATAGGTCTTACCTATCATGTATCGAATTCAATTTTACCTCTGTGGAAATCTTTCGAATCGTTCGATGCGAGAATGAGCGTATTTAGAAATAAATAATGGATGGAAATTGGGGGGAGGTTGCACAAAAAAACAAAATGTGTATTGTTTTATTGCAACCGTTGGTATTATTTAACACAATACGCAGGATACGGCATTTCTATCTTCACTAAACATACATTTTTAGGTTGATAAAACTGAGTGAGAAACGACTAATAAACTATCCTCATTAGCGCCGAAGCTTCTGAATGATAAAGAAACTAATATTTAAACAACAGAGAAAAGAGATTAACTATATGACGGTTAATTACGATATCAGTTGTGACTTGTGTTGGCTTATCAGATTATTATGCGGTCAGTTTTACAAATGCCATAGAGAATAACTAGAAATCTACAGTGAAATCTTCCCCGTTAGACACCTCTTAATAGCGGACGTTTCTTTTGGGGTATACAATTTATAAATACTTTTTACAAACTGAATAGTGGACTGCAAAGTTTTAGCAGCTGAAAGAGTCCGGTAAAAAAAAATACATGTTATATAGGTACGTAAGTACGGCCAATTGGAGGGGGGAGGGGGCGGGGGCGAGTATCACGTACGGCCATAAACACACATCATAATATGTATTCTATAATATTTATAGCTAAATTATACTGCAACACACCCCTAGTACTGCGCAGTTATCGGTGCTTGTACAGTTGTATAATATAATATTATACCTACCGCGGAAAAGGCGAATAATGTCCCACCCGAGTCTGCCCTGGGTATAGGTATATACATTAAATTTGTGTCGCAAATATTTATTTCATTTGTTCGGCTTGGCACAAAAGACATTTACATTATAGTATAATGATTGTACACATACCTATATAATACATGTATATTATATTTCATATGATACGCGTACAAAAACACACACACACACACACACACACACACACACACACACACACACTCGTTCCGCAGTACAGTTTCCGAAGCCCTCCGAAGATCCTTTATGCGTGGTTTGATTTTCCACTCACGTATATATATGTGTGTACATCCTACCGTTTGGGGTATTTTTGCTGAATATTTAAACGCAGTTCGAATAAGAAAAAAAGAACCATTGTGTTACTAGGTATGTTATATGTATATAATAATAATATGTATAGGTAGGTATACACGTGTGAGCGTTGAAATAATATGGTTTTCGTATTTTACAACTGCCGATCAATATTGGTAAAAGGAAAAAAACATATATTAAAACTCTTTATTTATTTACGCTCCTTGAGGAAATTGAAAATACAAAAACTTTGCTGCTGAAAAACTTCAGGGTAGCGCAAATGTTCCACTTACATAATACCTTTTCGCATACTGTATACAGAGTGCATGATTGACTAATTCACTAAGTATGGTCTGTGCTCGGACAATTGTAAACCTTTCGTTTTTAATGATCTGTGGATAACTCTCCCAAGTCTACTTCAGAGCTATCTGAACTGTCTCTCCGAAGTCTCAAAAATTTACATTTTACAGTCCCACCTATACAGAATATGAAAAATATATATAATTATTATATAATTTTATTTAGTTATTTATATTTACTCGTATGATATAAATTATAATAAATAATTTAAATAAATTTCTTTTTTAGTTAAGCAGTAATAACTTTGTTTTGTTTGTATGAGTTATAATTGTTGATATATATATATATTTTAGATTCTGACCGAAGCAAAGAAGCTAGAGGTTTTGCAATAAGATTTTTTATTTATTGAATTTATTTTATATCCTGTAAACAAATTTCTACCAGAAGGAGTGCTTCGATTTTCTCAATAGTTATTTAACCACTAGAAAAACCACCGAAAAAATTACAAAAAACGGGATTTTAATTATTAACGTTTTATTTATCACCATAGAAACGAATAAAATTTAAAAAACCTTTAACTTGTATATAGGTATTATAAAAATAAATTATGTAAGTTTTTAATACAACGGAATAAAATGTATTCTTGTTAAAATATCTGTATATATATTATTTATAATATTGTAATGGACAATACTTAATATCGATGTTGTCTTATAAGCACACAACTTGTGTAAACTTACACCTTTTTTGTCAGTACACTACAAGTGTAAATGTGTAACCCAAAAATATTTATCTGATACAATTCGTGTAAGCGGAAACAACGCAAGGACACTGAAGGACACGGCAATTCCGTGTTTGGGACACAACTCGTTTGCAGCTTTAAGTGAGTGCCAAGATTTTTGCAACAATAGTGTGTTAACAATTATTAATAAAGTTAATAAAATAGGTAGGTAGGTACTTACTTAATAATGTGTAGTGAGCCGACTCGACTTCTTGTAATTCGTCGAATTCATATTAAAAGTTATCCCATGCATATCTGAACTGACTATATATACTACAATCTATTATTATTATTGTTGTTAGCTATCACGCTGGTCACTAGCACCTAGCAGATGTATATGTGTGTAATACGAATATAATAATTATATATTCATTTTATAGAGGCATCGTCTATAGTATTGACACAATCGGATATTAGGCCATAGAGGAAAAAAGACGAATTTGTTAAAATTGTATTTTATAAAAATTATGTTAAAATATTTCAGTAAGTATTTAAAGTTAATATTATATTAATTACATCTGGAACTTCGGGTAAACGCATAAAAGTGAGTATATAATTTTTTATCAATATAATATAACGGTTCTGTAAATAGTTAAAAATTCTTACCCCCCATTGAAAATATCTTAGCACGCCACCGATTTAGATTCATATGTTATTGAATCACTTTTTCACTGCTAGGAACATATATTGATATATGGTTTGGGACGTTCCAAAAAATAAAATTAAAAATTAATCAACATCCTCACTAGATCCTAATAATAATAATGATGTATAAATAATAATATTATCTACATTTTATGGTGTCATCATCCTCCTGGAAAAACTACTAAACACGCCACTGAACAGTATCTATATATATATATATATATGTATATATTATAACACTATATATTCCGAGTGTTATAATACGCGTGATGGTTTATGAAATCAACAACTATCGCGCGTATACGCACGAGCCACCTCCCCCTCACGAAAAATATGTGCGCTTGTCGACGGTGTTTTTCATTCTTTTTTTGACAGCCGCGGATAATGCAATTATCTTTAGAATAACTCAAACGCATATGTATAACACTCTATAATTATTACACTCGTCGTATGTAATGCGCGTGTGTGGTTTGTTAGACTCGCATTGAAACGCGCGCGAGTACCTACCTATATATTATTTACCATTGCATTGTGCCAGATTTTTTACGGTTTTCGTCCAATTCTCTAGGTTTTTCTCTTTTGTGCGACTGCGGCTGCAAGACCGGTATAACATCATATATACCTCTATGTATCACATGTTATTATGTGTACAACATGCAGAGGTACCTACAATAACATATATGATACACCCGTGTGCTGGTGTTTAATTTCTCGCGTCGGAAACGTAAATATTGAACATCCGCGAGTAAAACACCGTAAAATGTTCGTGTGCGGTGCTGTGCATAATATCCGTTGGCGTTTCACCGTCGTTCCGCTTTACATCGCCAGCTGCGTATTTATAGTAATAAAGATCATCAGATATTGGTGTGACTAGACCGCCCGTTTTCCGTGACTTTGGCGTATCGTTTATAAATAGCTGTGCACTGTGTTGATTACAGGTACCTAATTTTGGAAAGTCTGTAACCAATATAATTTTTTTTTTTTTTTTTATTTTTTTAACATTTATTTGAAATATGCAATCTGTAATGGTAGTTACAATGAGCATATGAGCTGAAATATACACTTTTTGGCTGTGATAAACGTGAAGGGAGTGGTTACCCAGCAGTAACACTCGACAACCAATAAAGTAATTAATATTTTAGTTCAGAATGAAGACCGAATAATTCAGAACAGTTTATTATAAATATTAGATATGAATATGACTGTGCAGGCGTGTTAGATTGATTTCAGACCTTTTTCGCCGGTCGTGCGTACTACAAATAATATATCAGAGTGAAACTGGATAAGACCAAGAGGGAAGAAGGAGTAGGTATGATTTCCAAATTTTGAAAAAAATTATCATTACTTAATTTACCATTGTAAGTAATAATAATAAATGCAAAAATAGAAATAGAAACGTAGTAAAAAATTATTTATATTACAAAGTAATCACATCATGTTTTGTCAAATTTTGGATGTCACGCATGTTCATGATAAGCGTAGACACGTTTAACCAATTTATCCATTTACCATGATATATATTATGTCATATTATATTTCACTATAAAAGTTTCACTAAAATATTCGTACTACATTTATAGGGTTACTGACTTTCCAATTTAATAGTGATAGAAGCGGTCAATTGGAGGCCAATAATTATAAGGTCGGACCGTGCAACAAGTATAATTCAACTAATAAAAATAAACAATTAGAATGAGCTTATCACTATTTATGTGATACATTTTTTGACTTACCTAATGAAAAAATCGCTTTTGTCATTTCTGTGTTAGACATGTTGTAAAATAAAACCTTACACCTACAGGGTATTAAGTAAACAGACGTATAAAAAAATAATAATATACAGGTTACAGGTAATAATACAGCACATAATAAAACGCGTCTATGCACTTCTGTACAAGTAAATAATATAATAACACGGTTATAATGAAAGTTAGTTTTGACTATAATTATATATATGTATATTATATAATTGTACGTTTATTAAAATATATTAATATCCTATAAGTATATGAAGGAGTATTATCCTAGGCAATACCGTTTGTTATAAAACAAACAAGTAGGTATTGTGTTATATAAAATGTGGTAGAATAGTGAAACTCTCATTAAACAACATTTTCGGGAAATATTTTCAAGAACCAAACCAAATTAGTTTAATTCTATTATACGAAATCCTCTATAGTACGAATCTTTTTTGTTGTCCAAGAGACTTCGTATAATACAGAAGTTTCACTGTATATTATTTTTAATTACTTACGTTTGTGTATCTATGGTGAACTACTGGCTACTAAAATCGTTTTTTATCTTATGAGTAATGAGAAATTTGTTATGTTTAAGGTCAGGCACTTGGGCCAGTCGTTGAGCCACTATACTGCCACTCTACCTGGCGCCACTGCACTGGGTACAGTATACGAAATAGTGTGGTTATGACGTTATAGCTAATACTGTTGTAGTGTTGTTACAATTACAGCCCATCGGCCCAATAATTGTTGACCTTAGTATTTTGAACACTTGACGATATTTTCCGCATTGTATTGTATATATAATATTATTATTGTGCGTTACAGAGACTTTCCGAGATTTCTTGTTCATCGAGTTCGTAATTTCGAGACAGCTGCTGCGGCGGAGAACCATCTAAAAACAAAAGCCCTCGTCGACCTAGACGATCGTAACAATGATTATTATATTATTATTATTATTATTACTATTATTGAAACGTAAGTGCCTCAATCGTATTATAATATCACATAATATGCGGTGCAGACTGTCCGTCCTGGGTACAGTGGATAATACAAGGTGATGGATGCATAATGGATGAAGCCCACCCCTAAGTATTATTTCAAAGATTGTTTCTCGTTTTTATTAGCAGTTAATTTTCAAAAAGGCGCTGTACTACTTTATGGTCCCTTAACAATATACCTACCTATATCAACGATACTTTATATATTATGTTTATGGCCTATCACTGTTTAAAACAGCGAGCGTTTCGTTTATAGTTATATGGAGGGCTGGACTATCTATCTATATAATATATTATATAAAAGACAAACAATTTTTGTACCTATCTACCCATGTTCTTTACATATTCCTAAACCGTTCATCCGATTGAGATGAAATTTGGTACAGAGATAGGTTGAACCTTGGGGAAGAAGATAGTCTAAATTTTTTAATGAAAAAAGATATATAAGAGGTCCAACACCCAGGAGGATCTCAAACAGTTATTTTGAGATTATTATTATTATTATTATTACTATTTTTGTTTATAAATGGTTGCTATTGGTTTTAACAATAATAATAGTAATTATTATTTATGCGATAAGCCTGTGTATTTATTAGTACAGAATGTATCGAATTTGAACCACGTTATAGTTGGATCAATTTTTTGCATTTTTGGAATATAGAGTTAAGTTATACACTTATGTACACACCACGCAGGATCCACGATCTACTGCAGGTAGATGATGCCTACCTGATAATTAACTGCTCTCATAATCATAAGCGAATCTCACTGACAACGTCGGTCGGGATGGCTACAGGCGCGGATACAAGGGGGGGCCATGGGAGCAATGCCCCCCCCAAATTAAAAAAAAAAAAAGAGGCGAAAAAAATAATATGATTCATTATAGAATAGATCATTCTATAATCAATAAAATACTATATTATTTCACATTAAATTATTCTTATTACATAGGTATTTCTATATTAGATTATAATGTTTTGTAAAATCGATATTGGTTTTCGGACAAATGTAGAAAAAGTAATGTAATTAAATATTTTATAAGAAATAAAATGAGATATAAGATTGAATAACCTAAATATTAAAAAAAAAATGTTGTTTAATTATTTTTTAGTCTATTTAAAGGTAACCTTATCAGTAATCATCATTATTCTGATGTCGAAAAATATTTACATAATAAACCCTGATAATCTCTATTAATAATATTTGATGCCCCCCCCCCGTAAATCTGTTCTGGATCCGCACCTGGATGGCTATGAATTAAAATATAATTTAATTTACACTTAAAAAGACATTGCTCCCACAACGTGTTTTATCCTAAAAGAGTTGAACAATCACGAACACCTAGGTATAGGAATAGCAAAGCATTGCAGTATCAGCTTGTAATATATATTCTTCGATAGTGGACCATTTTTTTTTCTACAGCTGGTACTACAATTGATACATGTCATCGTTCTTCGTGACACATTTTCGGGCCTTACCCTTATTTGATAAATAAATTAACAACAATTATATACTCACCCTGAAACTGGCACCTAAAACCCATAATTAATGGTGTGGTGGATTCGACGTTCTTGTTACCCACCAATAAAAACGGGGAAAACCCGATTAAAACGAATCGTCGATGAACCTGGATAAACGCTAAGGCGCAGTAGGTTACTATATTATAATATAGTCATCGTATCAGTACAACTTATTGCTATAGTGAACATAACGCGCGTGTACGACCTATGGTGTGTAGAACGTTTTATTTCCCGTCACTTTTTCACCGTGTGGAGTCTTTTTGAACCTTAACCCTCCGACCGGATTTGCAACACAAGTCTCGCCCCCCCCCCCTTGTCAACGTGGATGTAATATGTATATATACCTATTTTGTTTAGGCAGCAGTAAGCACCGGAATATAAGATAATGAAAAAGTACGGAAGAAAGAGGAATCCAATTATTACAAATCAGTGGATCTCACTTCCTGTTCTGCTCGTCGTTATATATTTAGTAATCTAAGTGTCTAATCTGTCCTTTGTGCGCAGACGGGGCCAAATCAATTCACCGTTGCTTTTACCCCGGCACGCAACTATCCGCTGCTGCAGGGGGACGAGCACCTCGAAAGGGTCGAAAGGGGATCTCACCGAACCGTAGGGATTTCACGCTCGCGTTGCGCGGACACTATAATACCTACCTATAAACAAGTTGTGTACAGACTACAGGCCACAGGGTGTTTGTCTCGCCGAGTTCTTTCGATTCCGTCTGCAACAATATAATAACTTTTTTTTTCCAATTAACGATTTTTTGAAAACGATTTTTCTACAGCCCTTTTATGCATAGAGTCTAGAGAGTATGTAACCCCGTCACGAGAATAAAGGGAAAAGGATTATCAGGTTACCTAATGCCTCGCAAGGTTCTCGGCACTAGAAAAAAATGTCACGTGTCTTAGTTTCAAATGTTTCAATAATAATACAATTATTCAAAACACGATTCTTGGAATTATGAAATACATTGTCATCTTAAAGACCATATTTTTGAATAATCGAGACTTTATGTTCAATCAAAAGAGTGCCCCCGTGGCAATACAAACTTCTGTTTTTCTAATTATAACCACCCTTTTATACTTCAAATTATTCAGAAATTATCTAAATCAAATTTATAGTAACATATCAAATACGTGTAGTGTGTGTTTGTGTGTGTATGTGTTTTCATGTGGCTCACGTGTGCATATATAATATGATAATATGTACGTAAGTGCACGGTCGACAAGTTCTGTTTTTTTCTTCACCTCACGTCAGTTTTAATCAACGGCAAACGCGCTGCGGGGGTACTTATTATTTTATTGTGATATTATTATACTATCGGGACCACGTGCGTTTGTCGCCCGACAATACAATGCGGTACAGGAAGAGAAGTAGTTTTCTTTCTTCCGCTTACACGTGTACGGACATCGCTTTTCGGAGGACCGTCGTCGTGTTCTCGGCGGCAGAGCACTTCCGGTCTCGCCGGTGGCACCACGGCGCGCGCCTGTGCTTGTACATATTATATTATAATATTATAATGAGACAAGCCCCCTATAGCCCCTCTACGACGTACAGGTATATCTACTGTTGTTTGCGGAATTATTCGTACATGCATATTGTGTGTTACACACGCCGCATAACAATATTATTATAATTATTACCTCATCAACGCGAATGGTAATTATGCCAAGACAAGCATGTGCGTAGCTTGGGAAATAGTTAAGCGGTGGGGAAAGTCAAAAATGGTTTTAAATATAAATACTGGACACTTGTAATTTTTACGATCAAAATATAAAAACTCTTTATTCTCGTAATATACAATATTGTGCTTAATACATTCTTTAATAAACAATATGCACCGCTAAAGTTGTTCTACTTTTAAAAAATCTAGCGAAATAAGTACATCAAATATAAAAAGTACACAATTATTCTATTTACAATCATTTAAAATAATATACTTTTTCTAAATAAAAACTCCTACAAATATAAAATGCATTTTCAATATAATATTTTTCAAATCAATTAGGTACAATATACCAAGAGATGCATTATTTACCCTGTTTAATTTTTTACTTTTCAGCAAGGGGAAATCGTCTCATCCCTTTACTCAGTTTACGCCTATGAAGATAAGTACCTAGGTATATATTATGATGTTAATTACACTACCAATTGTATATGTCACCACACTCGTTTTTCGTAATGCCACACTCCATTAGTATATACTGAAAAAGAAATAAACCAAAAGTGTAGAGATAAGTTGTATACAAGTCGTCGGCAATAAACTGGAAGTAATTATTTTTGCAGCAGAAGCTGCAGACTTTGAAACGTACATAGATAACATTACTGTGCAGACGAGTATAAAATGTGACCACTTCATAAAATATCTGATTAAGTTTTCAATCTTTTCTTATATCTAGCTCGTCAGTTACACAACCAGGTCTAAACAATTGAAAAAAAATAAACAAAAGATAAATTCATACACACGCAGTCAATGCAGTACCTATATTATGTTTCTACATATTATCTATTATGAACTATACAGATTATAGTTTGACACCCACTCAATTTTCAAGTAAAAGTTTTAAATATAATATTAAAATACCTCTGTACTGTTTTGTTTCTTTTTTTGAAATTCATAAGGATAAAAATATCGGATTGTCTTCTGGTCAAGCGAGTTTAAGTTGAAGTTGAAGAAGATTTTTAGAATATAGTATATACATTATACACGTAATGACTTTTCGTGTCATAATGAGATCGTTTTGTAATGTTTTTACCATTTATGTAAGTCGATTTGTTGTGGATAATGATTTAGTCGTATATTTTTTAGACATTTGACGAGTCAAATCGCCGAAATCCTTATGACCTACCTATATAATATGAGTTGTTCCTAAAGTGTAGGTTTACGACTACCATAAAAATAATATATTAAATAAAAACATAGATACTTGTCATTAAATTAAATTATTCCGGCAAACGAATTATAACTTATTGTATTTTGTGTATTATAAAATGATTAATGTGAACAAATGTTTGTTTCTAAGCATTAAACTATTAATTAATGTTTAAAAAATATATATAGTCGTCGAATACAGACAAAATGTTGTTGACATTTTTATTCCGCACCGCCCATAATTTAAGAACTTTTGTCCTAAATTATAAAAATATGCATATAATTTAATATTGCTATAATAGTGCAATTTATATATGTATATATAAAATATCAAAAATAATCTGTACCGATCCTTGAAGTTTTGATTGTGAACTACCTATTTAAATATTGTATTCTTACTCTGTCAGAAATTCAGAAATGACGAATCCTGAATCGAACAATATTATCAATATTACTTTATAATAATAATTTATTGCTATCTTAAGTTTGCATTTTAAAACGGTTTTTTTTTCAATCAGAAGTATTTATTGACTTACAAGATGACAAACTGCTTGTCCATTGTATTCTCGATAAAAAAAAAAATAAGTCGAGGACTTTTTTTTGTTAACAATTTAACAATCTTTATTGTGTTTACTTATTTTTTTCTTTTGTTAATTTTGAGGGGAAATCTGTCCCGAAATCATTCAGAAATGCTATTAACACTTCGTAGGTATACTGTATAATGATTTATGGAAATGGTTAAGAATATACGCTACATGGTCATTAATTGTTGTCTAATTAAAGTCTAAGTTTAAGCTAAGAACATTACCTGTGTCCCTACTTTGGCTATGCTACACTCTGTATGTAGTACCTTCGATTGTGCGTATATCTGTAGGTTTAACTAATATCTATATAATAGCAATTGTAGAACATAATGTCTTGTAAGCATATTAGTTTTGGGAGTGTAGTTGTGGAATGTTGTCAGAATGTCATTGAGTATAGCTCTAACTTTTAACACCGAAAATTGTACTTTATTTTTGCAAGTATAATATACATGCATATAATATACTTGCATATATGCATAAAAGCCTTAAACACGTCGACTTATTGAAACCAGAATCAGTCGTCGCAGCGCTTACTGCCCATATATATACATATATATAAAGGCAGCTGCATGAGCCGTCTGTCGCATCAGAACTACCGGTTACTATATAGTATATACCATAACGAACAAAATATATTTAAATATTATTACCAACCACTCCTATATATATATAGGTACATATATGCAGGTCTACAACACTTGGACTACACGGAATGGTGAAATAATTGAACAGGAACTTCCGAACAGACAAGTAACACTATATGTATAGAAACGTCAGTTTATTGATTGATGATCGTCCTCCTCGGTAACAGACTGCGTGCGCGCGTTATCTATCAAATGATTGTGTATTTGTACCGTATAAGTACTAAAGTATAATATTATGTATTGTGTTTCAGAAAAAAAAAAAATGTGACGTCTATCTCTTACAGGATGGCGCATAGTGTTTTTCGTTTTTACGTATTATTATAATATAGCTTTATATAATGTACATTTGTACCTATATATTATACTAGGTGACCCGGCAAACGTTGTTTTGCCATATAAATTATTTTTTTAGATTTCTAACGGACTTATGAAAATATATATAAAAAACATAATAGTTAACATAATAATTTTATATCAGTAAACTATAATATTTCTTGGTGAACTATATTATCCGTTCTTTGGTAAGGAGCATATTTATATATATATACATTTTTTGCCAAGCTTACTCGAGAACATGCAACATAAAATTGGCCATGGATGAAGCAAAGATCTGATATTATCGATGCCAGTAATTTTTAATGTTTGGCCTTGCGCCTTGTTAATGGTCATCGCGAAACAGAACTCATGGGAAATTGAAGGCGTTTAAATACATTCGAATGGATAGCCACTTCATTGGAATTGTTGAAATATAAACAATATCACCTTTGGCACAGCCAGTTAGAATTTTCCACACAATATGTATATGTATACTTATATAGGTATACAATTTATACATTTTACACGTTTATTTTAATTATTAGATAACTCAGAGGTTTTGTAACTTAGACAAATGTTATTGCGATAGAAACCTTCTCCGTGATATACTCTTTCGTTTAAAAAAAAAAAATCAAGAAGATCTGATAAGTAGTTCCAGAGTTTATTCTGTACAAAGATTTTCATTTCACATTTATATAGTTAGAGATATATATTATGTTTTTCAGGGTTTGGATTTAATAATATTTTGGACTTGATATTATGATTTACGTAAAAGTTTAGTGTCTTACTAAACGCTGTACAGAGATGTCCTTTGACTAATATTTGTGGGGGGGGAGGGGGGGAATTAAATGTATCTTTGCATAATATAGTTTTAAATTTAAATTGATTATTTTGAAGCATGTATATATTTAAAGAGGACATTGTACTAGCAGCATGTGTGGTCTCCATCTTAATAAACGCGTAAAACATGGCAAATTGTAAAAATCAGAATAATATATTTTACTCGGTATTGTTTTTGATAATATAGTGAATCGACCAATTTTCAAATGTAAAGGTAAGAATATTATTTATGAATTCACGAAGTTTGTTTGAGATAATTTAGTTTTAAAAAAAGTTATGAATTTTACAAAATTTAATAAATATTTAGATTTTATAAAATTTGCATAAGAATTGTCAGCTTCGCACCCTCCTCCCTCTTCAACACGTGCCTGACGATGTATACACATTACACACACATTGCGTTTGCTTGCTATTCAATTTCAGAATAATTGTATAAACGTAATGTTAATTTTACGATTTTATGTGCACCCGGCATTATGCAAATAGATATATTCACATTTTTTCAATTAAGTGTTTGAACTTTGATATTCGAATGCTTTACACGCATAATATGAATACAATAAGGACTTATCGATGGAGCTAAGTAGGCGAAATCATTACCTGCAGGACGGCCGTGGTTGAAGTGAGACGGCGGAAGTGGGCTGGTATTATATAGGCATATAGGCAAGTCGCGTGACGATTGTAAACATGTCTTCGCGTTCACACGACGACTCGTACGCTAAGGGTAAGCTGCATCGATATAATAATAATATGTGCACACGTTACGGGCGGTATTATAATGTAATGTGTCGGCGACGATGGAGCTGAATAATAATAATAATAATAATAATAATAGTATAATGGACCGATGTACCGAAAATTTAATACCGCGCGCGCCTCCCTTGTTCGCATGCGAAATAAGTCGCGTTCACCGTCGCGTTTCATTTCCGCTCGGAGAGCTTCTTTTGTGCGCGGCGCTCCCGCACCGCCGCCGCCGCAGCCTCGCACTTCCGGTCGAGGGCTGGGACCGATGCGGGAGACCGCCCTCCCGCTGCCACCCCGCCCATCGAAACAAAAGTCACCGAGAGACTTTGGCAAACTTCGCGTTATTATATCGTCGTCGTTGTCGTCTTGTTCTTCACCACTCTCCCGCACCGCACCTAACCGTCGCCAACAAATCCACATACGAGGGCACGCACGCGCGAACACACACACACACACAAAGCACTCGTATCATATATACATGTATAAACGTACTTACCTATATAATACATAATAATATGACTTGCACACACCAATAAAAGCGCGTTTACCTTACATCGCCAGCGAGAGA
Organism: Nasonovia ribisnigri; assembly: GCA_027563435.1. NCBI lineage: Eukaryota > Metazoa > Arthropoda > Insecta > Hemiptera > Aphididae > Nasonovia > Nasonovia ribisnigri. The sequence goes on from JANEHU010001070.1 coordinate 269,125, forward strand.
GAGAGAGCCCCGCAGACCGCTCCTAAATGACATGAGTGTGCGGAGTGTATCTCACTCTCTTTCCGTACTCTATCTCCGTTTGGGTATACCCATTATAATCGCGGCGCACTCGTCATTGTGCCGTAATAATAAGGTTGGCGGCGATCCCGTCGTGTTAGCCGACACTGCACGTGTTGTAAGGTTCATTGTCGCGTCTGTCGTATATCATATGCGCCGCAGTTGGCGATTGCGCGGCCGAGGTGCCCATCCGGATTTTCGTGACTTTCGTGGCGGTTCATACAAAAAACGGAAAATATACCACGCGAGATTTTAAACGCATAGGTACAATCATCGATGGCGGGTTAAAATTATACTATGGAGGGCCAGAGGGGACAATATTATAAGGTTGTTGTTATGCAGAGTGATTCACCAAGCATGCTCACCCCATTTTTTTCTTCGATAATGCAGTTGTTCGAAATCTTATCTTTTGAATATTTAAATGTAGGTACTCTAAGTTGATATTTTTAAATTCTAGAGAATTGTTGTACTACTTAACGGGTGGCCTGTGGAGATACAAGCTATTGTTTTTCAAATGAGTACACCCCTATTCAAGTATAAATTATACACTAGATAATTTTTTCAGAAATTGTTGACGTATCAAAATCAAAATTCGTACGAGCAGTTTTAACATTGTGTTCTAAGGATATAAAAGGTCCATGGCAATGGGCATGATATAACTAACAAGGTATGTCAGCAGCTGTCAATAGATAGTGGACAATTGATTGCGCGTGCATTTCATAGTATTTTCATAGAATGACAATTCATAACGTCATACGGTGACGTATTGGGGGCCGTTGTCGAAAAAAATGATATGGAAGTTTATACCACGAAGTATACTAGTGATCCAGCAGTGACGCCAATATAGTAAATTATTTACAGTGATGACCGCGTTGCCATTCGCTCGCTGAGATGTGTTTGGACAAAAATAATCGAAAATATCCTCGACTTGCTATGTAATACCATCTCAAGTTGGTCACAGGGTAATCGCCGTATAACCATTCTTGTCATTTTCGAACAAATGCTTATCACTCACCAGGTTAGTTATATCATGATAACGGGTTTATAAAACCATGGGGGCTGTGGTAATTTGAAAAATGTAGTCATTAATATTAATAATCTGTAAAAATGGCCCAAGTATAATGAATACTTGATTTAATTTGATGAATTAATATATATTTATATAAAACCATTTTTAAGGAGTAATATCCTTAATACAAATATTTTAATAACTAAAAAACTACTCATTCGAATTTGGAATTAGTAAAAATTTTCAAAAAAATTATTCACTAAATAATTTACTCTGAAAAGAGGGGAGAGGGGTTCTCATTTGAAAAACAGAAGTTTGTATTGCCACAAGACACTCCTTAAGTCATCCTCCCAGATTAATAGTATAAGTGTTATTAATTATTATAATACCGTTATGGATTTCCTGTAAGTTTTGTTGCGATTTGTGTGAAATCCAATAAATTATAATCAATTATCTAATAAAAAAATAAGAAAAAAACATTTCGAAGTTTACACTGTGGGTTTCAGATAATATGCGAACCCTTATTTACAAGTTTTTACTATACTTTGCAGTTTAAATAAAAAGTTTTTAACTTACGTAGTTTAGTATACATACGTCGTTCACATATCTATTTATAAGTTTTCCATGTTTGCTTCATATATATATGATATAAAAGTTGATGTTTGGCTTTACTTCGCAGTTGACAATTCACATATTATACATTTCCTTCAACTCCGTCCAATGTTCATCTGCAGAGCGGTATTTTATAATATATGAAATACTACGAATAATAAATTTAATTTATTTTCAAATATTTTTTTGTACGTTGCACAACTTTCTTACTGAAAATTCCCGAATACATTATTCGAAAACTATTACATAATTATCTAAGTTTGAATAATATATATTATTTTTTTATATTGTTTAAAAATCATGGTTTATCAACCATAGTTTTTTAAACTATTTCATTTTTTTTTTTTTTAATTCTTACATACAAAATCCTAAATTAATATTCTATTGTAGCTGGTAACTTAAACAGAAAAATAATTAAATATTTATTGCTGAACGCCAAACCATGTCGACGCGATCTAACGTAATCATCCCTTGCTCGTTTTCACTTTTGTTATATGATAGATTACGTACCTAGATTCTAGATAAGTGGTTCTCAACTCAACTTCGGCTTGGACGACTATTATAAATTTTTTCTCACTACGGATTAATACTTAATTCTACTTTTTCCCACACCTACCAATTATTTCTTTATAATGTATATATTATATATACACAACGATATCAGCAATACATTATACAGTAAATGCTCTAGAAAAAGATTTTTATTTATTTATTTGAAAAAAATAATAAAAGTACTTAATTAATGTGACTAATTAGCAAGCAAAAAAAAATTCTTTGATCAATTGAGATAAGTCTACGACCCAGTTAGAGCACTATGTGCGATTACGAAATAACTTTTATCTCATTAGGATCGCTTAATGTAATAATTATTAGGGTAAGGATTTAAAACCAAATTTAATAGTTCTCTATAAATGTCCTAGAACATTGTCTAAAAATAACTTAAAATGATACTTTATATTGAACTTTTAGATTTCGAGATTGAGATTCAAAATTATTTTTCAGTTCGAAATTAATAAAAATTTCAATTTTAATACAATATTTCCAAGAAGTTTTTCTACATTAATCAAAAAAAAAAAAAGTTCACCGGATAGTATAATTAAATTTTAATGAACGTTTTATTTAACATTATTACAATATTTGATAGTCAGTGGTTTTAAATTATTAAATTTTATTATTAATGCAGGTATGATACACCTTATGCGCTTAGAATCGTTTTTCGTATGCAATGATTTACAATGAATTCAAATCTATCATATCCATTAAAATAAAATACTCGACAACTTTGAAACAGAATAGCGGTACTCATTTGTCCACATTTTAAAACTTTTTTTTTATGTAAAGCTCTTTTGAAATTTTTCTATGTTGATTACATTTTTTGTATCTTATATATATAAATAAAAGAGCAATGGAAATATTTGTCAATGGTTGGCTCTGAAACTGCTTGACCAATTTGGCTGATTTTTTTCTGTTGTATTCGTTATTGTCAGGACAAGGTTTATATGTTAGAAACTTAGAACATCTTAGGAAAATTCACCCGAAAAGTAGAAAATCTGGATGCCAAAAATACAACAGTTGCACCATTTTTCTAGACAGAAAAAAAACTAAATAATAATATATTTTTGTTTATTGTAAGGTTGCTATTGGTTATGATTGAATAATATTTTAGACCTGTGTATTATACTTAGTAAAAATGGTATTCCAAACGCTAATTTTTCGACCGTTTTCGATCGTTAAATATAATATAACCGAAGGTGTCCTGACTGACTCACTGACTGACCAACGTAGAGCCTAAATAATGATAGCTTAAGGATTACAATTTTCATGGTACCTTTGTTTCACCATGTAAGTGTGCACTAAGAAAGCATCGTCCAAAATTCACATTTTATAAAGTGGTGTTTCCACAAGTATTTTGAGATTCAAGATGGTCGATGAACATTTTTAAGTTTTGAACACCATACACCAAATGTTAACAACGAACTGACGCAAGTTTGAATAATTTAGAGTTGGTACATTTAACGAGCGACGAAGCGCACGGGATCAGCTAGTTTTTCATAAGAATGAATCAAATTTAATAAAAATTTAGGTATTTTTTATTTTGCTTGGTCATGAATAATATTTGTTTCACGTATATATTATGTTTTTACTTTGCAAGTACCATGCTGCACAACGGTCTGAAAAACGAAATTATCGGCACGTGTGGACAGATGGACGAGAATGTATTATAGATAGGTCGTTTTTTAATTACGTAAATTTGAATAATACATATAGATTTTTGTTTCACCACTTTTATTTAACATTATATCAAAAAAAAAATTTAATGTGAATTTTTTTATGTTTTGTAATATTAAATTGTATTTTTCTTGTTTTTTAGGAAATTTAAATCCACCCCCTATTAATTGTGTTGGAAATATTGGCGGCTATATTATAATCAGTGTTATCTGTATAATATAGTCGGTCATGACTGCAGCAGTTGTACCCGTTATGTAAAACTGTACATACCGCACCGGACGACAATCGCGGTCGTCTTTGTATTTATTTTTTATGTACTAAAAAAATCTAAGTTAAAGTGTTGTGAAAACACCACAATTTTATATACGGCACAAACAGTTTTTTAAATTTATTGTAATTTAAAGCACCGATCTTCGTGAACGGTCGAACAGGTATACGTAGCTGGTATTACACGTGTATGCCTTCTTGATTTTCGGCTTCAGTGCAATGTGACATTTCGAGTAATTAATCAACATACGGTAGCCGTGTATATCATATTATATGGTTATACCTATAAAAAGTAGTAAGGTCCATTGAAATTATGTTTTGAGCGTTAACCACGATGTAAGAAAAAAAAAATAATAATAAAAATACGTGACTGACTGGCAAGATCTATACATAAAAATCTTTATATAAAAATCTTCTTTATGGTTCTTGACCGACACTGCCGATTACCGCGTTTTATCAAATGAAAAGTCGTAGTTGCTGTATACTGCAGTAGCTGTATGTTTACCATTCACCAACAATAACACAAACACGCGTTCTAGATATATACTTATACGTAGATATACAGTATAAAAATACACATATCAACATAAGCTTATGTATGTTGATTAGTAAAACACTAACAAAGTGTAGATCCTAAATAATCCGTACAAAATTAAACTGGTGGTTGGATGATTAACACCAATTGGCTCTAAGCAGGAAAACATCGTGCATGTATGTATTAAATTGTCACCATTTGGTGTTGAGTCTGCTATAGATTTTTAAGTGTGCATAATATTCGTAATTTGTGGGATGTAAATGCATACATCATTCCGTAGATGTTTTTTTATTTATCATGGATTTATCAGTAAAAATTATAGATGCTTTCCCAATACAAATAGGTAATAACATTTTGGATAAAAGTGATTGATTTTTTTTTGATATCAATTCTCCTCATTTATATTTAACTATATCTATTGAACATTTTAGTTACTTTAACTAATATTTAAATATCTTAAATTATCTTCCGACTTGCCTACTTACCTATCTACCTAGTACCTACCTACCTACCTACTCGTTTTCATCCGTACCAAAGAAAAACAATACATTACTTAAATGTACAGTAATGTTTTATGATCATTTTTAAATCTGAAAGTATGTATTTTGTGAGCGGCTCTGATTATGTTTGGTTATTGGTAAATGTTTTTGCAGTCCACACGAAATCCTGAAATGGTGCCCCAGGCCAAGACATAATATTGTTTGTGTAGAAACCCACGAGTTCACAATTTGTAATATAATGTAACTGTGTTAAGTCGTTAACTATAATTTGTAGGTATGATGTTATTTGAACTAGGTTAAATTTTTAATTTTTTTGAAGTTGATAATTTCTTACAATTTTAATACGTTTATCTTGTACATAACCAAAAGTATAATTTTTTCAATTAAATTATTTAAAATTGGTTAAATAATTTACTATGATAATATGGAGCCAATAAAACTATATAGTTATTAAATCTCACGTGGATTCCCATATCGGTTAGTCTCCCTCCTCATATAATTAAATGTTGATGTTTTTAATTATTCAATATTATATAAAGATAAAAAAAAAAGTTCAAGTTTACTTAAAATGAGATTATTTAGGTACATTCGCTTATTTTTAATACCTAATAATTATAATAAGAAGAAAGAAATTGATTAAATCCTACTTATTTATGCAAATAACAGACTATACATTGCTATTAATTTGTTATATACATCTGTAGGTACTTCGAGGACGAATGTACTAGGTACAAGAACGAATTCTTGTTGCAATTACTGTACCTATTTGATGATTGATGGCAATATAATATTATAGATTTTTGGATCTACACATAAGTGTATGCGGGTTGTGTAAGTTGTATAATAAGCACCACGGTGGTGTCTATACTATATGGCGTACTATTAGCATTATTATTACATGTAAAAATAACGTTATTTCGCGGGTTCACTTTAATCACGTTGTCATAACTTTTCTGCATTGTCGGTGTGACAAAGAAAATAATAGTAGGTATAGGTACGTACCATTCGACGGCATTCGCGAATAATATTCGAGGAAACGGTTGAATTCATCTGGGAACGCGTTTACGAGGGTAAAGGTCACCGCACTCTCGTGTATATTTTATGAATAAAAATTGCTTAATCGACTCTGAAAAAATGCAATTGTTTGATCCCCGTTCCCTCGAATTTTCCGGATTTTAACGGTTTTTGTACGTATTTTTATATCGACAACGTTTCTTGGACGTTATTATTATAGTATAATTCTACGTACCGAGTTCAATGATTTTCTTTATAGATTCCATATTCATATGCTGTACCATGCACAGGTTCTACACAATAATACTTGTACATTTTCCGTGAGGGTTTTTTTTTCCGCTTTATTTCCCCTGATACTGTGGATAATAGATATATTCTTTAAATTAGTGTGATATACCTGTTAGTACCTAAAGTATAATATGTCGATAAAATCGATAATGCGATACAAAATTGCGAGTGCGATGGTGAATTTTTGACAAATATTTTATTCGCTGTATACGTACATAATGTGTTTAAAGTTTTGTAGTTATAATAGCCATGGACGAAATAGAAAATGCCTTAGTTTTTGAAAAAGTATAATTTTTGACTTGTGTCATTATAAAGTTGCAGGGGTGCTATGTATTATGTACTTATAGAATATACAATTATATTTATTATTTTCTCGTGTTCTTGAGTAACATAAAAGTGTATATTTTAATTTTGATTGTCATACCTCATACTTTGTGGACATTTTAATGAGTATAATATATGTAAAAACAATCGACCACTGTATAATATCATATTGAATACAATTCAGTATGTAAATCACAACAGGCACACATCGGATCAGTGACGGAAAGTGCTAACCATATATTATTATGTATATTTGTTTCACTTGATGACATTTTTATAGAACACGCCTATCAATACGTAGATATCTTTTAGATTCCTATGTTATTATCAACAGATTTGAATAAGATACGTCTTTATAATTTTGAACTGTACAAGATATATATATATATATATACCTATCTAGATTCCAGGTGCATGTGCTCATCACCAACGCTGGACCTTCAGAGATAACTGATGGTTCAAGACGGAATAAATAATCATTGACAATATTCCAATCTACAAGACGTATTAATTTTGATTGGAAAGAATCGAATACTTTGAAAAGGTAATTTGAATATAAAGAACGTGGTGAATACGAAACTCGGAGAAGTATGATTTATTTCACAGTCGATCAATCACAGTTCGAATGACTCGCTGTACATTTTATGTTGCAGGTACGTTTTTATAAAATAAAATGATACTAAAAAATAACATATCTTCAATTTAGTTGTCCGCTATTCAGATAAGCACCATACATAATTTGACAGAATAGATGCTTATACATAATGAGAACTAAATAATAAGTAACATAAACTCATAATACACGCGTGAACATTCTTTTTTTTTATTGGATACCTAATCAATAGGTACACAAATATTTTGGGATATTAAAACTATAAAGTATTGTTGAAATGTTCAATACAATATAAGGTGCGTATATACCTAATACATGAAGAAAAATAATAAAATAAAATCACTCGTTTATGTTTAAATGTGTAATAAAGGTAATTCATTATATTAATTATCGTACAACATATACCTAAATAATAGAACAATAATGGTTTTAAGTGTTAGCTAATTCTGTTATAAAAGTCGTCGCAGTGTGCAGTTTTAATATCCAATACAAATACTGCGATAACCGGCTTATTGTACGTAGTTTTTTTTTTATCTGGGGCGTGTGCCGCTTATTTTTTTTTATCGATGATTTTGTTCGTGTGTTCAAAAACCGTTGGCGCAACCATTAGTCGCTTGACTGGAAAGCAAAAAAAAAAATAAGTACGGTTACCGTAAACGGGTGGAAACTCAAGTATACCTTTTTTACCATTTATTTTTTATTTTTCAAGGATAAGTCTGGCGGTGAACTCAAGTGTTTAACCGTTTTTTTTTATTTGCTCTAAAACGCATATGGCACAAATGGTCATGTTTATGGAACAAGCGTTGCGTGATCTCCGAATTAGCAATATACGGTTTTCTCCTTTTCCATGATTGCGTATGAATGGTTTACAAACCCACATAGAAGAGATATTTGTTTGAATACAACCACGTATATTGTGCTTTGAAATGGTGTTTTATTGTACGCTGAAATTTATTTGAACTTCCTATTCTTATTTACCCAACACTGATATTATACAAAGTCCTTTCATTAGGCCAATTTATATAATTGTAAAGCCATATGATTCCGTTCGCGGCTCGCGGATATAATGTTCTATAAAACATAATGTTCCGTTTATACCTATGTACTAATTACACTCTGCCTGTATTAAAGTGTTGTGTATTATGACATTGTGTGTTTTAACTAGGTATACCTACCTAGGTAATTCATAACGGCAGTATGTACATGTAGACACATTACAATTTACATTCGAGTGCAACGCCATGGAATACTTAACGTAAATATTTGTACTACCTAAGAGTACATTTTAATGATCTGATAATATTTATAATTAACTTAAATAATTATAACATTTACGAAATTATCAAAATTGTTCGTATAACTCTATTAAGTCAGTTGAAAAACTACGATTTCAGTACTTACTCATGAGTAATCAGTATACTCACTCATGTCTGCAGACATTCAGTAAATATTATTATGAGTTAAGACCGTTGACCTGATACACTAAACAGTGAGAGCTGTGTAGAATAAAAGTCCGAGGAGTTACCTGTCCCTATTTTCCTTTCCCTTTGAGGACTTCCGTAATAGATAGATACGGTTTATAAATTGTCTCTTTTTTGAACTAGCCAATTATATATTGATACACACGTTACAATCATAAAAGTCGATTTACACTATTTAAACTTAAACCACCATTCCCTTTTGGTCAGTTTGTCATTACAACCTACTTACCTACGCCACGTCGTCATCGATATTATCGATGATCGTTATCAATTCGACCGTTTTGTTTTGATCTTGTTTCGTAAATCGTAGTCTAAAAGTATTTTAACCAATCGCAATTTTGCAGGAATAACCACGCGTGACGGCCATTGATCTATGTTTTGGACATGAATTGTATGTATTGTAGACTTGTGCTATGTCCAAGGCTGAATTAAGGAGAAATAAAGGCAAATACCAATACATTAATTAAGAAGTCTATGGTAATTTTGAAAGGCGTATGCTGCAGTATATTATTGGTATTTGGTAAGTACACGACTGAATATGACGAATCTGAAATAAAATAATATTCTAATCACTGGGTTCCAACATTTTTATAATTTTTTATTTCAAAAATTGTTTTTTTTTAAACTTGAATATATAATTGTCTGCAGACCATAGGCAAACGTATTTGGCGTTCTAGGCGATTGCCTACAGTGCCTAGGTAATGGTTAATCGGGAGATAGTAAGTTGCGTACATCGTTTAAAAGTATGATTTAACCTGTGGTTTAAGTTGCAGCACGTGAGATTTACATGTAGGTGCAAATCGTAAATTGCGTCCAACAGAAAATCCAAATGTCAAATACTAAAGGCTTTTTTCGGTATTATAATCTATCACGTAATAGAAAATCATGATATCTAATATTATGAATTGTTTTAATAATGTTGACCTTAATTATTGTTATCAGGTTTTAATGTATGTTTACTAAACAAAAATAAAGCAATATTTTTAACCATGTCAATATCACCACAATAATATTGACTGTTCTCTTTAAGTCTGATAAAAATGGCAAGGAAAATTAAATTGTTTTTTTTTTTTTTATAAAAATCTCAACTATTGTAACACAGTTGGTATATGGACTAAATTTACTTATACATATATCAAAAAATTATTTTGGACGCAATATACGCTTATCTCGATCTCATCCTGCAAATAATGGTCGAGACTCTATATTTACATAATATTATGTAATGTAGCCAAATAGTAATTCTCGGGACGATTCCACGTCAGAAGTGTAGGGTACCTATATGTCAAGGCGCAGCTTACAGTCAGCCGGTTTCCCGTCTGACCCTGCAGGATGAATAGCGTCACCACGGCTACCGCAGTGCGGCGTATATAATAATAATGAAATACACGCGGGACATAGCAAAGGGTGCATCGCGGCGTAACACGGTCGCCGGCGACGACGGGATAGACCATAGACATTCTGTCGCCACAGGTCGCACTTATGCACACGCACACAATAACAACGACGCACCTGTTGCAGTGAGACTGCGAAGCCTGGCTGTATGCTATAATATTATACGTATTGTAGGTACCTACCTCCTGCGTACCATAATAATAATAATTTGATATAATGTAATAATATAATGCTATATAATAATACGACGACGACGACAATGGTTGTATATACGCTTACATATTATAATAATAATGTACGTTATACGTGTATCGTGTCTATATATATATATATACTGTACATAATATATTATAATATAATACGCGTAATATACCTCGGGACGATTCATGTGCGCGGCTTGGCTGTATTTACGACCGGAGCGAGACTGAGAGTATTACAATATTATTCTTTCTGAATGGGACCGATGTCCGTCCGCGCGCACCACAATGGGCAAAGTCCACATTTTTCCGTCACCCCCCCAAACCGCCTTCCACCCCCACATCACCAGCGTCAAACCGTCACCGCCACCACCACCACCACCGCGGCCAACACCATCCCCCCTCAACGTCCTTGCGACGGCGAGCGCGCACACCTCTACGTAGCCCCCGCCGTGGTCGCGACCCTTAACTCTGGGCGGCGGTGTCGCGCGGGCGGGCATAGTAGTAAACGTACGAAAATAATAATAATAATAATCGACCGGTTTAATAATTTCCATTGTGCCCGCGTGTCCTTTTGTTGTATAAACATTCGTCGAGGGATCGTATCGTTTATGTATAATAATATTCTTTTTATTTTCGGGGGGGGTTATTTTTTTTTCCTCTTTCGTCTAACCGGATTCCTGAATAGAAAGAATGAAATGGATGGGAAAAACGCGCGGCCGTATATATATAGTGTAGGTACGCAGTATAATGTGTACCTGACGGCGGTAAAATATATAAATGCATTATGCGAGGCCACGAGTGTATAATATAACATATATATATATATATAGGTATGTACGCAAGTGCATTATTATAATGCACGAGTGTATATGATATTATATAGGCATAATGCGAACACCGCCGCGATAGTGTGCCCGCGAACGTGCGATAATATTTGGATTTGTGCTCGTGTATTCGTATTCGTATTATTATTATTATTATTATTATTATTATTTCATACCCACTCGAATACCTACACGTCCTTTTCTGTATGTATAATAAGCGAGGTCGGCGATCATTCGCCGAGGTCTGCGATTTTCCATAACTATAATAATATACAATAATATTTAATATTATATAACACACACGCACAAACGCGCACACTTACGACGACGACGTCCATTCACAAAAAAGCCGCTCAGAGGACAGTGTGTGTACACGTCATAGTAATAATAAACGATGCGACTGCATCGGGTCAATAACATCGCGTATATTTGCCGCCGACAAATTCATATGACACCTATATAGGTTATGCTTCGATATGATTCGATGGAATCTAATAGTATTATCGCGTGGGCGTATATCGCTCAAGTATCGACGAGAAAACTGGGACATAAAATGAAAACAATCGGGTAGTTTAGTACTTGTGCAGCGTATTATCGTTGCCCATAAAGCAAAAATATATTAAAAATGGTTGTTTAAACTTTTTGTTTATCATCGAATTTATGATAACATTTCATTGTTTAGATTTAATATTAGAAATGATCCATAATTTCCGAGTGAATCAGAAATATAATTTTGATACACAATATCACACTCCCGCGCAGACTGTTGAGCGTACTCTGTAGGTTGAAGAAAACGAGAACCCTAGGGTATAGGTCAATTGACTCGTGGACGGTCTTTAGTTATTTGAAACAAAACAATAACAGAAAGAATAATACATATGACTAACCTACTAGCTCTACAATATTTAAAAAGGTATATCCTAAGCTTTGGGTCACCAGAAAATCACGTTATTTGCGATGGTGAAGAGTGAATTATAACTTTATTTTAATTATTAGTACCTATCTATTATTGACTTTCAACTGTGGGTACCATTGATTAAGTAAAGTTAAGTGTTAACTTAATCAATGTTAATACCCATTATAATATTGTTCACACGTTTAACGTATATTTTCATAATTTAAGTGCAAAATATAAATATTAAAACCTTATAAGTTATATAACAAAGATAATATAAAAGTATAGCAAATAAACCACGAAATGATATTGTTATCACTTTTTTTTCCTGTCACGTCATGCACCTAATATTTTAATGAATCCCTCAAAAAACTTATCACCATTATAGTGGTCGTTATAGCTTAGTTTAGTTAACGAACATATTATTATATTTTGTATCGATCGTTCTTGTTTCATACACCCTACATTGTCAGTTTTGACGTTTTGTTGTGTTTATGGAGAGAGGGGTGTGAATTTAAATTGAGGGAAAGTCGAGAAGACATCACGATGATTTAAAATCTATTTCAAAGTATTTATTGCGTCACTATAAATTGATCGGTTGTTGGTACGATGGGGATATAATATTGGAACGTTTAAATTATTATGTCGCCCTCGTAATATAGACGGAGTACAGAAAATCGCCACTTCCAATCCTGTTGAGTCAATAAAATGAATAAAAATACGTTTGAACAAATAGAATAATGTATTCCGTCGATTTACTGCAGACAAAGGAATAACACTTTATTTTCTTGTACAGTTATATCTGTAGATAAGTGGTGCATGACGTCTGAGAAAATGTTTAAAATCGAAAATAAAAAAAATGCGGAGAACTCGCTTCTGATGTATAGTATAGGTTTCAAATGTAACTCGTATCTACGAACTACTTATTTACTTATTATACAATTATATCAATAACGGATTTTCTATGCTAAGTATCGAGTGGATCAGCATATATTTCTTAGGACAGTTTATTTTATATTATATAATTATATTCATATAATCATATTACACTTCCATTGTGTACCTACCTAAATAGTCTACGTTGTGGTAAAAACAATCGAGTATTTACGATAGTTATTTTTTGAACTAAGGTTAGGTTTTTGAACTATAACTGGAAAAATCAATATTTTAAGTTTGAATACATAATTTCGTCAAAATCTCAACTCTTTTGAACAAAAAGCTGTGACGATGTATTTTAAATATTTTCATGAATAGCTGTAATAATGTTGAATAGGAACCTTGAATCATTGATTTTAAAATATACAATATAATATTAAGATTTATTTTAAAATTAACTCTTGTATTACATTTTTAAGTTTTTTTTACCAAGAAACAAAAAAGTAATCAAGATAAACAGAAAAAAAATTTTAATCTATGTAAAATGCAATAAAGAGTATTTGTGAAAATCCTTAGCTTCTACTATTATTTTTTTCTTAACTGAAATAAAAAAAACAAAATCCCAATCAATAAGGAAAGTGTACAGCCAGTGAATCGTGAATTATGTAATTTTTTTAAACTGTATACGTTACTGTTACTTCTCTGTAGACTATAATAGTGACACCACAATAGAATTACGATATAGGTCATTGGGTATAAATTAGATCATAATTAACTATTGAGTGGGACTTTTGATGTGAGTTACATATAGGTTTTATACAGTGTATGACATAAATATGGGTTTAGTCTTTATTCGTGCTGTGACAGAAATATATATACCTAAATATAAATCATCCAACATCCAATATTTTGTGCAACTCAAAGTGTCATGGGAGTTTGACTTGTAAAAATAAATCATTTTTCCATAATCCTCACAATCTATATTTTCTCCATTTGAATGTTATCATAATTTCAATTGATTAAATAATAATTTATGGCTAAACAACTCAATATTGTACCTTTAAAAACTTAATAACAATTTGATTATTTCTTGATAAATAAAATGCTGTAATTTAATGTCGTATTATTTAGGTACCTATAAATAGTTATTTATTATTTATTTAATTGAAAAAAATAATAATATAGTATAGTATTTAGAAGTTACTACTAATAGTATCTACTACCTACTTAAAATATCGGAATAATTACGTTATAAGACGAATGGCATTCTTGGTATTCTGCGTTAGTGATATTATATTAAAATAGCTTAAACAAAATGTATTTTTACATTTGTTATAACATCGTACGTCTAAATAAAACAAACACGGATAACCGTTTCAATAAATATACAAAACATTTACGGTCATTAAACATTTATAAAAGTTTATTCACTTTTAAGTTTTTAGTTGGATGTAAAGTGCAGTATGATATTTCACGGAAGTAATATTAAATTCTCACAATTTAGACGGTTATTAGCTTATTATTTTCACGATTCAATGCTCGTAAAGTTTAAGCCGTCCTTAATAAATGCACTGCTGTAGGAACATCACGGGTCATATTAATTATTAATGGGGCACCTGCTAATATATACAACTACTTCCAAGTTCCAATACTCTCGATGACTTGAAATTATTATTATATTTTTACCATATAATGTAATAAATCATCGTGTCGAGTTGCACACACCACCTGTGAAACGAGTATACGCATTACGTTGCGTAGTATATTTGATTAGGTTGAAATATTTCATAGTTATCAAAATAAGATCCTGTCATCCTAAGGCAGGTTACCTGCGTTCAACTATAGACGTTTAGAGCAGCATGACGTACGCCTCAACCTTATAGATTTTGCTCATCGACGTGTACTTAAAAATGAAAAAAATGTTATGTCTTGTTCAATTATTTGGAGCCCCAAAAATATATTCCAACTAAGGGCCCCCTCCCCATATATACTGCACAGTCGTAAGTATTAAATCATAATATTTTATTATTTTATTTTTATTTAATCGTTCAAAAAGACAATGGGTCCTACTGAACAGGTTCGTGCGGGGGACCATGAGATCTTATTTCCAACATAATCGAAATATTTATGTACTAAATACAGCCGATTAATGATTAGAAGGGCTAAACTAAATAAATACATATCGTATCGGACAAGATAAAATCAATAAAAAATAAAATACAGGAAAAAATGACTTACAGTTTAAAGAAATTAATATAAAATAAGTAAAGTAGTAGAATATCATAGATAAACATCTATATAATATGTAAGAGAAAGTTCGAAAAACTGTTCGAACACTTATAACTCAAGAACGGCTGGACCGATTTGGCTGGAAATGTGTGGGGATGTAGCTTAGAACCAGGAGACGAACATTGGCTAATTTAAAAAAGAGTAAATTCCAACACGGGGAGGTACTCAATCAGGGATGATGAGATTTACGATGGACACTTTAGTTTTTAAATTGTGCTATTGGTTATAGAAGAAATAATTAGTAGAAATCAGTATTTATTATTTTATTGGTTGCCAAAGGTTAATCGGGGAGATATGGCCGCTCATCGGTTTGTTTGTTTGTTAGCCTATCAGGGTGGCTGAGTTGTACATACTGCAGTGAGTTACGCACAAAAGGAGTTTAACAATCACAATTTTTTTAAGATTTATCATATTTGACGGGCAATGAAGTGCGTGGGATCAGCTGTATATTATATAAAACGATTTAAATATTATTGAAAGTATCATAATTACTACGGAAACCAAAAAAAAAAATTAATAACTAAAAATAGAAAAAAAAGAGGAGTACTTGAATGGTTTAGATTCACAATTGGACCAGGTAGGCCCAATCTGGGTATGTGCTCAGTGATTTTGAGTTTTACGGTGGACACTTTTGTTTTTAAACCGTTACTATTGTTTATACGATAAATAATTAGTAGAAATTAGTATTTATTATTTTATTGTTTGCCAAATGTTAATTGTGCAGATCGGGCACAAGTATGTATCAAATAGAATTTTTACACATGTATAGCCGCTCATCGGCGTTGTCTGCGATCCGACGTAGTCATATTGCCTACCCAGGTGGCTGAGTTGCACTTACTGCAGCGATTTACACACAAGGAGTTGAATAATCATAATTTTTTTAAGAGATACATATTTTACGGTCAGCGAAGTGAACGGGATCTGTATTAATATAAATTACCTATAATATAATATTTTTTTATTTTAAACAAGAAATATAAATCTGTGACCTCGGGCACAATAAGAATATGTGATAAGAGAGAATTAATAACATAAAACGCGTAAGCCATCCAGTGAAAGCACTACCTATTTTAATTTTTTTTTTTTTAGTTAATCATTAAGCAAATCAAGACACCAATTTCTTTTCAAAAGCCGTAGTGGAACAATATAATATAATAAGTGTGTAACGATGATCACATCCCAAATCAAATTTTATTATTTAATTGGCAACCAGTTTTTTGCGTAAAATACAAACGTTTGGCTGAATGAGAACAATCAAATTATTTTCGAGATGTTTATTGTTTATTTGATTCCTTGCAATAAAACCAAACGTGAATTTTTATTTAACATTCACATGACGTGATATTATGTGTTCAATGCATATGCACGCATTAGTTCACTTGATTTCTGGGTAACAATGGTGAAAGCTTTAGACAATTTTTTTGCAAAGTTGTCGTCAAAATACGAACAACGATTCGATCCATCCACAGCAAATGTCTGACGCAGTAAGCACTATTATTACAGGCGTATCGCTATAAGAGTATATAATAATATGTACGGTCGTTGTATTTTTAAGGATCGAACTCTTCTTACTTTATGGTTTTTTCTTAAGACCTTGGATGTGAATACCTATTATTAGTTCTACCCGTAGAGTCTTTCCATAAATCCTTCTCTTCTGAAATAATTTAGATTTTCATTATTTATTTTCTTATTTAATAATACGGGCGTCGGGCAAGCTCAATATTTATAAAACAGTAATATGGAAAGATAGGTACAAACTAAAAACATTTTGCAAAGTGATAGTAATAGATAGTGAAATAATATACTAGTTAGGAATGTCACAATACTTATTAATAATAATTATATAGAGCTACTAAAACACTAAAAAAGGATTGAAAATATAAAAATCATTGATAGCATAATATAATGATGGGTCTTCCCCGATTTTATAATTCGTAGATATCATAGTTGTCGTTGTAATTAGTGTGTGGGGTGAATAGGTTTAATTATTTTTAGGATCAATGTTAAAAAATAATTGTCATTTTGAGGGCGACGTCAAAAATAGGTTTATGCGGTGTTGGATGAAGTGGAGTCGGAAACAGACTAGATAATGACATGAAAATACTAAATAGCTAGTTAGAATAATGAAGTGTACAGAGCCCTATGGATGTATATGATAAGGGACAAGGGTAGATGTATAAAGTAAAACGTTCGAGATTAACAAAATAATAGTAAGATATTATATAGTTGTATAATTCATACATAATTGTTGGCTATCGCAATCACTCTACTCGATAAATGACCTAGGAATAAATAGAATAGTAGTGTATAGTAGGTATATTGCAATCATTGAAGTACATTTTAAAGAAGGTCATTCATCACACTTTAAATATTAATTTTCAGCAAACATCAATTCATTACAGTATTATAATTTATAATAATACATATGCAATTGTTTTCAATTTGCAAAAATAACTACATTTTTGAAACTAATTTCGTTATGGTTATGATCTTTCTTATTACCTAACTTATTTAAAGTAGGTAGTACTTGCATTATAACGTCAAATTTGTGAAAACCTGAAACTTAAGGATATTTTTAAATTAAATATAAATACAACCTTTGTAGTAATATAATCTTAATTCACCAAAAATCAAATTAAAAATGTATTATGGTAGAATAATGTTAACTTTAAAGTTTATTGATATTCTTAAATCGTGGTAGGTATAAGACATTTTTATGACAAGACAGAATAATAATGTAAATGTCAACGTTTGTTTGTAAAATGTAATATAATTCAAGTCTCGGATAATAACTATACTAATTTAATAATAATAATAATAATAACAATATTTAAAACGAACAATATATTATCTCATTTATCATAAATATAGAAGACAAGTTTCTGGAAGGTTATATTATTTAATTTTTAGTATTCAACAATGCCACCAAATTAGATTTTATAAAAATGATGTGCCACAAATGTTATGTTTGTACAAAGCTTTTATTATTTCTTTTTTTTAGAAAATTATCTTTTCCGTACGTATTAAATGTTTAGTCAAATTTACAGCATAATTTAAAGCGCTTTTTTTACTTAAAATCGTTGTCTAACAGAATAATGAATAAGTATATTAAACCTATATACGTCATACGTGTTAAATCACATATCATTTTGTCTACTCAGAATCTAAAATTAATATCAAAATGTATCTAGAATAGTGGAATGCATAAACTGAAGATTTATAAAAAGATTTAAAACAATAAATTTATAGTCTCGTTGTCACAAAACTGGTGGTATTTCAAATTTCGATACCGATATCCGGTATTTGTTTACTACCGATATCAACGGTATTACCGTACTTGTCGAAAATACCATACCTCGGCTAATACCAGATCTCGGTGAATTTATTAGTGTTTCCAAGTTTCCAATCTAGGATAAGGTTATTATATCACGTCACATTGATCATAATATTATAATACATAATATATTAAATGTTGGTATATATGGTATTTTCGGTAATTACCGTGGCGCGGTATAGGTGCCGGTATTCTATAAGATACCGAAAATACCGCCAGCCCTAGCGTATAGTATACGAATATATTATACGGAATTTTCTCCAGGCCGATTAACACACTCGTAGCAGATTTTACTCGTTCCGAACAATCAGCGATAATTTAATTCCTCGTTGTCTTTACCATAATATAATATGATTACAGAATTCGTTGGGATTTGCATCCTGACATAATATATCATTATACACTAAGACCAACCAGTGAGTCGGTCGGCTTGAACGAGCGGTATTATTCTTGCGGGTTCCGAGACGACCGAATCGTATGCGCAGTGCAAACACATTTTTCATCCGATTTTTTTCTTTTTTTATCTTATTCCTTTTCGCAATCGCGTTCGCAGGCGCCAACGAGTTTGCCGCCGCTGTCGATGAAGAACCACTATACCACCGAGATAGTGTCAAGTGCGAAAACACAATAATAATAATATAATGGTGTAACATTCCGTTCGTCGTCCGCGTGTAAATTACCATACGTCGCCTTTTTTTCCCTTCTTATTATTATTTATTTCCATTCCCGCAGCGTGTGCGCGCGGCAAACCGTTCGTATAATATTATTATATATATTACTCGCGCGCGCGCGTGTGTGTGAGTATATTTATAGGATCCATACGCGCGTAGGATCCACGTTCTTTATTTTAATTTTTTTTTCCATTTTTATTCGACACCTTAATATCATAAAAAAAAAACAGATGAAAAAAACCGAATGAGATTTGTACAAAGAACCGTCGGCCAAATCCGGTTTGGAATTACAGTAGCCGGAGCGACCGGTGCGGCCGCCGTTGTTGTGCCCGAGTGATTTGGATCTGATTACAAGCAACAGTATGTAAAAACGTCTCCGCCTACGCCGCGCCTCACACGCCGTGCGAGATATACGCGTCGTTATAACAATAATAATAATAATAATAATAATATAATAGGTATACTGTATCGTGCCGCATAGCCGCGCATTGTATTTGTATTTGTCTTAAAGGTACACCTATGGCGACGAAACTATGAAAACTACCTAAAAGCCCGCGTATAGACAGCGCGTCGCCGGCGGTTTCCGGCGAATAAATTCGGAATTTTCACGACTAGAATTATTACTATATACGACGACGACGTAAAGACAATAATACACTATTATGCATAGAATTATTATATTATATCTGTTCTGTTCGAAAACGGGTGCACGGAATTCCGATATTGATGCAGCTGCCGGCTACCGGTAGTTCGACGTCCCACACGCGGTTCTGTATAATATACGCGCGGTCTCGGAAAAGTCCAGTGTTTTGGCGCGAATATGAAACACGTTTGTCATTAGATTAATAATACATAATATCTATTATAATATGGGTGTGTATACTATTGTATTATTTCGATACCAAGTACACTGCATAAAACGATTATTTTTTTAAAACAATTTTTGTTTTTTTTTTTTTTCATCGTGATCTGCTGCAGCGTCCTTTTTGATTTGCGAAATTATAATTTATGCGATTGATCTTATCCTATATTATGGGTACCTATACCAGCATAGACCGGATGCTATTATTTATTGTTTTGGTCTATGGATACGACACTGGCTCGATGGCCGTTGGCATGATAAAATGTTGTCTCCAGTGTAAAATATTGTAAATTGGTATACAATTGTGATTTATTTTACCTATAGTATATACTATATACTATTTAAACGTCAATATAATGCAGGCATACAATGGATGAATAATGTAAATATTATCACCTACTGTTTGGAAACGAAAAAAAAAAAGGTATAACAAATACAAATAACAATACAAATTAGGAAAATAGTACTTTAAAAACTCGTCGAAACGATTGCGAATATGATATCGTAAAGTGTCTGATGATTTTAAACATATGTTTGAACTTTCTGCTGTAATGAGTTTGAAGTTTGAATATCTATGGTTATTACTTATTAGGTTAGAGAGCGGTATGTAGTGTAGTATATAGATGATCAATTATTTTTACTTAAACACGAATTTCGACACTATTTCCAATCTTGAGTCTTGTAATTTAATATACAGTATGTCGAGATATGTTATTTTAAATACTACGCTGCAGGTTCCTAACTTTATCAGTTTATCCATTGTTACTATTAAGATATATATTATATCTTAATTTGTGAAGTGAATTAAATATACGATTTTGGAAATTTGGCTAATATATAGTCGAATTAGTAATTTACGAGTGTTCAGTAAATCGATATAAAAAAATCTTAACTGCCTCTTTTATTTCATACTTTTAACGTATACCTAAATTTTTTTATTAGATAGTTTTTTTGTTTTTGAGTAATTTTCACTATAGATATACAATATACATACCTATTTTTCAAAATATTTTAAATTTATTACGCTGTTTTTTGTTTTAAGTATGACTTCATAGATAAAAAAACCTTAGATTAATATTGTAAAGTCTGAACGGATGTCACAGAAGTGATTGCATTAATCCGGTGATCTCGAGTTGACCGGAAATCTTCATGACAATATACGCGCTTGGAAATCGTTTGGCGTCGAGAGCACTGTAACGTCTATCATATAATGCACGAAATATAACATACATAATATCACATGGCAACAGGACATAACATTGCGTGCAGTTTAAGATAATAAAATATTATTACAACAGTCGAGTAGGTACAGCAGATATTTAATTAGCCCATTGAAAATGTTTGTATGAGATTTTACATATTATTATAGAACATGGACTGCAGCGATAATAATATTGTATATAATATTTTTAATTAGTTATAATATATAATTATTAATGTTTTTGAGTGGGTATAAATATTGGTGTATACTTACTCTGGTAACACTTATAGTTTACGTGTATGTTATACTCTTCTGCGTGGAGTGTACTATTTCAGAATTTTATAAACTTTCACGTATGACAATTTACATTTGTTTTATGGCGCTAAGCTGTAAAATGTTTTGAAAACAAGAAAGAAAATATTTGTAACAAACACTGATAAATAATCACTATACGTATTGTTATGGAATATAATATTTATCGCATCTCGTGAGTATGCGGTTCTAGATCGACATTCCAATATTGTATGGGTACAGATTATTATAGGTGTTACGACAACCTTTGCTCAGCATATATCATACGATTTTGGATTTCAATAATCTTTCTTTTCCTTGTTTTGGAAAATTTCTAGGTTTTTTAAAAATAATTTTGATTATATTTGCGACGCTTATTATTGCTCTTTACAGCTAATCTCGATGGATATAAATATATGAGGCTTCAGTATACAGTAATAGACTAACCCCAAATGATATTGAGAAATATGCAAAAATATAAAATATAAATTTTATGGATATTTTTTTTTCAAATACCAAAAATGTATTTATTTTTATTTCTAGCGTATAAGTTTTGATCAAAGGAGTAGTTACTTATGATTGCTGGATTAATAATATGGAAAATCACTACCACTCTTGTCTTATTGTAGTTTAATCAACTTTTTAATCATATTTTTTTTTATAAATGTGGGTTAGTTTATTTATTCTTAAACTATTTATCTTGCACATAAGTGAACGATTTGATAAAAGATGAGTGATAAAAGAAAATGCCTGAATATTTAAGTTTTTAAAAACAATTTAATACAATATAATAATAATTATTAAATGATTTTATGAAGTTGTTGGTCGATTATATACACTAATATTTAAAATTTTTACATATTATTGTGAACTGGTTGATAACTAGTATTTAAACGAATTTTTCAATTTTGAATACCTTTTAAATAAACTAAAATATTGTCAAATCACATCTATTTCATCATATTTCACGGTATCTACCTATAAAGTTTTTGTAAAATCATTTCGGACATTTCTATGGTGTGTGCCACAGTTTTTGAGCAGATCAGTACCTAACTTATATTTCAGTAGATTTTTTTAAGAAAAGGGCAGTTCCTCTGCGTTAGGGATGGAATAAATTAAGCTTACGAAATCAGAATTATTAATTATGACTTATGTTGCCACGGATCACCGAATTCAAGTGATTTAAACTTCTATTCGTTTTTTTTTTATGTCAAGGGCATTTCTCGCAAGATGAATTCATCGTGTTTTTTGCAAGGTTGCTGCTGTAATATTTAACCTGTCAGCCGGGTGTCAAATAATATTATTACTTTGTATACAATTATATACGTCTAACTTATCGGCAATGAAAAAAACACAGAGATCGTTGTTAGGTATTATATTATCTTTAATGATTTTTTGAAGTACATTTTCGATCAATCGATCGATCTAAATCGTGAACATGAATGTCAAATTTTACTGCGTGCAGTGCACGATCAATACAACGATGCATAACATTAACCGAATATAATTTTATTATATACCCATATAATATGTAAGATATAAGTATTAGAATGCACCACCACCATCTAACCTCCAGTGCAGCAAGTTATGAAATAAACTAAAATGATAATATTGTATAAGAATAATCATAGCTTTAAGATATAAGTAGTTTATATATGAACGAGTTTTCCTCATTACAATATGTGCGTCGCAAAATGCATTATTATAGTTTTCAGAATAATTCTACTATGCGTTCTGATGACTTAGAAACATATAGTATAAGGTGTTTGAGAAAATATTTATAAGAATCAAAAAAAATTAAAATTAATGTTAAAAAATGTTTAATTCTGAGGTGCTGTTAGTGGACAGCTTCCTTCATAAGTTATTCATGATGGGAACCTTTTATTTTTACCATGTATCAAATTCGCTTATTATTTTAGATTAATAAATTCTTTTATAAAAATAAATTAGATCTTAATCCACTTCAATTCATATTTCTTATACCTAATATATTACATTATAATCTATGCTTCAACGAGTGTATTTGAGTTTGGTCTCCGATTGTTAACATATTATATCAAATCTACAAATAATAAATATATCCACTCATAGATATATACATGGTATCGGCGAATATTTTTTGTTTCATTTTGCGTATTAGACACATTTTAATTCAGCGTACAAAGACGTGGGGGGCTTCGCCCTTTTTATTTAAATAAAAATGATCATTAACATATTATGTCTTTTAACCTGTTTATCCTTGTTTAAATTTATAAATAATTTAAATACAATAACACATATACATATTTGTTATAAATTATTGAATATCGTGGTTTTAACCATATGTCCATAACTACAGAAAATTATTGTTATAGCCATAGAAAAAACATTAAATGTTATCAAATATTAATTATGTTATTATTATAACAAAAAAGATAAATTCACAAATTATAATTTCTTATTAACATAACAAATATGATACCGGTTAAGTTCACTGTGTTTGTCAGTAAGTAACATTTTTCTAATTTTAATTTTTTTAATCCACGCCGAAGTGCCTTCAATAGTTGGTTCTTTCTCAAGTTACTTAAGCTGATACATATAATATTATTATTTTTAAAAACACCCGTTATGCTTGTTGTACTTTTCTATGTATAAATTGTATAAATTCTAGATAAAAATTTTAAAAATTTTAAATTTTTTGAAATATGATTTTAGAAACTATTATTACAGCAGCAGTACAGAGTTATACACTAAAATCCTGATTTATAATACCTACTTATAGGCTATAGATGTTTTAGTTTACCTAAACTTCAATTGATGTTGTAAAGTATAAAACATATTATGACAAATCAATACTATCATATTATAATCAAACTGATTTTTTACAACACAAATCCTTGGTACCGTTTTAAAACATAACCTTTAGATATACATGATCAATATAGTATATCATAAAATTGTTAATCTGTTAATCATAATATAAATGTGGGCTATGATGACATTTACGTTAAAATTAGTGTAGACTGTAGTCAATGGGTCCCGTGAAGTCCCTTAAATATTGCAGTTGAAACTTTGAAAGACTGTTTGATCGATGCCGAAAGTATATTGGCGCGGCAGCTGCCAAAAGAATTCACGTGTGATCATTTTCACGGTTATACTCTTGTCTTCGTCGAGATCGCATTGATTGAAAAAAAAGATGAAAAATTTGCAATAATAATAATAATGTAAATAATAAAAATAATAATAATAATCATTGTATTCACACGAGCACCACCACCATCAGGCGGGCATAATCGGCCGAGAGAGGAGACCATTAACAAAACGGACAACGCGCTGCCAACAAAAGAATACAATAGTAGTAATAGTAATAGTAATAATAATAATAATAATAATATTAATAATAATAATATTATATCCCACTCTCCGTGGCGAAACCGGTTGCTCCGGGGGCACCGCGCGCGCGTTGAACGAAATACTATAATATAATTCACACTGCTTCCATTGACTTATCGCTAATAATGACAACAATGAGAAGATGGAAGACGAGTGAAAAGTAAAAAAAAAAAAAAAAAACCATAAAAGGATTACACACTCGTGTTCCGGGGCCGACAATAGCAGCTTAATTGATAGTGTATTTTCGAAATAAAAAGAACTCCGAAAACTTATTCGAATTCACACACACACACGCGGCCATTATGCGCCGAACAATGCGGTAATGGATTTTTTTTTCGTCCGTTCGTCCGTTGTTGTTTTTTTTTTTTTTAAATACGCCGCGGCTAATGTGTCACATTGTACTCGGCCGACCGCGATCCGACTCGTAGTGTATATACCCATATTATACCATATACCGCGCATACCGCTGTTATAAATTATATTATATTTGTTTAGGAATATAATATGTGGCACGATATTTTATAATTTTTATAGATTGAGGTCACATGTTATACGCGTTGATACAACAAGCATAAGTTATTACTATAGATGCATACGTATCGTTGAAGTGCGTTTAATAAAATATATAATATTTGAAGGTTAGGTTAGGTGAACTTGAAAATTGAACTCGTTCGCACGTTAAAATGCGTAAAAACCCAAGTCGTTCAGATGGAAAGAATTTTTTCCAATTATAAATCATAAGCCTTAGTTAATACCAAATTTAGTAGTCCGCATTTCTACAGTGAACGTATATGATGGTCTATGATTCCCGTACTAGATATTCTTAAATTTGTACGTATACCTAAACATTTAAACAAATTATTATTCTTAAATATTGTATAATAATTTGAATTTATACCTACCTATAGTACCTACAGTACCTATTTATTTATACACACCACGCCCTTGTCGACACCGGCGATGCAATAAATAGTAATATACCTAATATTAAAAGTACATTTAAAAAAAATTGAATTTTATTTGAACGGCAGAAAGCCGTTTGAGTTTTTTTTTAATTATGAATTTTTTTCCCGTTCTATTTGATAAAAGTGAGTGAAATTTACTTGTCGTTTGCAAAATATGAACTTGAACATCGCGTTGCATATTTCATCGCGAACGTACGTCAAAACACTGCAGACGTTTAGAGTGGCTTAATGAATTTTCCCATAGGAAATTTACAAAAGATCTCTCGGAAAATCGACCTATCAAAATCGTCCGACTATTCCAGTTGGTTGGAAAATTCGATTTTGGGCCTGTTCAGCTTTATAACGGGCCGTGTCGATCAAGATCAACACAGCTAGGAGTCTAGGACCACCCGTGGCCATCGAATATTTGGTTGTATTTACTTGTATACGTTATACGAGTGTACGTTGGATATTATTTTATTCACGAATTGTTATAAATATTAACTATCTGTTTATCTGTTAACAGCACACAACAGGACATTTTTTTTTATGTTAATTACTCTTAATGCGTGCGTTTATGATCAGGATTTTTTTTATTGATGTATCCATTAAATATCATTCGTTCATAACACATAGGGCCGAAGACATACACCCCTAAAAAATCACACAATATGCAAGCGCTTAAGCACTTAAAGACCCTACATAATATGCTCAAAAAAAAAACATCGTTTCTAGTGGCTTAATTAATAAATACTCAATCCACCCGCAGCCTGCACTGCGGCGGCGCATGATGGATTTTAAATAATCAAATGGCTGTTTGTCGTTTTGATGAACGTTATCTACTCAAACACAATAATTGCAAAAGTAGCCCAAAAATAAATAAATATTATGCTAGAATAAACAAAAATAAAACTAAATATTATGTCATAAAAAACAAATAATATCTAAATATGCAACATACAATTAGAGTTTTGGATTTGTCGAAAAATGAAACGAATTTGTTTTTTTTTAGGTGGCCTTTGTTTTACGATGGGGTAAAAGAAAAATGCAAATACTGCTAGAATTCCTAGTCACTATATATACGTAGTCACATAATATACTTATGGATGCGGCGGTCTCTTTATATGTAATATGTATATATAGGTAGTATATGGTAGTAATGATGATTTTATCCTACACTAGTAAATTATATGACGCGATTGACTTGGAATAAACATACAAGCCACTGCTTGTCAAATAATTATCACAAACATTACACTCTGTATCCATTTGATATTAGGTTATTTGAGGTGAAATCTAAGTACCTATACGAACTATACGATTTGTGCGAGACGGTTATCCGAGGGACTGTCCGAAAAAATAAATATTTATCACCCGAAGTAAAAGTGTTTTATTTGAATTTTTTTTTTTTTTATATCGTGTTTGTTGGACAATATCGAATTTAATATATTCAAATACACCGTGTACACATGTTTCTTCGTAATTATTTCGTTGACGCTTCGTTGCCGCGAGTATAAAAAGAAACATTGTTTTCGGTAGAGCGTTATAATAATAATTATAATAATATGGTCGTGGCCAATAAAAATAAATCACGATTTCAAACGAGTTTTCCACAACGCATTGCTCGCATACGAAATATACGTACATGCACACACATTTTTTGTAAAGCATATAGTAATATTATGTAGGTACCCATAATATTCAATTCACGGGCAACGCAGAACAAAATAATGACATAAACACATTAGTTTTCCCGGATTTGTTGCAGTTATATATTATTGTGTATAATATTATTATAAACACCTAATGTCGCTCCATTAATTCTTAATATGAATGCAGTCGGTGCTGGTGTATGTCGGCGTAAGACGGCCGAATAGTTTACAAGCGTTATTAAACCAGTTTCATTTGATAATAAACAATAAATAATTTTATTATAATAACAACAATTCATAACTCTTTCAATACAATTTATACATCGTTTGGTTGTAAATTCAGTGGCGTATTTAGAAATGTATAATGGGAGATAACCTATACAGCAGTATTATATATACATATATACATAATAAAACATAAAACATAAAATATAAGATTTTTTTAGTATACTTAACAATTTATATTTTTACACGTTATTTAATATAATAATATGTACGTATGTGTCATTTATAGTTATACTATAATCGTACACAATGAACCAAATACTCCGTACGTTTATTAAATATATGCACATAACGAACTGTAAGTTACTATAGGTATAGGTTTCATTAGCATCCTCATTCCTCAAGTAGGAACTTTGAAACTATATAATTGCAGTTATAGTTCAAAATCAAAAATGCTGATTCTAATGTTCTGATTGAACATTTTTTTTTTTCGCACAAACATAATCTTTCAGGATACTGCAGCTAAAAGGGGAAACACGACTATACGTATACGGTAATTTTTTGTGTTTGAATTGGAAAAAAATAGGAAGATACAAAAATACGAAAAAAATTACGTATTTGAATATTTGTATTTCTTATCGATTAGGATAATATATTAAAAGGAGTATATGCTAATATTTTCAAAAATGAAGGGATAGTTACTCCAGCTAAGTCTCCTTTCAATTCAAGCATTGGTTATCCCATAAGTTTCATAAGTTATAACATCTATTGTTTGTGGATTATAAAATATTGCATTTTAGTCAATTCAATATTACGTTGCTTATTATAAATAGGTACACCGAATATTTAGGTGTACAAACAATATTTAAGATTTTCAAAAAAATATTTGTGCTGCGATACACAATGTTTGACGTTTGTTCTGTTGACGTCTTGCATATTCTTAGATATCAATAGTCGCCAGTCGGATTATATAATCGAAAATAATGTCACGATAAAACAATAAAATTAGAGATGTAAACTCGATACGCATATTGAACTAAAATTAAGTGGATAATAATGTTAATAACATTATATATTAGCCTAATATTATTAGGCATAGCGAGCGCCGATCGGTACAATATTACATTACTCTGTCTAAAAGTAAAATGATTATTATATTACTATTTAAGTGTAAAATTAATTATATATTTAACCATACAACTAACAATAAATTGCCGTCTATTTGCTCTCTGCATCTGCATTTAAACAACCATGGTTTAAATACATTTCCCCAGCTTTATCGCCGCGTGATATTGGAAAATATAACAAATGTCTGTATTCGTATTGAATCGTATATATTATAAAAAATGTTGGTTAATAAAGTATATGTCATCGATCAAGATTACTGAAAAAAATAATATAATAAGACGGTATTATAAATAAATAAAATATACGTAGGTATTCGATTTTAAACGAGCGACAATTATTTTGAACGACACCGCTGCACGAACTCCTATTCCAAAACCACAGAGACTTAATGGGTATTTTGAGTCGGCTATAGTATTATACCAACTTGTAACTTATTAAAAAAATACGAATTACGATGGTTTGTATTTAAAATAATAAAATTTAAACTGAGTTTTATTTATTAATAACTGTCTGCCTGAAAATTATTCTCCTATAATTTTTAACAATTACTTATTTTTATCGTACTTTGTTTACCTATATGTATTTATTAATAATCCAACCTAGTACCTATCTATGTATCTACTTGTGACCTATTTATGATAACAATATAATATATGACACGTTATGTCAAATTATCAATTAGTCAGTCAAATTACTTTTGCTCTCCGAGGTGTTATATAATAAATAAATAAAAATGTTTTTCTTAGACGTGTACACGGATTTTCACATAGACGTTCAATGGAGGATAGATGTTTTAAGTTATCAAACATGTTGGCCTATTACGGAGGTAAATCTTAAGTCATAAATAGCTTGACTTTAGGGTTGAATTGTTAGTATAGCTTATGTTATAACCATGGATTATTTTATAATTAAATCGCAGTCCGTGCCATTATAACAACTGTATAACATAATAATAATAATTAATAACATGTAGATACTGGATAGGTTTATATATTTTTATATCTTATTTGGTACGTGTTGTAGATTTAAGCGTTATGGACGTTATGGTACGTTTTCCCTGGATGGTCGACAGTCTATAGACGCCGACTCTATACTGACCTAACCGTGCCCCGGACCAGTGTGTACGTTTGTCCTGATGTAGACTCAGTGGCGTATCCAGGATTTTTTTTAGGGGGGGGGCACACACTGTCTAAAATTTTACCATATAAAATACTAACTAAAATACCACCAAAAACAAAAAAAATAAAATAAACCAAATATTTAATGTTTTTAATACAAATTATTTATTTATATTTTCAGTCAGTCATTAAGTTAATATATATACATAATAATAAATAGTAATAGCAATTTAATAAGAAAAACGGGTTAATCCCAACAAAATTATAAGTGTATAAAAACAATATTTACACAACGAATATTATGGTACGGTATGGAGACCGTTAAACTGTCCGTGTCACCAAAACAGCTGTGTAACTATTCACTGGCGCCCTTTGGAACTAGAACCCCGTTAGTGAAACGTGATAACGGTAATAGTGATTACTGAATACTGGTATATTAAGGCATAAGATAAGCGTATTATTGAAGTATGCGTTCATTGCGTTCATGTATATGAATACATTTAAATCTTTAAAACAAAATCTAGTAAATACGGCCAACGAGGGGGGGCATGGCCCCTGTGCCCCCCCCCCCTGGATACGCCACTGTGTAGACTTACATGGTAAATGTATTGACATAGCTTGAAGCGGTTGTTGATCAAGTTATTACACAAAAGTTCATTGATAGATACATACTCAGTGCCCCATTAATCATTATGCAGGCGCTCGGGTGTAACTATTTTGTTTTTATAATATAAGTCTATGCATTTTCTCATTGAAGTGACTTTTGACGTACCTACGGCATTTATATAAACAAATAACGTACGTTTATTTAACACACATTCAATTATTTTAAATGTAATAAAATATTGAACAGGTATATTTATGTTTAGATATTTAGAACCATTTGTGCATGATATGTGTGTTGTGGGCGGAGTCAGAGAAAATGAGTGCCTACAGGCTACATATATATATATAAATGTTTTGATCCGACATTGTAGGTACCATATTTGATACGGTTTTGTACGTGCTCTGCACAATAAGTTAACACTCAATGACTCATGTATAACATAATAATAGCACAGAACATAGTAGATATAATAAGTTATAATTATAGTACCTAAGTTATTAAAGTTCTAGTATAAATAGGTTGGCTAAAAATATTTCAACTTGTAGGGGGGGGGGGTTGATATAGCCCCTAACCTACCTATTCCAGGGTTCACCACTGCAAACATATAATATTTATGTATAATATGCAATAGTAAGAATATCGATCTTATACAATATAAAAGATGAACTGAACATTTGAGATAATATGATTTCTAGAATTTTATTTTTTAGATCTCATCGAATATTTTTTTTGAGCAACGCGTGCAATCACATGGTTAAAAGCTTACGTTTAATTGTTTAAATTGATTAATCTATACCTACATTTACATTTTTTTTAAATAAGAAATTTAATTATTTTGTTTTACTCTAGTGATATTTGTAGATATGTCTAGATCGGTGTAGTAAAATCGTACTGTAAAATATAATAATAATCATACTATAATATTATAAGTACAAATCAACGAGATAAAATGCGATCTGCAGTATAGCACCGCACGTATATGTAGACCGCCGCAACAGGAATAATGTATATAATATATATATACAAGATTTAAATTTGATTATTTTCAATAGATTAATATTTTATACAATAACATTTTTTTAAATAATTTACTCTTTAAAATAGG
Source organism: Nasonovia ribisnigri (assembly GCA_027563435.1). Classification (NCBI taxonomy): domain Eukaryota; kingdom Metazoa; phylum Arthropoda; class Insecta; order Hemiptera; family Aphididae; genus Nasonovia; species Nasonovia ribisnigri. The sequence goes on from JANEHU010001070.1 coordinate 301,043, forward strand.
GTCCAATACAGGCTCCGTACAGTGTTTCGGGTATGTAGAATTACCTATTCCTTTATGGCCTCTGCGTAATAACTATAATACTATAAGAAGACGTCGTATACAATATAACAGCTCTAAAATAAACAGATTGGTTAAAAACAAAACGATAATACATAGGGGGTGGGTAATATAAAAGCCCCAATCTGCCTGCAATCGCCGTAGTAAAACCGTACGATAAATTAATATAACAATAAAAAAAAAAAAAATACTATAATAATATTATTGTAAATACCTACAACGAGATAAAATGCGATCTGTATAGCGCTGCACGTACCTATATACATACACCGCCGCAACACGAATATAATATAATATAATATACATTTATAGGTATGTATATAGATACGTTTATTATAATGTGTACGATGTATATAAATAATATGTATATAGGTACGACGCGTGTGATATTACGTACGAATAATAATATTAACATAGACCGGTCCAATAAATTTAAACGGCTGTGTACGCGGGCGGGACGGCGCGGGGAGGTCATCCGAGCACGTAAGTCCTCCGCGGTGGCCGCGCTCAAGACGACTCCCTACCGAAAAAAAAAAAATATTTTTTAATACTCTCCGACACGTTGGTCGTGTACACGTAATAATGTACAGGTATACGCGCGCATTATGTGTCTATATATTATATAGTTGTAAGTATAATATAATATTATTATCGTATATAATTGTACAATAATTTGTAGCGCGTCAGATCCGTCGCGCGACTTCCCCGCCCGGCTCGAGGCGGCGGCGGCTATTGGTGCGGTCTTTGCGGGTGCGGTCGCGAGCCAAAATACGAGGAGCGTTACGATATTATTATTGTAAGCGGTAATATGTGTGTACGTAATAATGTTTAAAAATATTTATTGCTCGGAACTCTGAAATAATATATGAAAGAACACTGCAGAGTGGACGATCCTCAGGATTTCAACGGACGTATTATAATTATGTATATTATTTCCGACCTATCTAATATGTAGGTACCTACTGTACTCTACGTCCCCCGCGGGCATTGCAATCTATAAATAACAAATAAATATAAAAATATAATACATATATATATATATATATAGCGTTATTCAAAATGATACTCAACTTTTTTTCAATTGAGAGTTCCTCTTTCCACTGTAAATCGAGTACCTACTTGCTTGATGCTTCCGAATCTAAATTTGAACTAAAAGTTTCTGAGGTGTTAATCTTAAGTGCCTACTAAAGATAGGTAATATGGTTTTATACACAGGTACGTAAAATATAAAATAGCCATAATAGTGCTTATTATGAGGAAAATTCTTACGAATATTTATAACACTTTAGCAAATTATAATGTTAATAAATATAATTCTCAAACCATCGTAGCTCTCAATTGAACTGTCGAAGAAAAAAATGGGGCCCATCGCCATCGCGTTTGGCGAATCACCCTGTAAGTAGTATTATTTTATGTATTTATTACATTAAATAAAAACCGTACAGTTAATCCGTTATGACGTTGAATCGCCTAAACACAAAGGACTCTTGCGGCAGACGGAAAACCGCATTGAATAGTTAGACAGATCCTCCGGTGCGTATACCTATATGCGAACTATTGACATAGGTATATAATACAGCAGCAAATCCTATTATATACGAGATATTACACCGCGACTTGTATACCTCTGGCTGCACAAACTCGCGGCAGTTGAAGAGCCCTCTCGACCGACTCGCGCTCCGTTGACGTTTATAATTATATTATAATTATTATTCTTTCTGGTACAAGCGTAATGTACAATATATAGTATATAGTGAAATACAGCTCGTGCAAAACGTCGTCGTCGTTGTCGTCATGTCTATATTATATACATCTATTTATATATGTGTATTATACACTGTAGGTTTTTCGTTTAATTAAAACACGAATGATCTTATATCGCATAGAATGGGAATGGCATGGGAAAGAGAGGAAAATGGAGGGACGAGAGAGAGAGACAGAGAGAATATCCTGCACATTCATATGCATATTATTATACTACTGTGTGGTTAATATTGCAGTGCTCGCAAAGAGCGGATTGTTCATTGTAACCTCGTCTTATTATCGTGTAAGCGCGTTATGTTTTTATGCGTCGTTTATGTATGTGTATATAAATACTACATAAGTATATTATATTTTATGTATATAATATAGTCGACTTAATTACATATTATTATATTCACGTGGTGAATCGTCTCTTTTACTCGCACAGTGTATTGTATAATGTTTATGTATAAAGGTAAGGGTTGTATAGCCACTCTGTTAAACACACGCGCGCTTGGATGGCATTGTCATTTAATAAATTATGTAACTATAGGGATGATGACGTTGGCGGTTTTAAAAAAAGTTTTTTCCAAAATATTATACACCCAATGTTGAATAAATTATGAAAGCTTATGTATGACGGTAAAAACTGAAATTGCTTATTATTTAGGTTACATTGGGATGGAAAGATAATTTTGAATCTTTTTTTATTTACGAAATACCTATTATAAGTTTTGTGATTTATTTAATTCATTATAAATAAGAACAGTTGGACAGGTTTAGTCGAAAATGATTTAGGCAGCAGAATAGTCCAAACGCATACAAATGGACCAAGAGAAGACATGTTCAGGACTCAAGAGCATTTAAGTAAGTATAGATAAAAGATTTTTTGGCAAGGGCTCTCATGTTATATTAAATCGAGTTGTAGGATCTTTTATATATGCAGATTATATAATTATCATAATAGGATTTAAATTATAATTAAATATTTAAATGTTTGGATAAGGTACACCTATAGATATGAATATATTTTTAACGAATATTAATTATTCAAATAAATGTACAAATAATATAGGTGTTTGATTAAATATTTCATATTATTTTTGCTTTACTATTGTGTATAAGGTCGGTTGTATTTGTGGCTATATCGGTTCTCAATAATTTTCCACAAAATGTGAGTTGTCTGTTAACCTATAGTTGACGTTTTTAATATTTATGTAAAAATATTTTCATAAGCATATAATCTTATCTAATAGTACCTACTGCCAAAGAAGAACAATATTTTTAGTGCATACCTAAATAGGTTTCAGCCAACAACCGTTTTTGGAAATGTTTATATTTCTGTTTTCGATAGCAAAATTATATATTCTAACGTTACGCACACATAAAATGTGACATTGTCAAAAATAAAAAAAACCATGAGCTCTGCGTCACGGACCCCTGACACTAGGTTGGCCACTTTTATTTATGCATTTAGTATGTAAATTAATGTAAGTTTTTACAGGTCTTATACTCTTGTTTCAGGTGTTCATACAAATGCCAACGAATGGTTTTATAGAAACGACTGGTAAGTTCAAATTGACTTCATTATAGTTGTCACTTTGTTTTATTTCACCGCGGTGACTCAATAACTGCTGGAAGGTACTGTCACACCAGCTATGCTGGAGCGAGTTTGGCAGAAATTCGAATACCATCTCGATATCGCTTGTGTGAGTTATAGGTAGTGATTATGGGGTACTTGGGGGGGGGGGGAGATTTTTTGTGTTATTAATTGGTTATTTTTGTGTAACAATATTTTAGCATTCCTTTAATTCAATCAAATGTCGACCTGTGGTGGGTAGCACGTATAAAATTTGTGAGGACTCACTATAACATATGCTATCGTTTTTATAACATCTCTGAACAATAAAATAATGTATAAATATTCGAAATCAGTTCATTCTTTGTGGAATGCAACTATAATATTATGCTCTGGTATTGTATCAATTGATCGAGTATGCCTATGTAATTATATAAGTATTATACGCCTTTTTTACGATAGTAATCGAGCTTCGAGACCCATGTGCAAATAGGTCAGCCTCCATGAAGTGGTTAATAATAATAAAAAAAAAATAGTAATCGAACTTAGAAATGTGTTTGTGTGGTTCGAAAATTGTTTTGGTGAAAACAGGTATTTGTTCGTTTGTTCGTTTTGATTAAGCAGGACAGGGAAAGGTACACCTTTGGCGGAAACGGGTTATGCATCATGATATTGCCACTGTGTATATACGCCACAACACTTGCTATAGGTACCCAGCAGGTGAGCACCGCCAGGCCTAAAGTTGCCCACGAACCAAGGTGGTAATATATTATCGCATATAAATGTTTAATATACAGCCGTGAGTATCGATAACTCAATTTTTTTATTTTTCCTTGAAAATTCCTATAGGTACACTAAATAGGTAGGTACCTACACTCAACGCAATATTTGTCACGAGATACAACTTGGAAAATACATATTAGGAGTGTCTATATATACATATCCCTCTTGAATTTTGTGTTATCGAGACTTGACTAGATATTATAATGTTTAATATCTGTAATATCAACCATCATCCACGACATAAATACATGATACAATATATTATTTTACTCCCGATCTAACAGGAGATATATTAATTGTGCAATGTGCATCCCGACACATTTTATCACTTGTATCGATATAAATTGACTTCTACAACTAGTTGACTTGTTGAAGCGGACAGACGAAACTGTTTAATTTTTCAAATAATTCAAACAATGATAAAAAAATCTTTTAAATATAATAACAATAAACAATGTATTGTATGTTATATGTTCTACAAACTATACAATATATTTATTATTTTTATAATTTATACTATTAATACATATATAATCCAATGATAAATAAATAATAAATGTAAATCGTATAAAAACATTGGCAACGAATCTTTATATCTTAAAGGTTTTTTAAGCAAGGAAATTAAATGTAATTTGTCTAACCTTATATATACCTTTCTTTCTTTTGGCCAGATTCAGCTTCTCAACAGTGTAGTTTATAATGGTAGTATTTAAAACCAGCGCTTTACAATGCATAAACTATTAAACATGTGATTTATTTGATCTAAGTCAATAACAAATTCAAAAAATATTAATTGTGCAAAATATAGGTACCTTTTTATGCGCCATCATTTAAAAATCAATGATATCCTCATTGTACATTATACAATTTTGGATCAAAGCGAAGAATGCACAAGCGCGGATTCACAATTATTATATTAATTTTCTATTTAAAAACGTCTAGTATAGGTATAGGGAATCAAGTGTAGACGATTCTTTGAAGGGCAATTAATATTTTCCAAAAGTCTCTCTGACAGAAAAAACTAGGACCATGACAAAAAAAACCTGTCTGCCGGCACGGATTTAACCAACTTATAGTACTCAGAATTTATAGTTGTCAGTTGGCACAGGTATCAGTGTGCGAAACTACATCAACAATTGTCGTATTCAAATACATATTATTTATTGTATCACCCCATTATAAGAGATCCAAAGTGATTATTCGAAGAGCTATGCTCGTGTATTATATCGTTCACAAGTGAATAATATTACAACGCATTAATGTAACTGTGCCTACTACGCGTGTAAACGCCTTTCATTCATCCATTCAGTGACTATTATTATTATTACTATATATGACACGAAAACGAAAACGCTACACACAAAAAGAGTCGAAAAATAATAATAGTAATAGCAATAATGACTATAATGTTATAACGAGGAGCGTGTAGGTCAGTTCTGAATAAGTGCGTATTGTTCACTACAATAATGTGTTATATTATTAAATTATTATTGTGATGATAATGGTACATTGTGGTGGTAGGTACCATTACACGGCGTGTAAGAGAGCTGAAAAATTCCATTGACGTCGAGAGAATATAATAATAATAGTAATAATAATAATATATATTAAATTCTCCCGCGGAACAGCTGCTGTTGTTGGAGTATTTCACCAAACCGTATATTATAATATAATACATGTATATATATATGTACACGAAACCTGTTGTGGTCACATTTTTGTGCCGTATTGTGAGAGGTTAACTATTTACACACACACGCACGATCGATCGACCATTCATAACGCTGCAAAACGATTTGGGATTTGATGTTTTTTTTTATTCGGGGCCCCGAGCCGGTTTTTGCCCCGTCGATTTTTTTCCAGTGAAATTTTCAGAAATCCAAAACAGTCACGCGTGCGCTCTCTCGGATTCACACGCACACACCGTCGTCATCGATCAATGTACCTTTTTTTTACACAGTGAATTTTTTTTCCTCGTTGGTTCCATTTATGCCTGAGCAGAATAATACTGCAGCAGTGTGAACACTTGTGTTCGCTGTATGTTGTTATATTGTATCACTGTCCACGTGTATCGTAATGGCTGTGTTAAATATTTGGTTGGACCTTTGGTTTTGAAATTTGTCAAGATATATTAATAACGCATTATTAACTAACATCCATGGAAAATTATATCTTTATATATCATAAACGTTTTTGGCATTTTTTTAGAGTAATTTTTGATTCTGAGTGTATATTATGTCCATGTAGGTCCTCGAAAGTTCACTAAATATTATTTTATATTATACCATTTGGTACCTGTTTACTCTACACAACGGATTTTTCATTAATAGTAAGGCTTTTTCTTAGCTATTTTGATAAAAATAAATTTATCAATAATTTAATTTTATAATTACTAACCGTGCATTTTTTATGTCAAATGTCAATACTTATGGTAAATATAATAATTATTTCACACGCGTGCCCTCGACTGTCCCTCCTACTACCCACCCAAAAAATGCGGCTCCGGTTACCATACTTCAAGACGTTTCCGGATCGCGGTTAATACGGTAGTCCATCGTCATCGCTTCTAGTTGATGACCATTTTGTTACGTAAGTACGCAGTAACGTGTGCCACGGTATACCTATATTTGTGTCACCTATGTATATTGTTGTACCTATTATACAACACCCGTTAGGTTGACTGTATGCGCGTACAGTCTCAATGGGCTTATAACAATGTGACATAATATAACATATAATAACACACGTGGCGCGACGTGTTGTCTGTTATTATCGAATTATCATTATTTCATTATTATGTAATTTTTCTTAAGTTTCCCGCAGGCGCGCACGGAAACCCTTCTCGGCGGGAGTTTGTGTCACATCGACCATAATATTACTATCGGAGTCGCTTAAACTCGCTTCTGCTGTAGCAGCTAAGGGCGGTGCACTGTAATAATATGCAAGTGTCCGACCGGTTGTCACGGCGCGGCGGTTCTTTGACAGCATAATTATATTATATGTTGTTATTATTACTATTGTTGTTGTTGTTGTTATAATACACACCGCACTCTCGAGCACACGGAGCGCACAATACGAGGCGTCGGACGTTTTGAAAAACACCGTATTACAATATTGTCTGACCGTAGGAAATATCATTCGTCGAAATCTGATTACAAAAATTGGGTGTGATGTATACGACCGATGTGTGTGTGTGTGTGTGTGTGTGTGTGTGTGTGTGTGCACGAGCTCGCTGGCCCGCCTGCACACTGCAGGTTGATTCACCAATTCTAGCCACCCCTTTTTCCTTTAATAATGCTGTATCATACCTACTAAATCTGATTTTTGGAATTTTTAAGTATAATTATTAAAGACCATATTTTGACTTTCGGTGAAATTATTGCAGTGTATTTATATATATATATATAATGTTTATCACGAGAATAGTTACAATAATTCACATAATATATGACGTTCGAACCCGACAAATAACACGGCGTGTAATTCAGTGTGAACATTACATATTTCATACAGATGTCTGATATGAGTTTAACTGAATAATTAAAAAAAAAATTAGAGATCTCGTCCCTCGAGAATTGTGATTTGCTCTCCGGCCCGTCACAATGCCAGCGCCGGTTTCTTCTGTTCTGTTGTATGTATACTATTCAAACGCGATCGTATACTCAATAGGTACCAAGAATGATTACGAGCAAATAACAATAAAAAAATAATTAAAAAAGTAACAAAATGCAAACTAAAATAAACAAAACGTCACAAATTAAAAAATACGAGGCAAAGCGCTTCAACCCAACAAGAGGTCTATTACGGGCAGCGTATAATAATCGATAGAATATTTAAGTGCACTGCAAAGCAGGACTAATATGGAGCATTTGACGTGAATGTCAACCGGGAACTCTTCTAAAATATGACGTTTCACATAAAAGATTGAGCGTACAGCAAACCAGGCGGTGGGGACGTATTTATATCAATGCGACTATAATACTTGCAATGTTATTGATACTATATAAACGACAACAATTTTATCCAAACTTTAGGATTTTATCCAAAGACGTAAATCTATATGTATATAGAACACTTCCCCGTAAGGGTGTATTTTAATTTAATTTATTTTGTGAGGAAAAAAAATTGTAATTTGTATTTTGTATAAATTTAAAAAAATATTTTTAATCTAGAAATCTATAATAGGTATTAGGTATGAGTATATATTTTACTTGTACAACTTTTACAAATCCTCTGTGGCGCCTGTTAAAACTAATACATTTCTCGGTGATTCACGAGCTTGGTATACTCCAGGAATATTGTGCAAAATATTAGGTTACACTCTAATGTCCTGTACCTAAAATACATGTACAGTCGGTATGTCGGTATGACCATGACGCGATAACATTGAATAAGACATTGCCTCATTATTGGAGATATAACATTGGAGCTGTCTTTTGACGAAGAGGATGAAGAAATAATATTTGAAACACTCCGTTCTATTTTGTGTATTTAAAACCTTGAGTGTAAATATACAAGCTACCTACCTAATGATTTAGTAAATGATTTAGGAAGTTAAATATTTTTTAGTAGATGACAATTTTATTAATGCTAGTGACAGTTTGTGTGTCTAATGGATTCTCTTTCTCTTGTATTTTCCAGATGACTAATAGTATATAGAAAGGACAGTTTATTCTTTATATTTTTGTAAGGATTCATCACACATGCCATCCTCAAAGACGATCACTCGCTAATTTATTGGTATGCGCCTATTAGCGGTTATTCTTCCTCGTTTTTTTCTCCGTAGTTAAGTTGACCAACTCAATAGGCACAAAAAAAGTTAAGGCCAACTAGATTTTTGCTTATTAATCTGTCGCATAATAAACTAAGGGAATCAACTAACGCATTATTTTCTCATGTGTTTAGGAATTGTCATGATGGTTTCCTAAGAATTGTCCTAATTTCCTAAAATGTCCACATTTCCGGTAATATATATAATTTTAAAGCATATAATTTATTTATTATAATTTATAAATAAAAAAAAAGAAAGTAGGTATTTCGCAGTATATTTTTCAAATACGTACTTTATATTTTCAGTATCCAAGTTTATTGTATTTGAAATACACGAAGTTACATATTTTGCCCATTCTTGCGTATAGGTTGTAATAACAAGTAGAAATATAAATTATTAAATTATAATCGATTGATATTATGTTAAATCGGTTTGTCAGCCGTATAAACTATAAGCCCTCTGGTCCCCGTGGGCGTTTGAAGTGTGTATAATATAATAATGATAATATATTAATAAATAAAAGGAAACGACTTCGAGGCCAATGCTGCACGAGTATCCGTATATATGCGATTACATTGTCAATATCTTATCGGAAAATTAGCATAACGCACAAAAGAGTTCTCAAAAATGATCGGTGGCGATACACGAATATGATGTGTATAATATGTGTTTATTGAAAGTCTCTCGCGCACCTCGAAGGCTTCCAGTAGCGAGTCGGTATATCTACTGTATATGGCTATATAATATTATATAATATGCTCTCGACACACCAAAAAACTTGACGTGGAGTGCCTTTGATGAAATGAAAATTTCGAATTTATTTTACACAAAACGCCGGTCGTTACTGATATCAAAATTAAATAGAATATAACAGGTAAGCTGCATCTCAGTGACTCGGTCGCAAGTTATATGTCACGTTTATGATTTATCATTTGTGAATAGGGAACTTGCGTCCTGTAATATAAAAATGTTGTTATGTTATTGCAATGATTGTTAAACGTTTATGGAGAAACCAAAACAATAAACGTTAATACGTACAATGTAGTTAATTCTATATGGACAATTTCACAATAACAGAACACAATTTTAGGAATATCAAAAATAAAAATTAATTTGTATAAATAGTTTTCAATTTATTGCTGTAAAGTCAAAAAAAAACTTCTAAATATTAAATATTATATTATATACCTAAGTAATGCTGTGGTGGATATTTACGTACTTTTGAAAATTTTTCATTAAAAATTATATATTCATTTTTAGTCGAAGTTCCTTATCATTAATAACATAGACATGACATGAGTGCTATACACCATTATAGTACATTCAAATTAACATAAGTTCATCAACATTACAACATCAATAGTTGTCGGCAGCCTCGATGTATATATTATAGAAAATGATTTTTCTTATGTAATTAATTATTGCACATACCCTTCCTGTTCAGATGAAAATCACCGTCTCTTATGAATCTGGAACTGTGCGCATTTCTAATCAGATTTTAAAGAAAACTCATCGCCTGACCTAATTTCAAATTGTAAATTAATACGTCATAATTGCATATAAATCCGTACTCTACCTGTGTATAATACAAAATATAATGCGATACATGTCGGGCGAAAATAGAAAACTGTCGCGGCGCGGGACGAACGATAACAATATTATAAAAGCCACACGATAGTGCACGACGCATATTATTGTCAATCATATTATATTATATTATTGCCGCGGCGAAATGTTAAAAAACGACGTTGCATTGTGTTATACGATCGCTGCGGATAGAGAGAGAGAAAATGGAGTGAGAGACATGTGACACCGGCGCACGAATCTCGTGCGAAAATCTCGCGGTGAGAATAATATTATATTATATATTATTCGTCGTCGGATCGCGAAACCGATCGCGTCGGGAGACGATTATCGCCCGGTAAAAGGTCGCCGGCACATGTAATATAATATATTGTAATACCGCGGTCGCGGGTCCTCCTTAACCACGTGTCGGGGCACGTCCCTTTTTCGCCGCAGCCCTTTTTCTCGCTTGTCCGGAACGATATTGTTCGCATCGGCGGTACATCGTATATAGGTATATGAGGTATTAACCAGCTACGCCTTTGTACGATCAGACTTTTGGCGAGTCTACACCGCTTGCAGTCCCGACCGCCGATAAGGATCGGCCGTATTAAAAGGCCGCGCACTGATTAAACGACTGGAGGAGAGTGTTCGATACGCACATTAAGCGCACATTGTGTAGACGCATTTAACGATATCGTCGCATACGATATTTACGTTAGATTATTATTATTATTATTATTATTATTGTTATTATTATTTGTATTGTATCCGTTGATATCAGCAGACGTTTTCTTACTGACAATTCGTTTCCCATTTATATTATACATTGTGTCCCATGTTATATACAGTTGGTCGTCCCGCCGCAGCAGTCGACGTTTGTACAAAATCGAACCCCTTCGAGTCGTCCCGCATCACTGCAAATGACGCAAGGTCGTCGTCATATATTATATCGTCGCGAAGTGATTTTTCGATCTTTTGATTTCCTCAACTATTGGTTATTTGGTTTTAAAAATAATATTAATGTTGCGTGTGAGGTTTTTTTTGTGTCTACACGTCATTTATGAGCAGCAAAAAATCTACAGAGGTGGTTTCTATGGTGGCAGATTTTGCTATTCACAATATTTTTTTAATCAAATTACGGCGAGAAAACGGGAATAATAATTACGTTATAGTTTTTGATAAAATTAATATTGTTTATGTTGTATACCTAGCTGTATAGTTTATAAAGGAATAACCATAGAGACATTAAATTGTCAGCGAATGATATTAATAACAGTATAATATATGTATAGACATAATATAAATTTGCGTCACTCTCCCCCAAAAGTTCGCATCACTATCACGTATATTTGTAGATCATATTATTTGAATATCGTGATTGACGTTTTCGAGATATTAAGCCTTGAGGAAATTCCGCTCATGACTAAACACTCTCCAGTTCGTCGTATTGTGAAACGTTCGATTTTATACATTTGTATATACCACGCAGCTTCGTCGATCGGATCCAAACCGCTAATATAATATAATTGTATAAGACAAATAATATTTTGTTCCTTTATTTCTGTACAACCGTCAATTACCATTATGTCTGGTGGATTTCACCTCCACCGTTGAATATGGTTGAAATACATTTCAGTGTCTCAATTCGATAGACTATAGATGCACTTTCTCCTTAAACGACCTGTTTTTCTCATTCAGCTATAGTTATATTAATTAAACCGTCTGTTTTGCGGTAATAGTATTATTTTAGTCTGTACAACGGCGTAAATAGCACTAAAATCTTGGATTAACAGGCTAAAGCCTTTTAATACATTTTCTTAAAAATAATACGTGAAGGCTTCGTTTTTCCGGCACGCCACTACTATATTTATCGCCTATTATAATTATATATAAAATACAATAATTTTTACTCTAATTTCATTTTTCTTCTAATATAACAAATAAAAATATTCCAGACTTGTTTCAAGTTTTCCATATCGAATTTATAGTAATTATGTAGTTATGTGGTCACTTAGAGGGTATAATACTATAATTTGTAATGCATCGATTGGATTTTGTACCAATACTGCAGTAACTTGTTACTGATGAAAAAAAATATTTATTTGTTAAAGTAAATTTTAACTATTATTTATTCATTTTCAATTGATATTATACGAGTTCAAAGAATATAGTTATTTATCTTGAGGAGCCCCGGGCTGAGTAATTTTTTGGGGGCTATTTCCCCTAGTTGAGCTTATGCACTTGTTCAGTTTTATTTTTCTCTCTTATCAATATCGTAATGTTATTGAGGCACATGGCACTACATAACATTATGATACAAATACACAACTAATGAAAAATATTTAAGCGATTTCGTTTGTATAATATTATGTAAATATATTGTATTGTAGTCATATTATCACAACCCTAAAATGTTTAATAGTCTGGTAATCCTTTCAAGAAACCACGGCACCACGTATTCATTTACAAATTTGTCGATTCGGGATGTTGATAAAAACATAAAATATCTATATATAATTTTTGATATTATTGGTATGCCACGATTAATCAATACGATTAGGAGTCGATTTTTTCCAAGCACCGCTCCTCCAACGCTAAAGCATTTAATTTCAGATTAGGTGATGCGAATACAATATATACCTACGAATTATTCGTGTGGTTTATAGAAAAGGTCACTAGTTGTTGATATAGATCAATGAGACGACGCACCTGACATATTATAAGTGACTTGAAAATCAGAAATAAAATAATAGATACCACAGCTAGTATATACTGATAAAAATACTACCATGTACTATATAGCTGTTACTACCATAATATATAATATACCTATTCGTGTTGTGTATATCAGATTACGTAGTTACCGCGACTGTAGTATGTGTATAATCTGCCGTAAATAATTGAAAAAAATAAATAAAACGGTTAAATTTATTTATTTTTAAAAAAATCGAATAAGTATAATTTTTTGAATCGGCCGGATTGCCGTCATTTCGCATTTGACCCAGACACTGGATTTTGCCTGCAAACCAAATATAAAATGTACACAGAGCCACATTATCAATTTGTTTTCGAAACTTTTCGATAGTGATGAGCGCGATTGTATATCAAATATCGGGTTCGTAAACGAACAAAAACATTATATATTAATAACGATTATTATCCCTCGTATACGAGCCATATTATGTAATTCCTCGAGTCATCAGCATTGTCAGAGTACAATTTTGGATTTAAAGAAATTATTAGTTTCTGATTAGTTCACAACATTGGTGTATTTAGAAATTGTTTAAGTGTGGGGGACAAGTCATTGAATCACGAGCAAAATATGTAAGTATAAGCTCCTCACACCACCCATTAAGGTTTCCAATACTTCCCTAATATATTCTGTACAACAGCGGTCCTCAAACTTTAAACGATAAAAGCAATACATTATCCTCCAACCAAGTACCAACTACAAAGCAAAATGTGCCGGTTATTATTAATAAAATAAACATTTTAATTTAATTCAGATACGTCCCTTCGATTACCATACCAGTATCGCGAAGCCCTAAGGCTCCGCGGAGCACAGTTTGAGAACCTCTGCTGTATGCTGTGAACGAAATTCTATATTGAATACCAAGTGACACAATTTATCATAATTTGTAGATAAGACAGATTTGTATTCTTACGTAAATAAGAAACCAAAATATATTTTCCAAGAAAAAAAAATAATCGTGCAATATTGTTTTTATTTTTTAATAAATTTCCGCCCGATTTCCGCCAATGCGTAACGTTATGAGTTACAACATTCTATCATATAGGTATAGACGTATAGTGTGTTTATATTGGATAGTGTTAAAACGGTTTGAATTATATTTAGATTGGTATAGCGTATAGGAATATAATATTATTATATTATATTTGCTTTCTTAAGCCGGGCTCACAGTTACGTCGTCTGTCGCGCAGTGCTCACCTTTTATCGTATTTTGATTGGCTGTTGAAACCGCGATGGTATATTAGTATTCACTGGGTAACCATCATGGACAGAGTTGGCCCGAGACCTATATTGGACACGACACGACACAACACGACGGATGACGAATAGGCGTATAGCTGTGAACCCGACTTTACCAGATGGTTTGAGTTATTTTGTTAAGTTGTAAAAATACGAGTACCAGTGGATTTAAAACCGTTTTAACGCTATTATATTACCATCATAGGTACGTATATTATATAGTTATAGTGTTTCGTGAACGGCAACCGCGGTATACCAACACCGACCACGAAAAACGCGCTCGCTTACCGTTTGCTACAGTAGTATACTGTGGTGACGAAGGTGAACTTTGTTTTGTTGCACCTAACGCATACACCTCGTAGACCGGCTTTCAAGTTTCGGGTTTGCTTCAGTGTCGGCTGACCGCTCCAACAAGTCTTTTGACGGCACGCCACGCAATACGTCATTGTGTATGGTTCGGACATTTTCTAAATTCGATATTTGTACAGGTATAAATCCGTCGTGAGTCGTTTTGATAATATTACGGTCTTGTATATTATGTCCGTATCGATCCTGGTTAATTTCAAAACGCAAACAAATGGACGTTAAGTCAAGTATTTAGTTAAGTCCCGCGTCGTCTTAGCGCGGTTAATCGTCGTTGCACGGCGTTCTATAATATAGACCGGTCGTATGTGACACTCACCTTACTGATGCGATTGATCGGGCACCGAAACGTGGATGCGAACCAAATAAAAACAATTAATTACAATTATTGACGGAAAATACCGTGCGATGACGTCGCTTCAATAGTCAAATGTTATTTTGTTGAAGTACAAAACAAGCTACTCGTCAAGGTGATTTTCAATAGGCCAGTGTATATAATCGATTACATATTGTTACAATATATAATAATATAATATTTTACGCCGAGCCAGCAACGCGAAAAAAAAAACAAACGATTTTATGTATTACTAATAAACATACTGAAACACCATTTAAATGCCGATCAATTATACTATTTTTAAGTCTGTTGAATTTTACTTATACGTATTTAATAATATATCAGGTAAGTATACTGTAAAATAATAATATTACTGAACCCAAAGGTTAAAAGGTATATTAAATCAGTTATAGGAACCACGGACCGTCTCGACATCACCCATACGCAGTTACTCTCCGGAAGTAAAACGTATTTTTACATATTATTTTCAAACGCAAACGAGTATACCCGGTATACTCAGTACCAGCCAGCTATACCGTATCCGATAAAAGAAAGTAGATTATTGTTAATAATTTAGAAATTGAGTACGTATGATTTATATTATATTCAATATACAAATATATTTACTAAAAGTTAATAAATAATATATTATTATTTTTATGACGTAATGATTTACTCTTGTACATATTAATTTTAATTTAGTAAGGAAAACCTTTGAAGCCACGCACCAGTCGGTATCCACGAAATATTGAAGACGGTTTGATAATCCGGATCACAATAGGTCTTGCCTTATAACCGCAAAGTGAGTAGGTACCTACCTATATAATATACTATTTGTGCTTAATATTATCTTATTATATGGGTATACCTATTAGTTATAAAACGATCTGTTTCAAGCGTGTTTTCGTTAGATATTTGGCGGACAAGTATTGGTTGAGATTTAAATACTACATTTTAACTTATAAGGCATTAACAAACATTCAGTTTAAACGTAGATGTGTAGAATGCACGAAGACTATAGTAGGATATGAGTCTTAAATCGCTGTTCACGCCCCTCCAATATTCCAGATTCGTCACAAATTATAGATATGTCGTTACTACAAACTGTGACTAATTTATTAGGTAATCATTTTCTAAAAAAATTTTGAGTGAAAAATGTTGAGTTTCAAGCTGACGTCAGCCCACAGCATCTTGAAAATAGAAACATTGATTTTGGGGGAATAGAAAACTTGGGAGTTGAGTTACAAAGTTTCCACACTGTATATTTTCCAATTATTTTCCATTCAAAGAACATAATAATTTTAATTTTAAATTGTTTATGTGCATGCCACGTTATCCACAAGCCATCTATACACACCCACCAGTTGACGGCTGACAATAATCCACATATGGATCTGGCTAACCCAACCACCGATACCGGCGTGGCAGTTGTAGATGACGTGAAATATGTGGCAATCGGTAAAAAAAAACGAAACGGTAAGGTTAAAAATGGAAATGTATTTTGCTTAAAAATTACAAATATTAGTGGTTATAGTTGTAGGCTGTTGACCGCCGACCATATAACTGCTATTGCATAGCTACATATTTCTGCAAGGCCGTGCCCAGAATTTCTTTTTTTTGAGGGGAGTGACATGAATAAAATTATTTTTGAATAGTAATACAATTTTATTTTATATATATAAAAATTTTTACTTCTAGATTCTTGTCGTATTGTACCTTCCTATATAGTTTCCTATACATAACTTGTATTTATTTAAATCAATAAATAACCAATAATAAATAGATTACAAAAAAAAAATGTCACAGTAAATCACTCAATAATGATAACTGCAGACCATCCAATTGTGTTATAACTTCAGAATTTCAGCACAATTTTGAATAACTAGGAATTAGATGAACGACGAATAGTGATGGGAAATGGTACGATATGGACTGGTTAGGTACTATGATGTAATATTTGTATATCATATCTCAAAATAATATTATATTGCTCCAAATTCTTAGAATGTATTTTTTAAAAGAAAATGCCTCGGAGATGAATATAAAATGCCCAAAACATGCGAAGAATGTAAAATAAAAGTTTCATCTTAAAATTCTTCGTGACCCATAATATATAAATACGAAAATGAAACGATAAAAATGTTGTCACAAAAAAACGTCTTTAGAAGACTTCGACAAAAAAAATACTTGTGATATATAATATAACATAAGTGCTGTAAAAATATTATATTGAATGGAAACTCGAGAAATTCAATATAATAAAGGTACAAAAACGTTCAATTAAATATCTTTTGGCCCTATACCGAATTTTTACTGAGAAGTGCAAGAAATGCGATATATCTATATTCCATATAGTTTATAAGATGGATACACATTACACACACACACACAAGACACAAATGTATATAATATGGTTGAGCTGAGCTGCAGCGATCGTTTATCGTGTCAAGAATTATTTTAGATCTACACTGCGGGCTACCAAACATACTATTATAATATAGCTACCCTTAAATAAATGGGAACACGGGCGGTTGTTGTTGTATCATATATATATATATGTATGCACAAACACTGCCACACACACACACACACATATATACTCAGGTACAGGTGTTTGTTTCCTCTCACAGTTTACGCCGTCCCAGGAACACAGCTGGGTTCCTGCCTCACGTCACATATGATAACGCTTGACACTTGATGATATTATCGTATATTATTATTGATTAGGTATATGCCTACATGTAGGTATCTGTATCTTATACGTGCAACCAGTGCGGTATCTTGTGCGAATTCCGCGGGCAACCTGCAAAAACCAACGAACGCGAAATTACGTGCAGGATGTAGGATGCAAAATTCTATGATATTATACTGGATTTTATAGTAATTAATATACCCTACATTTAATAAGTAACGTTCAATTGTATATAATGCTATAATAATACATTTATTTACCCAATATTAAATATATAGCTATATACATATATACATTAAATAAATAAACTATATTTTATATAATAATTTATTACATTGGTATTATATTTAATACAAACATTTATACATAATGCATGTATATATTAGTATATATCAGTGGCGTAACTGAATAAAAATCGGGGCGGGGGGGGGAAATATAATTTATTCAATATTCATCATAATCAAAACTCCGACCCCCCCTCCGGTTTAGTCTTAAAACTCATTTTATGGTTTAGAAACAAACTGTGGGTAGCAGGTACTGGTTAGTGGTTACCCATATTGTTAAATAGTTAATACCAAAATGATACATTTGCCCCTCCACAAAAATGTCTGGGGTTATTACAAGTGGTAAAAAATGATAACGTTCATATTTAGAGTTTTGAATGCTGGGTTTCGAAATATAAAGCATGCAAACTCACACCAATTGCATGCTAAACATTAACGTTAAAAAAAATATGAAAAAGTGTGTTTTTTGTCGTTTGGAAGGGGCTGGGAAAAAGGCAAAACAATGGTAACGACTCTGGTACTTGGGATTTTGAATGCAAGGTTTCGAAATAGGTCACGCAAATTCACGCTAATTGCACGCTAATTATTGGGGCGGAAAAAACCCTTACAACTCAAAATTCAGATGAGGGGGGGGCTGTAAAAACGTTTCTACAGCCCCCACCTTGTTTTCATTTTTAAACTTGACCTGATACCAACCACATTTCAAAACCGTTCACGACAATTCACTCTAATTTCAAGCTGAATATTTATAGCCAACAATTTTTAAATTCGAAATGGGGGAGGGCTGGAGAAACTTACGTGATAAGACCTAACCTATATAACTTCAACATTTTTCATGTTCGTTACCGTATGATAAGCAAAAATGGACTATTCATTCTTTAATATCTAAAGTAATGAATCAAATGTTGGTATAAACTAGCTATTTTTTCGACCAACCAATAAGGTTATGAAAATTCACACAAATGTCAGCCCTATACTAATTAGTAATTACCATAGTCATGTACACGATACGACTCATAATTCCTGGAATATTATTAGATCGAATCATTTTCCGTTTCGTTTTTGATAAAGTTAAAAAAAAATTATGAACGACCACTATATACTCATATATTTGTCCTTGCGTACAAAGGATCGGTCAGTGAATTTCCGCATACTTACTCCGAAAAATGTACCACTGGTAAAGTGCTAACATGAAAGACATAATATCATACGTAAATTATTATACACGAACGATTTTTATATAATATTATATACGTAATACACAATAATATTATATAGTTAAAAGAAACGTTCAAACACTATGTATATGATTAAATAGATGTACAGATTTGTATAAAATGCGGCGACATTACAATATTTAATATACGTGGTATTATTATACTGTTTGAACAGACATGTTCTACTGCAAGTGCAAAATATTTATACTAGGGGTGTGCCAACTGCATCTCTTGTATCATGTTTTATTTGAAAAGCGTCATTATTATTTCGTTGGTGTGCGACGAACAAGAGCCGCAAAAGACATTTGCCGTGTACCAAAGTGTAAGGGTATAGAGATTTTTCACAGTTTGCACAACAAACCTACTGTAAGTGTACATACACAAAACGAATTAAATATGAGGTACGAACAGCTCAAAATATCTGCACAAGCAAAACGTACAAAATAGACGGTTCTATATAAAACATGATATCTAAAATTAAAAATGTAGAAAGAAGGAACAGACATTTTAAAATTTTGATAAACTCAATAATAGATTACAATTTTCTAGTAAAATTAGCAACGGAATTTAGTAAATTGGGGATCCCTACTATCATCGTTGTTATATCCCTCACAGAGATGTTTGAATTTTCTACTACTATTTTTGATTGTGGTCCAATACAATCCTAGCTACCCAATACACACTATTCTATTTTTCTTATAGCTGAATTTTCTCATTTCATTTTTGCAATTCATGTCTAAACATAACCTAAATCAATATCAATTTAATTGAATTATTGAATTTTTTAATAATAATAATACATACATTCTAAGTTTGAAAATCGATAGTTCCTTGAATATTATAAAATATGCAATAAAAAACGTAAATAATATTATCATAGAACACGCACTTTTGTATCGAGTTGGATTTTTTGAATAAACTTATTTCTGGAAATATGGATTTCACAAAGTTCTAAACCCCAATAAAATAACAATGTATACAGCGTGAGCTGAGCTTGTGAAGCTTCGATATATTATTATATTATTATCAGACGCGTAGCTAGGATTTTTTTAGTGAGAGATGGGTGTTTTATATTTGTATTTAAATATAACTCGAGGTAGTTTCATACGCTGTATAAAACTGAACTTTTAGAAGATAAAACCATATGATAATAAATCAATATATTGTTTTGACATAATATGTAAGCATTGTAAGCATATAATGTAGATAGTGAGTATATTTTTTGCATAAATACCTACGTCAGATTTCCAGCCTCAAAGCACCATCCTGACTACTCTTATGGTTATTGTTTATTATTAAATTATAAGTCAATACCGTTGTAAAATCGTTAGAGAGAATAAATATTTCAGTTAGGCTATTTTGACGGAATTCCGAAAAAAATAACACCTATAAACAAAAAAAAAACACAATAATAAAATATAATACGCCATGATGGTATTTATACCGCATCGTACGTATTGTATAATGCAACATAAACGCACAAATCAGCAATAAGCATTTCTGCATGGGTTAAATAAATTTATTCGACGACGCGAACCACTATATACTTACATCCCTTTTGTGTTCATTGTGTAGCTCTATGGTGCTACAGGTATCTATTCTGAACCAGATATACCTGGACTACTGCAGCAAGTGCAAACAATGATATTATTATGAGACACGTATAATACAATATTATATAATACTTCGTGTATGGGTACCTACCCTGATCACAGAACTGTGGGATTATAAGCGGTGCAAACGACGGCGGTAAACGGTGGTTTATAAAAATATTATATTTTTCTCGTCGTTTATATCCCGCGGAGGATGCGTGCCCGGGGTTATAAACAGTCTCTGCTGTATATAATTTCCATATTATTATAGTATAAAGTAAAGCATTTTCTTTCCTCAGGGTCACGTAATGTGTTATTGTATAGGAATTTTTATTTATTTATCCATATAAACGCCCACGTATGGCCCCCAAGTAGGTATACAGTACCTACATACTATTTAAGTATTCAATATATAATACTATAATATAAATATGGGTACATAATATATATTTATTTAAGAGCATATTATATTACACGAAAAATACAATTTAAAAAACCTTAATTATAAATTAGAACTAAGGATATGATAAAGGAATATTTCAAAGTATAGGTACAACACACAATGTGAACACAAAGATCGATGAAAACATAATCAGAGATTACAGACTTAAGAGTAACAGACGTCATATAGGTACCTATAGTATCGAATTATAGAACAACATTGTTTATTTCGTTACATCCTCGGGAGATAATAGTATGATCTATACGGTGTGATTATAAACATATACCTATCATGAGTTTTTATTAAGAATGTGAGACAAAAACGAGACAGGTATTGGAGGCACATAGAAATGTATTTATAGTTGCACGGCAGTTGTAGTAATTCAGGACTGCAAGATACAATTCCAGTTTAAAGTTTGAAAATGAAGTAAATGTCTGTAAGTCTGTGCCCAGAAGCATAAGAGATGCTATCGTCTTGAATTAAACATCGTCCAACAGTGTCTAACAAATCGAGAAGAACGTGTTTCGCACAAAAAACATGTCCCAACAAATAATAAGTTGCGCGCGTGAACTTGGAGTTCGTCTTTTATTTTATTATGTTTACAATATCTAAGTGTTCATTATTTTATTTATTTGTTGAAGTGAAACTTCTTTTCGGAATGCATGGACACATAGAAAAAAAGAAGATTTCTCACATCACAAAATTGAAACAAGACAGAAGGTAGCGGTAAATTTTGTTTGGTTGTATGTGCCGCAATGTGTGTGGATTTTAATAAGAAGAAAATACCTACCCATTGATAGTGTAAATAATAAATTGTTATAATTATTCATTGTAAGATGAATGTTGTAAAGATTTTTCGAACATTTTATAGTTTTTGTTCATCAGTTTATCAGTATTCAAATTTAAAATATCGTGATTATACTTAATATTATAAAATTGATTTTTCCTTAAGATGTTTCACCCGCGCTTACTAGCAATATTCGCAATATTCACATTTCTCTTTTTTTTTCGTAAGTTAAGTAACTTAAGTTGTACTGAATACCTATACCTCGTAAATAAATGTACAACAAATATTATTTTTACGTAGGTAGTATTATGTATTAAATTTAAATGACAAACGGCTACAATTTTGGTGTAATATTGGTCTATCAACCAGGAAAATGGCCGAGTGCAATCAATCGGTTCTTATTTATGAAAAGGTAATTTTAAGCGCATTTAAAAAGTGCAGTTAATAACATCAACGAGTACTTTTGATTTTTGAGTAGTAACTATGTTTAATCTACTATAATATTACGAAAATTAAAATCTTTTGAACTTGTTCAGGTCTGTATACCAACCAAACGTTGTCAGATGTCGGTAAACCCGTTACCCATTGTTTTCCGATAAAATCGACTAAAGATTGACCCATTTTTAATATCACGCGTACAACATGTAGCTGGTAGCTACCTATGTAATTATATTATAGTATTATGAGCTGGATAATTTTAGTAGAAAAGAAAAACGTACAGCACATGTTTATCGTACAGAAATATTAGAAACTCCTGGCACACAGGTCTTGTTTAAGCGGAGAGCACCACACAATACAATTATTATGCGTCTTTACCAATATTGTATAGATGATACTAATTTGATGGGTAGCGTATATTATACCCATATTATTGTCTATAATACACGCGCGGATTGAAAGGAAAATAAAATTAATTCAACGAAAGCCAAAAGGTGTGTGATAAACATTATGTTATAATTCTGTTGTACGGTTTATTTTTTTTGTATTATTATATTGTACACGCAAAGCGGTGTGGTAATATGAATATAATAAGTGCGTTAAATTAAATAAACAATGCCCCCCTATGCACGTAAATAGCGGCGGCGGGGCTATGTATTATACCTACTGTTATTATTGTATATACACGAGAGACGGTCTCGCGTGTACATAATAATATAATAATAATCGTATAATATAATAGAATAAACACGCCGCCGCCGATTAAATTTCTCGTTGACTTTATATATATATAGAAAGAGATATTATGTTTTATACGCTGCAGTACTTAAACGACGAGACCTTGTCTGTCCAACTCCTGTGTTCAAAGACCATTCTAAATGTTATAATAATCATCATCGTTGTCGTCGTCGTTGTCGTCGACATTGTTACCGCCTAAAAGTCCACGTCAAGTGGTTCAATTGATAGTCTATTTTCAGTGTTCGCACCCCTCCCTCGCAAGCACGGCGAAATACGTTTTGTTTTTTCTTTTCTAGCATCAAACATATTACAGGTGCAGCTCAGATGTTGACCAATTGTTTTGATGTCCGATTTTTTTTGTATTCGAATTTGGCTGAACTCGGACGCCGAACGATCGGTTTTTGAATGTAGACTAAATGCGATGAGTGATAATTTTGTCTGAGGATAAACGGTTTCCCACGTATCTTTATATTTTGTACGCCTGGAGTAGCGTAAAAAACGTACAATTTTTTGTTTGGCTCGATTTACCAAGACTGACGACACTGTAATAGCGTCGTTTTATAATATATACTGCACAATATATCCTGCTCTCCATAGTTTGGTAGTGGGTGATCAGTGATCACTGATCCGATATAAAAATCTAAAAAACATTACATGTTAAACTTTATCTTCACTATCATCAAAAATATGTTATATTTTGAATATTAAATATAAGTGAATACTGTAGAACTGTAGTAGTAGTGGTTGATTCATATTATGATGCAGAAAAACATTATATAATACTATAATACAGTGAAAGGTTTACATTAGATCGAACCATAAAATATAAATTAATATCTATTAAATGAAAAACAACAATTGACCTATAATATTTTTAAAAAAATAGTACAATTTTATCTTCGTGTGAATTTATTAACACTTTTGTGTTTAGGAAATTGCTACAAAAAAAGTACCTATAATTATCGGGTCGGAAATTTTTCCTAACTTCACCAATACAACAGATTTTAATATAAATTTCTTATATTATGTTAATGTCACACTGCTACCTATGTATGATAGGTATTTACGGAGTAAAGAATGTCATAATGTCAAGGAGTTGAGAATACCAAAATTAATTAACTAACTAAAATTAAATTAAAATATAATAAAATGCAATTTATAACAATATCCATTAAAGTAAAATGGTAATAATTTTAAAATCTGTTTGCTGCACTAATTGAATAATGTTCCTTCATATTGCAAAATAAGTATAATAAACAATGCGTCATATACACTAGTACTGCATACAATTGAAAGCCTTGTTGTACGGCACAAGAGTACAAGACATCATATTGTGTTTCGACTTTATTCCGAGCTATTGTACGCGCAGATGCGTTTTTGAGATAAAAAGCAATAACGATTTCAATCAAAAGTATTTGTATAGCATTTGATTTGTTAACGTTTCATACACTGTTTTTACTCATGATACGTACGTATACAAACAATACACCGTTTCTATCACAATTGTTCGCGTCATTTAAAATGAGTTGTACGAAGAGTTTGTAAAAAGTGTTATTGCCAAAACAGCCGTCATACTGCCGCGTATCTGCTTACACGACTTTATAGGAATACACTGTAAGCCGTAGTAATTCTGGCACGACGATGTGCAAAAGAGAAAGATTAAATGAAAAAATAAAATATTCTGCGCACACAAAATACGCGGCTATTTTCATACGAAATCTTCACAACATTTATATATATTTGATTTGTAAATAGATCGCTAGGTTATAGCTGACGAATAGACGGTCGTGAAGTTCGCACACCATGCCCGAAGTTGCAACTTTTTCTGATCAACTCCAAAATTGTGTCATTATTATTTGCTGCTGATTTGCAACAATTTGCTACAACGTTTTCGAAATTCGCAACAAGTACTGCTAACAAAGTTAATTGCAAAATGGTGTCATTAAATTTTGAAGTTGATCAGGAAAAATTGGGATGCCAATTTATGATAAAATAATATCGCCAAAAACCATTTAAAACCGTGAAAAATGCAGTGCAGCTGCATGCGGTGCTGATCATCGTGGTGTGGGTATAATATATAATATCATAAATAACTATACTAAAGGTTAGGTTAGGTTAGAAGTTTAGAACTGACCTAGCAATTTTACAAACGGTATTAGGTACATGATTATAGGTATGATAAAAAAATCCAAATTAAAATATCTAGTGGAGAATAAATTCGATGCTAAATCGAATATAGTCCAATAACTAAAAATTCGAATTGTCGATAAAAAGTTAATTTAATTTATTTGATATTTGATTTTTTTCAAGTTTAACATTTCATCAAATAAAGGAGGACTAAAAGCATGTTTTAATAATCATATGTTGTATGCACATCGTCAAATATAAAAGATTTAATGAATTATACACATATAAATGTAATTTTACAAATTTGGAGGATATATAGGTTCGTTAAATAAGAAAAAACTTTTTATATAATTCTTCTCATATCTGCAAGAATCTTTCAAGTAACGATTTATTAAAATATATTACTATTTTAATGAGTTTGAGATTGCAAGAAAAAAAAGAAAAACTATCTTTACCTCTTGTTTTATTAATATAATGTACTCATCATCATATACACAAATTAACTGTTCATTGAAAAATCGAATATTATAAACACAACCTATTAAATGTTCAAAACTTCTTTTGAAAAATATATATATATATATCTAATATAATCGACAAGATTTCGGTTATCACTTCAAGTTCACATCAAGTTCGAATTGATGACTAATCACCAAACTAATTTTACAGTCATAACTGTTAATTATTTATGTATTTTTAATTAATTCAAATTATACGCCAAACGATCGGTTTGGATATAGATTAAATGTGTACTTGATGGGAGATGATTTTATTTTGGATTCGGCCGATTCTGGGATAATAAATCTGAGGATAAACGGTTTCCCACGTGCCTTTGTTTATACACGTGGAGTGGCGTAAAAAAGGTAAAATGTTCCGTATAATTAGAGTTAAATCTTTCAATAAGTAATTAAAACGAAAAATTCACGTTAGTAGGTAATAAATAATTATTATATTAAGAAAAGTTAAAAAACGCATTGGGAAACCGGATGAATGGAGTATTGAAATTGAACAATGCTTTTGTGCATTTAATATTTTTGCGAACCCCCTTGCGAAAAAAAACATAGCTCAACGTCTGTATATTTTTTCATCTTCCTTGTGGAGTGTTCATACAACCACTTTAGTATAAGGCGGGGGAGGGTCGCTGAACTAATAATGTGAGTGAAGGGTGGAATAAATGGTTTGCAAAGCTCTTTGGACATAATGAGCATCTAAAAATTGAAATTTACATGAAAACGACTTTTCCACTCTTTTGAAATTAACTCCTAAAAAACCTTCGAAATTAATTTTTTTAAATTTGATATCAAGAGTTTTTAGATTTTAAGTAAAAAATGAATACAAAAGTGTAAGAAAGTCGTTTCTAATTAAATTTTATGACGAATATATATTTATATGTATATTTGAATATATGTTTTCAGAAGTGTTATCCATCGGATATCATAGTTCATATAGTGTTAAATATAGAATTGTCAAGTGGTTCCCAATCTTTTTATTTGAATGGACCACCAATTATGTAAAAAAAAACTTTGAGAGCCCACTTACCTGATATACTGCAGGTATAAAATACAAACACACACACAAATAAGAATAAATATAGACGTGTATAAAATCATACAAAATTTCGATATTTATGCCAATTAAAATTTGATAACACTTGGTTTGGACCTTCGACCAGCATCCAGTCTTCAAGGTCCAGTACCACATTTCCCGAGGCCCACAATGGGTTGGGGGCAGCTGGGATAGTCGGTACAGTTGGCATAAGATTGGTTTCTATTTCCTACTAATGGAATACACTCTACTAAGAACTTTTTTTGTGCCAGTCTTGGGACGTTTTTTTCACCCGGACTCCGTTTCCGCAAGTTCGTCCCGGTACGCCGAAGTTTATAATATCATATCACAGGGGTGACTACAAACATTAATTTTGGGAGCCACAAATTTATAAAACTAATTCGAGGCGAGCCGCAACCTGTTGTTGTATCGTCACCGTCTGGCGCGGTCGAAACCACCGTGACTTGTTGGGGCCAAACATACTAAAAAACACTGCCGCCGCCTTGCTAATCTATAATAACGACTGTAATTATAACTAAACCGACGGCGATAAAACACTATCTAACGATTCAAATGAAATTATATTTATTCATTTTGCTCTTGGTTTCAAGAGCCGCACAAAACTGATTTAATAGCCGCATGCGGCTCCCGAGCTTCGTTGTGGACACCCCTGTGACATAGCACTTCGCCGTGGACGCGCGCAGCCAAAACCTTCGACTTCCAACCGGATATAATTTTCTGCCAGCCGACGAGATGAGGTAGCCGAGGAGAGAAACAGGGAGAGGCAAAAGCATTGCGCCGCCAACACCACTTTCGCGAGTCTGAAGTCGCGAATCCCGCGCATATCACCATGTACGATGTCATATAATATACGACGGAGGTAAGTCGCATTTGCATGTCGTACAATTTACGGTACAGAGTATTATTATTACACCGAACCACACTCGGGAGAGAAATCGCGAGAGACCGTCGCGAGGTGTGCGCGCTAGAGCGGCGGCGGGATGGACGCGCCGCATTTATTATTATTATTATAATACTCCCCGCGCGTTCGTATATATTATATTCTTTTGTGCTCGCGTTCGCCCTCCGCGAAACATTCTTTTGTGAATCAATCGGACCTCTATTATTATTATTGTTATTATTGTGCACACGTACAATATCGCGTGTGTGCGTCGCCTGTTATATATATATATATATATATATGTATATACATTATACACTCGCGTACCTATACACTCGCACCCGGCGCATTGTCGCACATGTATATATATATATAATATTTATATCCCGCGTGCACTGTTTTCCGATTGTCGACGTGCATTGTACACCGGCCCTCTTCCTCCTACGGTTTTCTCTTATTTTTAGTGGCCATCTGCGCCGTCGACGGCTATATATTATTATTGTGTATAGGTACGACGTGTACCTTATAGGTATATGAGCGGTACGCGTATGAGCGCGGATTATAATAATAATAATAATAATAATACATTAAGTCCCGTGTCCGTGATCTCTCCTCGCCGCCGAAACGCGACTGCTGCTGCAGCAGCAGCCGTGCCTACTTCACAGTCCGGTGCCGGTCAAATGATTTTTTTGTCGTATACTGCAGGGGATGGGGCCGATTTTTTGACAAGCGCTGATTCGATCGCTAAGAAATTGACGAACTAAAAATTTAAGCATCACAGATCATATTGATATACATTTAAACCAAAAAAGCTACTTATATAGCTACTCGATTTTAATGACGATAAACAACTGTGGATAGTTTTATAAAATTAAAGATTAAAAAAAAATATCACCACTTTATTCGAAAGGAAGAACAAATACCGTGCCTAACCTGAGGTTGAACCCCTTACTGTCAAACACCTCCTTGTTTACAACTGTTGAAACCACACGGATACCAGAAGTATCCTACAAATTCCAGACGTCCTCTTCGAAGCACTGAGCCAGCCCACAACAATAACAAAATCATTTTATTTCTTAAATATATTGATCTGTATAATATTCAATCTAGGAAAACCAATGTATTTATATATAGCATATTATTAAATATTTATGGTTAGCAAATAAAGTAATAACCCGAGTTGTTGGAGCTGTACCAATAATAATAAAAAAAAAATATTATTATTTATATTATTTTTTTTTATACGTATATATGGGCAATGTAGGTTAATATATATATTTATGATTGTAAATAAGGTTTATTGGGAAATGAGGGATATGACTCTCATCACCACCACCGGCACCACTACCCCCACCCATTTTGGCCATTTACTTACACTGAGTGAGAGTCCGTATAATAGGCGACGTCATAGGTGCAATTCACTCGAATATATATTATAGGTGAGGTTAAGCATCAAACTACAAATTCTAGAGAAATCTAGCCGTACGGTCTTTAAATACCGTACTATCTCCACTAAATTTTACATCTATAAATAATATTGTATTCTAATAAGTATAATATACTTGTTTTTACCATATTTATATAAAATAGTTTCGTTCTTATAAGGACATCTCTGCTTTTGATGTGAATAATTATTAATAAATTATGTCCAATCTGAATTATAGGAAAGCTTCTTTCATACGAAGTAATTGGTAACACTGAAGTAACCCGAAGCCATTTTAATAAATATTTATATTTTTGTGTACCCCATTTAAACAAAACAATTTGTAGCAATTTTACGACCTTATAGTCCTGTAGCGTATACAGGGCGGTAGATTTAACATTTTCCCACCCTTATTCAAAATTAAATTTGCCACCTCTATCTAAAAAAAACTTTTAAACTTTTTAATAAAATATCCTCAAATAAATTTATTTTTTCAATACCTAATATGCAATTATTTTTTCATTTAAGTTAACTAAAAAAAATTCTGTTTAAAATATAACATCTTCTGTTTATTTTTTCAAAGTAACATTTTATAAGAAAAACATAATTTATTTACTATAATAAAAAAAATGTATAATTACTTTTAATTTTATTTAATTTTGATATTTAAATTTTTAATTCATAGTTAATTTTGGCAGTTTGCATATGTTTTTTTCTAGATTTAATTCTTGAGAAGTCATCAATAAATGTTGACGTTAAATCACTTTCTATAGTTAATATGGCCAAGGAATTTAATCTTTCTTGTGACATAGTTGATCGTAAATAATTTTTCATTCTTTTTAACACCGAAAACGAACGTTCAGCAGTACAATTAGTAGCTGGTGTTGAGACAAATATTCGAAGGGAATTTCAATATTTGGATATAGATCCTTCATATTACGTTCATAAATTACAAGCAATAGTAATAACCAGCGTATTTATATAATAATATAAATTATTATTTTATTTATTCAAATAAAATATATTATTATCATAATATCATATGATATCTAAATTAAATAATAATGCAAATAAGTGAATTGAGCAATTCTTGTGGAGAAGTGAATGAATATTGGCATATGGTTACACTTATTGTATTTATAAATCTAAAATCTTATTCAAATAAATACATTCATCACAGTTCATAAAACAACCAGTTTACAAAGTGACACCAGTTAAGTAGATTTTTGAGTATACAATGCGGCTATGGAATTGAGTTAAAATTTATTGGACCCAAATAATTTAAAAACCTTTTCCAAATATTAATTTTTGAGTACCTTAAATGAATGTTATACCTATGTTTTATTTTCACGTTTATTATTAACTAAAACAAAGCTAATTGTATACCAGTTTGATTTAAAAAGGTGAACGTTCTGTACAGGTATCTCACTGGTAGCACTTTTAGTTTTTTTTAATTTGATGATGTGGAGTTTAAATAGTAGACCCTAAAAATTTCAGTTTTTTAAGCCATAATCTTTTAGTAAGATTTTTTTGTAACTCAATAGTATTCTAATCCTTGTAGACCATTATTTGCATAGATACTTTACATTATCATCATTATACCATATACTGAAGAATTAATTTGAATAGAGCCTGCCTGTTGCATGTACATATATACATATATAGGCAGGTACGTCCGCCACGTTATGACATTTCTCAAGTGACAGCACATTTCCGGAAAATTTCTCCGATTGTAAAATAATTTAACGTCTGTTCTCTTTAGCTTAAACAAAAAAAATAGTAATATGCTTAGTGTATAGGTAAGATCCAAGGCGATGGTGAGAGTCCGCTTGCGCGGGCGGCCAGCTCATCCCAGACGTTGATCGTGTGTAAAATAAAATAATGTCCCATTTACCCTTTACTAACCCTACATAAATATTATAAATAAGTAATTTATTTTAAATAAAAACAAGTTAGTATATATTTCTATTGAAATTTGAATTACAAAAATATTGAATCATATTTAAAGTCATGCGATGGAAATAATTCGTATATTACTGCTTTATCGTTGAACACAGTAACACTTATTTAAAAAAAAAAATAAACATTTTGCATTGGCCAGTCGAGTATTAAAGAAGTATGCCAACACCTGGTTTGAACACAATAGATACATCGCGCATATGTATTTGTACATTGCAACAATGTGTTTTTCTTTTCTTTTTTCTCTATAAACCATACATGTCATTATTTTTTATTTATTTTGTAAAAATCCAAATAAGAGGTGTGATTTATTCCATCCAAATATCGGTATGTTACGGTTTTGAAAAACATTTTGAATTATAATATATTTTATGATTACTATTTCTCATAATATAATACTCTTTTGGACCGGAAATGTAGGCATAGGAAACCCACTGTTCTAATATACTTCACATAACACGTAATCCATTTATTAGCTCCGGAAAAAGTTCTATATATCAGTTGCGTACTAGAATTATTTCGGAGTGATAGGAAGTCCCAAAAAGTTTTATTTACAAAATGTATAACACTATAGGAACACTGCAGGTGTCAATAATACGTATTACATTCAAAAATAGCATTATTCTATATTATAATATTATGTATTAAGTATACCTAATTTCTTAAATGAATAATTTAGACAAGTAGACAATCGTACAGTTGAGATAATTTTCATAATATAATAATAAAAGACAGTAAACATTACGAGATGCATAATATACTGCATCACTATATTATGTGCATCGCGAGACCAACAACAGCGACGTTAAAATGTGGAGTCCTACACTCCTACCTATATATGTATAGTAACTCTCGAAAAATAGCGTACCAACGATGAGTCGGAACAATTATTTACTTTTGTAGTTTTGTATACCTAGCGTATACAAATAAAATCGCTAGATCAGGTTTCAACCGTTGTATAGGCGTCTATATAATTACAATCGACATAAAATTATATAAAAGGATGTTTTGATGGATACGTTTTGTTCGACGTGTTTACGTTTAGTACACACATAATATACATATAGATATCATATCAAATAATATATCTTTAGCACTAGTCGGTTGTCTGAAATGCGTTCGGTCTGCCATTTCGAATGATATACAAAAATCGTTAGAAAATAAGACGTTATAAGAGGCATCAACTCATTATTATTACTATCATCACCGTCACTATTGTCTCGCACAACACGCGCGGTCCTTTTAATAATCACATTTTTGGAGTTTTCGAAATTCCTGTCATACCCACTTTACCGCGGTGTACAGAAACCCAAACGCCGTGCAGTATAATAAGTTATAAAACCAAAATCATCGTCAGTGAGTCGGCACTTTTAATCGAACATCGTTTTCCCGGACATAACATTATTATTATTGTATTGTAGTTTGTAACCAGCAGACTGTTAAACTTGAGCGACTTTGCTAAACTTGGTTACGTACATTTATGACATTATATTATTATTATTATTATTATTATTATACTTATGGGTTTATATCATTACGTGGCATGTTAAAAGTTGTTATTTCAACAGTACATTATTGTTTAAGACATTAGTCTTTGTCAACACAAGTAGTGCATGACCGTTACACACATGCAATCGCGGATGCGGGCGGGCTGGGACAAAAAGCCCCGGATTATAACATTATTTCAAAAGGCTACAAAGGAGTAGCTATTATTATTACGGACGCATTGTAAGATTTATTTTCATACCTTTATCGTTTATTGCCGTCGACGTTTGTACGCAATAATGCACTGCGACACTGTAATCACCGCCGCCATGCTTACATATAGGTAGTACAATATTATATTATTCAATGCGTATTATAGTCAGACACAATATTGACTGTGCCTATTGTGGTAAAATAACAATTTCGATTTTTTAAAAGGTAATTCCATTTCCGACCAAAGATCGGAAAAAATTCTAAACAATTCAACGTTATAATTTCTTTAAAAATATCAAATTTTAAAACCACAAAAACATATTACACTATAATAATTATAGTCCATAAACTATTATGACTTGCATATTTTTTCATTTTTAAATTTTTAGGATTTTTTTCAATAATCTTTACGAATTATAATAGTTTGAAGCTAATGGCGATTTTTATATTGTATATTACTGCATATTTAATGGATATTGCATATTTCTGCATATTTTGACTAAATTCAAAAAAATTAGAAAATAATACTTTGTCAAACATACAATTGAATAATACATTTTGTTCTTGGTTATCCTTTAGTTTATAATATGTATCATTGTGTAAGACCATTTCTCTAATTCGTGATCTGATATTATATCGGTAAAGTCGACTTACTTAGGACGATTTCTTCGATTTTTACGAATTCAAAATATTTATAGTTAACACGCTGGTACTTTGTAAATGTGAAATATATTTCTATACACGTATGAATGTGAGATGAAATACGTTTAATGTTTAAATGTGCACGACGTGAAGGTTCATCGATAGCTAATTATTATTTTTATTGCATACTATAAAACGTGTGATTCCGGCTGAATCGATGTAAGCCGCCGCCGATAATTGTGACTTGTTGGAAAAACGTCTCTGTGGTGTTTAATCCACTTCGAATTGTACGAAAAAAAAAAAATAATAATAATAATAATAGTTACAATAATAAAACCATTTTATTTATACAGACGGTCGTTTGGCGGCTTACTGCTAGAGAATACCACGTACGACGCCTCAAGTCGGTCGGGATCTATCCAATTTACCCGCCAAAATACGTCGGATGACAATATATGGCATTGTACCTAGTCTACCTATATAGAATATTGTATTCTGTGTATTATACACGGTGAAATGCCCGACGCCTGTTGAAATCTCTTGTGCGCCGTATTCGTGTGTATATAGAAGATACCTACAACTGCATACCATTGTTCCTGTCGTCCCTGCGTGATTCCGAGAACTGACCTGCTATAATGGATATACCGGATCTGTATTGTTATATATTGTATACCTTATATTGTTATATTTTTATGGACCGTGGTGCACGCTGTGTAGTGGACAGTGACTCGACAATTTTTCTCACATCAAAAGATTCACACATTTTATAATAGAAGGGAGTATATATATCTTATATATTTATTATATTAGGTACGACCGTACGCCGGCCTATGTATTATAATATTATGTACAACCAAACATACAGGTTGTAGGTTGACTCGAGTTTGTACAACGTTCCAGTGTTTATTTGAAACACACATAAAACCGACCGAGTGCTTTATTGTTACCGTATTGAACGTAATTGAGTTTGTCTTTTAGAGTTGGTAGCAGCTACGATTATATGTATTCTATAGATTGTATAATGTAAATTGTATTGTTGTCAATTATCGCTATTATCATACGTATTGTGCGCATTTAAATTCAAAACATTTAAGTGTATAATGTTCTGTAGCAATAATAAGGAATTAAAAAAAAGCCTAGAAAAAAAAAGGCAAATATTTTTCATTAAAGTTATAAAGGCATACATATTATGACATACTGACGTATCCTTTTAATTAACATTTATTTCTAGTAAAGTTGACGATTTCCGTGTTAAAATGTACTCAAGATCTATGCACTGAAATACTAAAAGACTAAAGAATAGTGATAAATGTGTGAGGTTGAGAGTATTTTATACAACGCACTCTTGATTTTAGAAAGATTCGAAGGACAATTCGTCTTAGCAAAGTACCAACAAATGTTATGAATTGAATACAAATACCTAAAATGATATTATTTTGTTGATAAAAAACACATCTTTAAATCAATAGAATTTATCTGCATATTTTAGGTTCACTTTAGAATGACGAACGCCAAATTAAAAATGTCCAAAACAAGAAACTTTTGATACAGTTCTTTTATTTTTATATACGTTAACCGTATTTTGACACGAATAAACACAGTTTTCCACTATAAATAGGTACGTATACATTCGTATTTTGTATTTTATACAGCTAGAACAACAATGATTTGAATTGGATAAGTTTTTAGAACTGAGTTATCTACGTATAATGGTACTTGTACCTATAGGAAGGTAAATAAGTTGGTATACTATAATTGAGCGGTTAAGAATTGCTGTATTATACACCAATTAAAAGTATAATACAGTATCAGTGCGGTGCGCTTGAGATACGGTGAAGAAGTGTATACATACTACACAGGTACCTATGTCAAGGAGAACAATCGTGGCCCTGGGGGGGGGGGGGGGTCGTCGATCTGAAAAATCGATTTTCACAAACGGCGCGACCTGTGCGGGACGTCGCGCATTCTTCTCGCAATCATACATCCATATACCTGACCATATTATATTATATTGTATAATAACATACATTATAATGTATATTATATTATACTGATCGTACGAACACCCGACGCCGGGTAGGAAAGGCGGCAACCGCGGGTGCCTGCGATGTCGTTCGCACAACACGCAGTGCTCGCTGCCACAATGTCTGGTCTGTTTTGCACCGCGGCGTCCCCGTTCGTGCAGCAGTCTATACGCACAAAAGTATTTATTTAACGCGGACGGGACTCTATATATTATTACGTGTAGGTTCGGGAGGCGATGGCGACGGAGGCGGTGGAGGTGGCGGCCGGGTATATACGTGCGGCAGCGTTCTGATGAATCGTTCGCGGCGGTACCTAAACGTGTTGTGTTTCCTGTGGGCGTTGATCACGGGAAAAAAATCACCGACAGAATGAGAAAAATTGTAAGTACACCCCGCCGACTATAATGCGACACGTCATGTGGTATGCGCCTTTGGAGACACGGCGCGATGTGGAAACAGACTCTCTCTGTCTCTCTGTCTCTCTCTCTCGCGCGCGCGCGCGCGTGTGTGTGTGTGTGCTCGAACAATGAACGGCGACAAACACCTTGCCATGGCCATTGTCGCGCGGGTCGTCCCAGGTGATGTGAAAATTATATGTTGGTCGCACAAAGGCCTCCGACGTCCTTGGCTCCGCCCCCGACGACGCGAGCGACACAGAAAGGAGAAAAAAAAAAATTCGGTTCAGTTTTTATATTGTTAGACACCTGAATCCTTTGTGCCCGTCCGATTGTTGTACACATAGGTACGGGCTGGTAGGTATGTATAAATATATATATATTTTTTTTATACGCGTTATTATTATTATTATTATTTTCGTGCGAGCGTGCGTGCCACACCGCGAATATAATAATAATAAATAATAGTAATAATAATAATAATATATAAAAGCCCTTTTTACGATTGTCGAACTGATTGATTGCGACCAAACTACACGCACTGCGTTGTTGAAAGTATTATAATAGTATAACAATAATAATAATAATAATAGTATTGTATGATGATGTACGTTGGAGGTAATTGGTGGTGGGCGGGGGTGATGGGCGAACGTGAATCAAGTCGCTGACCGCGCTGCACTTGTTCCGCTGACGAGTGTATTATTAATATTATTTGTTTTAACCCCGGCCGAAAAAAACGACGTGAAACAAAAATACGCGCACAAAACGTTTTTGTTCGGCCAGGAACAATTATTATTATTATTATTATTATTACTATTACTATTGTTAGAGGTGGTCCGAAATTGATCCATCAATAACTCTGCTTTATAGAATGACAACGAGGACGACGACAACGAAATATTATTTATAAAGCCCGGCTTATATAATATTATTATATTATTATCATCATAATAGTTCAGCCACAATCGACAACAATGACACCTAAAAATGGGGTCCCTGCCAACGACATTGTGTCTAATATGAATTGTATTTCGATAATGAATTCATGTACAAATGTTTGTTTTTCAAGAACAACGACACTACAACACTGCTGAGTGCCGAGTCTGCCGAATATAATTTATATTAACATAATAGTAATAATAATATAATGCGTTTCCCGCACGGTTTACCGACGGCGAGGGCGTGCCCAAGAGATTGACTTAGGTAGATGGGTAGATATAGGTTAAGGTACATTGATAGATGAAATTCATTTCGTGTGTGCTTGTCGTTTTTGACGTTTGCAGTGCGACCAATGTCAACAAATGACAACAAATGATCGATGGTAAATCATTTCAATTCAAACAACGACCACAATATGATATGGTTCAAATTAGTGTACGTAAGAATAAAAACTTTGCTATACATTTCTGTCTGAAATTGTACTCAGCGTCAATACGTTTAAGCATAGATCTATAAACGGACGACTACGAGTTGGTTCCCGGGTTGTCTACTACCGGTGACATACGAACTGGTTCTTGGATTTTCTACATGTAACACACGAATTGGTGCCCATGAGCTTTCATATGATTTTAACCATGTTCAATCAACTTTTCAAATTATTATAAATATCCAACCAACAAAAATGGTCTTCCCATTTTACACCGACTTATGGCTGTCTAGAATACCTGGCCACATATCATTAAAAGTGTCGCTACAGTCAGTCTATATATTATGTAGTATATACATTATACGCGCTACACCTATAACATATATTACCTATGTATTTGTCAATGCTAATAATATTATGAAATAGAATAATAGTATCAATAATATTATGATATCATAATAATTAATAAGTAGGTTGAAAACATTAATGAATGAGTATCATTTAGGTACAACATATATTTTTGACGAATTCTAAGAATAATTTTTTTGCTCTTATCTAAAATTATTTTAAATTGATATTTCAATAGAATATTTTAAAAATATTATACATAGTACATTTAAAATGAACAAATTGAGAAAATTTGAAATTTTGTTTTGGTTCCAGTGTTTACTTGATTTCAATTTTAACTTTGTAGTAAAATATTTAAACAGTTGCATTAATAGATTGTAATATACCTATACTATATACCTACTATTACTATTTTATTACGTGATGATTTTTGTATTTTAATTAATTATTTTATATACTAGACACAAAACCAAGGATATGGTACCCGGCAAGTATCCTCCTTGATATACACTTATTCTAGTTTATAATAATATGAATACTTGTACAAAAATCTATAGAAATTCGATGATTTATTTTCGGATTCAAATTATTACAGATATAACAGTGACCTACTCGCAATAACGATGTATACACTAGAGAAACCGATAGATATACTTACCTGCAATAGATATTGGAGTGACTTCCTCGAGGGTTTCTTTTAAACATTATTCTTTACAGCAGTACTATACTTACACACCTGCAGATACAGCGTGTTGCCAGGCAATGGCTTATCGTTGCTGTCGTAACGGTTTTTGCTGTACACAATGTTGTTGCATATTAAAATATCATAATATAAAAAGGAAATCATATTACTATCGTGCAGATCACGTAGCGGTTTCGTGGACTCGTCGGTGACAGTATTACATACTATATTATTATCACCGTCGACCGGCGTAATGATTACGTACGACACATTATTGTGTTTTTCGATGATTTGCAGTTCCACCGTCGTCGTATTCGCCTCGTAAGTAGTACTATAATATAATAAAACATTTTAATACGCCAATTATTTTGAGGCCGAGAAGTGTACAAATTCGTTCATTTGGTGGGAACCATCCCATTATGATTATGTTTTTAGTTTTGGTAAGTACTCTATACTTTTATATCTCAAACTTTGTTATAGCTGTGGATTGGCCCACCGGGATGCTGGGAAAGTTTCCGGTGGGCCGATGATCGTACTGTTATAACTCTGGGTAGGAGTACTTGGATTAAAAATTATTTGATAATTATAAACTGCTTGTCTGCTTTGTTTTTGTAGTTGTATTTAAATTTTGGCTGCACTATACCTAAGCAGTAAACATAAGTTAATTTATATTTTATTTTAAAAATGTTGAGTGTATCTAAATCATTTTTAAGGGGTCGGATTTATGCAATATCCTAAATCCATTGCAAGTACTGTGTGTGTAGTGACAGACAATTAATGTTCAAATATTTTTTCAAAATTAAAATTGAACTTCTGGAATTATATTTTTTTTTATTCGCTTACTGGTCTAAATGCACGAAAAACTACATGCTTTCAACATCTTTAAACTATAACATTTTTTAAATATATTTTTATTC
Source organism: Nasonovia ribisnigri (assembly GCA_027563435.1). Taxonomy (NCBI): domain Eukaryota; kingdom Metazoa; phylum Arthropoda; class Insecta; order Hemiptera; family Aphididae; genus Nasonovia; species Nasonovia ribisnigri. Next base: position 340,450 of record JANEHU010001070.1, read on the forward strand.
AATTAATATTATTATTATACACATGCATGGCATTTTGGTTGCACTTAATAAAATAATCTGATAAGTTTAGATTCTGAGCAGAGATATTAATGTATTGATTTTACAATTATGGGAGTATAATATGTTGTAGTTTTAAAAACTAGTAAAATTGATTACAGTATTGCACTAAAAAATAACAATGTTTCATTATAAATGTTTTCAATTAAATATTTATTAATTGATTTTTTATCTTACTTTACAGTTTACAGTACCTATACAATGTACATAATTTGGATACATATTTAATAAAAATAATATTAATATTAATATTAAATAATACTTCAATTCTACAAAATAAATAAATATATTTTTCTTATTTTTTACAATATAAAATACTACTTAAATCAAAATTTTTTGATTTGGAATATTATAGTCTATTTTAAATTTTCTCATTCAAACGTTCTTCGATTTAGAGCCAATAAAAAAACAAAAGTGAAATTACGTGAACAAAATTGAAAAATTTTAAAAATTGTTTTATACTTAAATGAGTAAATTCAACAAAATTGAAAAATTGCAAACAATTGGGATTAAGAATTTTAGATTTTAATTTGTATTTAACTTACATGGAACACATATTGAACTTACTCAGCAATACATTGGAATGATAGAAGTAAAGTCGCAAACGCAATAACATTCATGCCTTAATTATATGTGTATTTTGTTTATTATGTAAACATCATATTTTGGGGCAGTAAAAATGCTTCAAAGTTCTAATTCATCATTTTTTTGGTAGGAAAGTGTAATCTCAGTATTTGTTGGTCAGAAAGACAGGTCAACGGTCATATTAGTTTTAATAAAAGTCGGGGAAAAATGAGGAATAACGCTTATTTTTATGGAAAAACCAGTTTTCATCTATTATGTTTTTTGTTTAACTCAAAAACTAATAACCGTAGAAGTTTTAAATTTTTATTTAATGTTTTTATGACCATTTTCCATAAATGATAACATTTTCAAATATTTTGTTTTTTTTTAAATATTCATCGGTAAGTATGAAAAATTGTCAAGCTTTTTTTCTTCTTTTGTCGATCATTTGTTTTTGCTCTGTCAATGTTCCTTTAATTAGCTTTTAATGTAGCTGGCAATTAAACAAAAAAGTTGAGATTATTTTTTATGAGTATTTTAAGTAAGAATTTTGACAAAATCTCAACCATTGGACAAAACAATACATTTTAGAAATATTCATAAATTCTAAAACTGATAGTACACATAATACAGTTTTTAGGAATAACAAAAAATGAAAAAAAAAGGCAATGAAATTAAGTATTATATACAATTTACAATTTGTATATAAATAAGTTGAGTTTCAGATAGGAACTGTTTGAGATGGTTGGGTTCGGAATTTTAAACTGAATATTGTTTGTGCTTATAAGTTATAAGTTATCAGTTGTAAAAACTGTACCACTGCATTCACTAAATTCCGACACATAACTATTTAAACGAGAAGCCAATGATTGTTTTTCCTTTGGCATATATGATAAAAATAAATAAATATTACTAAAAAAATTTGAAGGAGACGAAATAATTACTAGACGAAAATTTTTCACGAAGTGTGCACAATAAAACGAGTATGCGACGAAATATGACGGACAACTGAAGTTCACTACCTATACGCGTTTCGGTTTTATCGATTTTATCGGTCAGATAGTAAATTACCTAACCGATACTAAAAATATTATTTTGAAATGGAAAATTTACCACTTTGTTCTTTTTTGTCTAAGCTAATTTAAGAACTTATTTCGAAAATTGCCAAATATGTTCTTAATTTTTCTGATATACTCAAATATGCATTTATATGCAATAATGACAAAATATGCAAAATAAAATTTTTAATTTGATCTCCTGGTGTTATGAAATACATTTGTTATTCACTAGAATTTTTCCACGATCTTTCTAAAAAAATATGTTAAAACTAGAAGTCCTCAGCCCTAGTTATAATTTGACATTGACACTATGATTTCAATGAGACAATCAAAAATAGTTATTGCAGTTTTTTATACTTTGAGTTAGCCAAAATCTACTGTGAACTATAATAATTGTGGTTCTCCATAATACCTATATACTAATATAGGTATCCTTTGAAATTGTCAATATAACCTAAACCCCTTGGGACTGCGACGAGACTACATCGTATACAGACATACTTATACCTTTACGTGTTATGCAGGAGTAAGGGTCCGATAAATTACCTGAAAGTTTTTGTAAACAACAAGAAGATCGAGAAACCAGTGCAAATCTCGTCAATCAAACGGGTGGTCAGCACCAACCCGGCTATCGCGGCCGACCAGGGAACTCCGACGAGAATGACGTTCAGGGAAGTGTACATGCACGAGGTGACTGACGACAACGGCCACAACCGCATGACGACGAACGGTTTTGGAAGCAACTTCGTGACGGGGAACTATGACAAGAGAATCGTCGGTGATGACAAGACAGTGACCAAACTTCCGGTAGATGACGCTCTGGTGCAGCGAATGTGTTTGGATATCGCATCCGCGGTGCACCGGCAGATCAGTGAACAGCCGATGGTTGCCGACGTGTCTGGAACCACCGCGTCTGGCACCACAGCACACTGGAAGTCGGAGCAGCAGCAGAAGAAACAGCAGCAGCAGAAGCAGCATCAGCAGCAGAAGCAAGAGCAGCAACAGCATAAGCAAGAGCAGAAGCAGCAGAAGAAGCAGCAGCTGCAGCAGAAAAAGCAGCAGCAGCACAAGGAGCATCAACATCGCAAGGAGCAGCAGCAACACAAGCAGCAGCAGCAGCAGCAGCAGAAAGAGCAGCACAAACAGCAACAGCAGCAACCGCAGCAGAAGCCGCAGAAGCGGCGGTGGCATTCGTACCAGAAGGTCTCGCCGCGTCCTGTCCGCTACAAGGAGTGCAAAGAGTCTGCGGCCATCGTCACCATAGGATCGGAAGATCATTATAACGACCCGACTGTTACGCAAAAAACTAGCCGGACAGACTACCCGACCAGCGCCGGCGTGGCCGAGGAGGACGTGGACGAAAACAGGCAGGACGAGGACGCGGACCAGTCACCCAAAGTGTGGGAGGTGAACATGGTCGATGATCAGGTCATTATCAATTCTGCGAAAAGCCAAGAGCAAAGATCGGAAGCGTTCACCGCCGCCGCCGCCACCACATCCGCCGCCGATTACGATGACGGCGACCAGACTTCGTAACCCGCACGCGTCTCTGGGCAATTGCAGTTTCGCGGTTATACATTTTTGTCTTTTTTTTCGTTGCATTTGAGCCACTATAATATTGTAATTATTACTTTTATCATTATTATTATTATATATAACGACCGTGTATATGTATAGTTTATAAATGTATAGTGCAGAGAAACGTATTGTGACGTGAGAAAAACATGTACGTACATACAAATATACCTAGTGTTTTATATCGTTATGTTGTCCAAAACGTATTTTATAATTTTATCTACAGCGCCTATTACAGATGTCACAAAAAGATTGGGTCAATTATTGGTCATAGACATAACGAATCCGATTTCAAACAGAGCGAGTTACGCAACCTGTAAGAGTGTTAAGTGTCAAATACTTCAAAATTCTAACTGTAATTAGGTAACAAAAGAAAACTAATAATAAAATATAAAAATATACCGTATACCTGTTGTTATAACTAATAAGTAATATTATCAAATGTTTATATTTGAGAGGTATATGAATACAAATGTTTATATTTGAGCGGTATATGAATACAAATGTTTATATTATAAGCGATTATAACAAGGTTATTGCATATAATATACACTCTTATCAATCAAATATTTGATGATTAAACAAAAATGGCAGCTTAAAGGGAACTAATAATAATCAAGTATATTATGTATATGCGAGGGACTAAGATTTATTAGGTTTTGTTAGCGTACTTTTGATGATAAGAAAAATTGATACTTGCGATATATACAGTGAACCCTCCCTTAACGGACACCTCTAAGTAGCGAACACCTCCGAATATCGGACGTTTTTATGGGAACGGGGACATTTACACCACTTTTATATAGCAAAATCCCTAAATACCGGACACTCTAAATAACGGACACTTTTATGGCAATTTAATTTTTGACTTCGATAATTTTTATCGCCAATATAGAATAATATTGTAGAACGGCTTAAGAAATATCTAATCTAATGTTACTACAATACATTATTAGGTATACTATGTACAATTATAGTTTATCTTATCCGTAAATTATCGCGTCGATGAAAACATTTTTCTAGCTTATGTTCTGTGATGTTATCTGGAAGTCTACAGGAGGCACTGGCAGCAGTGAAAGGTGTGCGTGAATACATTTCTTCTATCGATACACAGAATACTTTATTGTTATCCAACGCAGTTTAATTGCAAAATACCTTAATACACGAATTTACTAAGCATCGAGGTCTTAAACTAGCTAAAGTAACTGATTTTTTCAATAAATGTTCATTTTTATACTATATGATATTTTTAAATTATTTTTATTTACATTTTCATTAATTTTTACATACATAATAGGTAATATCATAATTTTAAATAATATATTTATAAATGTTGTATATTATATTATGTAGTTATTATTTCCCCGAATTATTTTCGAAATGTTTTTTCCCTCTGAATGGTGGACACCTCTAAATAACGGACAAAATTACGGCGACCAAGAGTGTCCGGTGTTTAGAGGTTTCACTGTATATATGTCACTATACGCAGCCATTTTGTTTTTGATGATAATAATCCGAGTCTATATATGGAATAACCTGTATATTTCAACTATGGATTAACCTCTAAAAAGACAATTAAACTAGTTCTTAAAAAACCAATAAAACCAGGCTTCCGAAAACCGAACGAAGACGCAACTGGAACCAGACATAATATCATGACACAGTATATATTTTAAATTATGATAAAAACATGATCGTATACAATATAGTATACACAGAATAACGTACCTATTTTGTATTTTTTTTTTTTATATAATAACAACAGAGTACAAACTCATATGCAGAAGGGTCACATTTGTGCGAAGAAACTGAAAGGACTAGGTTACTGAAAATAATAATAAAGAAAGGAAAAACAGGATATCCGGTGGGGTTACATGGTATTTAAATTTATCATAGTACTAGTATATTCATATTGTTGAAAATATCGAGCCTTGTTTGTGTTGTCTCTCTGGATGTGTACGAGTTGTGTTATTAAATGCAGAATGGATCTGTTGCTGCATAAAACTGCAATTACTAATTAGTCACCTAATTATGAAGATGAAAATATGATAACTATAGAACACATTTTTTACGAAAATCATCGCTCGTTGTTATCATGAGTAACATATAGGTGATACGTTTATAATAATATGATGTTGTTAAAACGGTTTTATATCCATAAATATAGGTACTTGTATTTTTATTGATATAACAACCAACCTAGACACTCAGTGAGAAAGCCGGTGTCCGTGGATTTCTAACCATTTTAACGCCATCACATAAAATTATTAATAGAGAGGTATATATATATATATAGGTAGGTAGATAGGTAGATAGATAACCTACAGTACATTATCGCGTGAGTCAATTTCTATATTAAAACAAAATAATAAAACGATTATTATCTAATTTAAAAAAATAAATATCATTAATAATTTATATTACGATGTTTTATTGCCATATACGCTGCAATCGATTATTAAATTGTTGAAGCCAGGTGGATTACATTAAAATTATAAAAAACCTGTAACCTGGGTGATAAATAATATCGTGCATGAACTGAACAAATTTAAATATACTAACAAGACAAAAAACGTCTGAATCACTAAGTAACAAAATACAATTATTCACAATTTTTATTTCGTAGCTAATTTTCTATAAGATCTAAAAAAAACCTCTAAAAAACAAATGCGCACTCTGGCTATAATAATATAGGAAATATTTTTTGATATCTAAAAATAAAATTTGTTTCATATACGTAATATTTGTCTGTGTTAATTGTATACTATTATGTTAGGTACACTTCTCACTTTTTAAATAATGGCTAAGGACACTTTTTACCTTAGACCACTTTTACCATTAGTGGTATTTACATATAAATTTATTTGCAAGACAGCCGAATAATCTATGAATAACAAGCTATATTTTGGCTCATACATTTTGTTTAAGTTTAAACAGATCGAAAACACGCTAGTTACCTGCGGGTATTAATAGTTCATCGAAAGGTTGCCGAGTAGCAATATTAGAATATATTATAGGCAGTCTCAGTACTCTGCTTGAGGTACCTCGATGTTCAACTCAAACCACTGCTCCTTTTACGTCCCTCCTGTCAAAACCTAATTATTAATTTAGCTAACGAGCCACTAAGACGGTTAATGTCACACTCTAATGTGGATCTTAATTTTAATTTTTAAACTTAAATTCTTTTTTTTGTTTTTTTCCCATTATCTTTTTGTAATGATTATGTACGTTCATTTCACACTATAATAATAGGTTAGATATAGTATAGGTTAGGTTAGTATAATAGGTCACCATTGTTAATTTCGTATTTAAACAAAATGTAATCACAAATTATACACACCTAAAAAGGATATAGTCCGTGAAAAATAAATAAATAACAAGAAATAATAATACACTGCTATAGATTTGAAATTGGTTTCAATTTATTTTGTTCTTACACGAGCGTATAAACTTAACACATTGGATTCACTGCCAGTCGTCGTCGTCGTCGTATAGTCGTCTTTCAGGGGTACATAGAGTTGCATTGTTTGACCTTGATGTTGTTCAGGTCACTGTACAGTCTCTTCAGCACGTCAATGAAGGACGATTCGTTGGGGTTGAAGCAGAGCAAGTCCTGTCGGTTGACCGCGTCTTCGGATGGACAGCAGTCCGCGGTGCTCGGGCACGCACCGCCACAACCGCCGACCGCACCACCGCCACAGCCGCTGCTCACGCCACCGCAAGGTCGGGCCTCCTCGCGCATGCGGCACACCTGTCGCTCTAGTTCGGCGATCTTCTTCTTCTTGCACCGCAGGTCGTCGGCAAGCGTGCACCGTTCCCGCTCCAGGCGTTCGCACTTTTCGTCCTTGGCCCGGTTGACCGACTCGGCTGTCTGGCGCAGTTCGTCCACCTGGCACTCGTTGGCCCGCACTTGGCCCTTGAGCGACTCGATTTTGGCGGTCACCAACCCGTTGTTGCGTCGCGCTTCGGTCAGCTCGTTTTTGGCCTTGCACAGCTTTTCCGACTCCACGCAGTTCTCCTCCCTGAGGGCGCGCGCGGCCGCCTCCGCCTCGCTCTTCTCGCGGGCCATCGTCTCCCGCAACTCGTCTATCGTCGCCTCCAGCTTGATCGCGTTTGCCCTCAGCTCGGCCACCGTCCGGGTGGCCGTATCCAGCTCGGCTTTGGCGACTCGCAAATCTCGTTCCTTGTCCTCCAGCTTTTCCGCCAGCGAGGCCCGCTCCCGCCTCAGACACTCTTCAGTTTTCTTCAAGCGACACTTGACGTCCGTCACATCGGCCTTCGACCGTTCCAGCGCACACTTGGCAGCACTGCACGCCGCACACAGGTGTTTGCACTCGGCCTCGCTCGCCTTCAGCAATTTCCGGAGCTTTTCGCATTCTTCTTCTTTTGTCTTGAGCGTTTTCTTCAGGCTGTTGATGTGGCATTTCATTTCGTCTACACGGGTCTGAAACCAAAGGTAAGTAATGTAACATTATTGCCTTACCTAATTATTATTATACCCCCGCTGGGTCGGGTCAGGTGATAAATATTTTTTTGGATTGGGTACAGATATTTTTTATTTTTTAACCGGTAACACTTTGGTTATCACCATAGAAACTAATAAAATGTAAAAATTACGCAATTCCCACAATAGGTATATTATAATAATATATACAATTAGTATGGTTACTTATTAATACATATTTATGATTCAGATATTTTCTTCGAAGTGGAAATTATTTAGTAGCGTGCTACGTTTGTCATTTGGTATTTTTTTATTCATGTATCCTACCACGAAACGCGTATGACACGAATTGCGATCGTTTGACTTGCAAACCACGAGATACAAAGTTCGTGTTGGTAAAATAGATGTATACTTAAAATATTATATCAATTTTAGTATTGAGTAATAAGAGTTTTTGAAGTTTTTTTATTCTATTGTAGTGCACACGTCATATAACGTAATTAAGAGTGCAGAACGTTTAAGCTTCCTTAAATTATCTAGACAGATATAAAGTGTACCTATTTAAATTCCCAAAATACTATTTATAATGTTACCTCATTTCCCTGAACTACTACAGGTTTGAGTGATAGATATTTAGGAAAAGTATACATTTTTATTTTTAAACAAAAGCTAAGTCTCTGTCGAATAATATTGTTGTATTAGTTTTAATTATATATCGTCACAAACATGACGTCGTATTATTTAATATTCTTGTCACGTTTCAAAAATGATGTACCATTTTAAAACTAAAACTTGGATGATATACATTGATAATAATTATTCTCGCCTTAGGTTTATCCTTTGGACAATCGACATTGCATTACATTTCAATCAATATTTCATGTTAAGTGCATACGTTACTACTTGATATTCTCATCATTATTTTGATTATTAATTAATATTTTATAAAAGTTTAATACATGGATTAATACTTATAAATATAAAAAAAAATGCTATGCACGCATATGAAATCCGAATTTTTTTTATTCGTATATTTGGGTTAGTCAAGCCTTGTGTATCTTCTACTAATATACAATTACGTTTTTAAGTAAAACTACGATACATGTTGTTATAATAATATAATACGAATAATATGACGAAGAGCGTTACTTATCGATGTATAATATATACATGTATTCTAACACTATTTCGCCAAATTATTATAATATTTACAACCGACATTAATATACCGGTACATTTTTATTATAATATTATATAGAATCGTATGCACCAATGAAAGAGCTAATCATTATCAATTAAACTTACTTGAGCGCTACACAGTTCATTTTGCATATTGATTTTACTCAATTCCAATTTATCAATTTCCGCAGTTAGTGCTTGTTCTTTCCGGTTTAGGGTGTTTAGCTTATCAGCGATACAGTCATTGGCGTTTTGCAGTCTAGTGTTTTCTGATCGTAGCATGCATTCTTGCACTTCAGCTTCTTTTATTTTTTGTTTCTGTTTCTTGATAATATTGAACACATCATTGTTCGATTGTTTCACTTTACAATCGACATCTTCTATCCACTGTTGTAAATTGTGCAATCGGCATTTTAAATCGTCTCTCTTCAAAATATCTTTGTCATATGTGACTAACTTGTCCTTAAGTATGCATATTTGATCATTTAGACAAGCCAAATTGTCTTGTAAATCTTGTGTTTTTTGATCTCGTGACATCTAAAACATAAAAACATTATACATAATTATGATTTTCTTAAAAGCTTAGTAAAACTTATTTACTTACATTTAAATAATTTGGTAGAAATTTAAAATTTTTCTTTTAGTTTAGAGTAAGTTGTATATTTATAAAATGAGTTGTCAATGTTGTTTATAGCAATTACACAGTATACTAGCCAGTATAACTATTATAATGTAGGTAACATTAAAACAACTGATGACTTCGCTCAGCTGTGTAGTAGGCTTTGTCTTTTCGAGTGTACTTTGTCATTGAGTAAGTAATGTAATGACTAATAAATGTGTTAAACTTGAATTCAATGACCCAACACCCAACCATTGTTTACGAAAAACAATTTTGACAGAAAAAGCTTATATTTCTTAGGATATTTTGTGATATATTTATTATTTATATTACCACGAAACATTTATTTTTATTAGTAGTTATACGATCGGCTGAAGGAGTGGCGTTTATTCAAGAAGTGGGAGAGGTAGGGGCTTGATAATAATAAATATAATTTTATTTCATTTTTGTCTAGAATAATAATTTCAGTCATTTAGGTGAGGTATTTTAAAGAATTTGTACAACTTCAAAACTTTTGTAGTGGAAAAAACGTTCTGATCACCAACTTCGATGGAGCATTTCGGTAGAAAATTGTATCATGTTGGCACATTTATAAACAATCGAGAAAAAAAATAAAATTTGTAACGACACATAGGAACAACCATTTTTTATAAGCATTTAAAGTTTACATTTTGTAAAACTACGATTAATTTGTAGTTTAAAATATATAAAATGTTCAATTTTTAAAGCCAAGTTTTTACAATGGAGTAGCTAGGGGGGTTGGTGTTTAACCCCCCCCCCCCCCATTGACCTCCCTCCTAATTAATATACTGTTTATTTTATTTATTGACGTAAAAAACTTAGTTTAATTTCATCACACCTCTTTCATAATACTGGCTATGCCACTAAGACTTGAATATTTAATACAAGGTTCCTCGTGTAAGTACTTATCTAGTTAATACTGTTATCAAAACATCACTGATAATGTTAGGAAAATAGATAGCTACCAACCTACTTGCAAATACAATGTTGTGAATAGGTTCGTAGTATAAATATCTTAAAAGGAATCTAATTATTTTGAAAATTTCATTTTAGTCTGTAGGTATATAGAAAATAATATTATAATATGTCAAGGCTAGAAATTTCAGTTTCGAGTTTATATATGGTTGATATTTTTTTGAACTATAATAAAATTTTTTTATTCTTCATTTAAAGAATAGCGTATGGTCCATAATATATTTAATATCAATGTCATATTATATAAGTTATAACACAGCAACTCTGACACTGTGTCATAATCAGATAATACATTTGCCAGGTATCTAGGGTTTTGGTGCTTTTATTTGATACGATTTATTTTTTGGTTATCTCGTTTTGGTACTATATTATGTCTTGACTGTTTTTCGCGTCAAAAAAATATAAATTATTGAAAAGTTGATTTTTAATGTATTGGACGTTCTGAACTAAACGTCAATGAATAATACTTTATTGATTACTATTGCTCATAATTTAGAAAATTTATTATTTTGAATTGAATTAAATGATTTTTACTCCAACCGATACTATTTTGAATGGCATCATATACATTTTTGGTTTGGGAAAACAATTAACTCGGATTGGTTTTAGATACATATTTTTCTAGAACGATCGTCGAATTGCTTTAATTAAAATAAACTAAACAAGTGTGTGTGTTAAAAATTATTAGATACCTACCTGTTAATAATATGTAAGCAAATAGTTTTAAGTACCTATACCTACATTCAATTTACAATAAATCGAAATACTTATTGTTAGTTTATATTGCCATATTTTGCAGTAGGTTTTTATGTCTTCGGTAAAAGGTCGTTTTATACGACAACTATATTATATATTATTATTATTATTATTATTATTATTACACATTGTAAACGAAGTTGACAATATTTTCATGCATGTTTAGTGATTCTCAAAAAGTCGTGTAAACGTGAACGAACACACAATTAAACGCGCTTTGTCGACGTGTATAATATATTATTATTATTACACTATTATAATACGACGTATACACATTATACCTGTATACGGTGTGCTCATAATGTATATCGTAATATATAGGTCGATCGGTCGTATGTAAGACTTCGCGCGGCCCCTTAAGAAAAAAAAACGGCGTGTGCGTGACGTAGGGTTTCCTTCGCGTGTGGATTAATTCCAAAACACCGTCTGTATGCGATATGTGCCCATACCTCTAATAATATCCATTATATAGGCACCAGTGGAATCTGTTACAATAAGGGTCCGCGGCGGCCGATCCTTTTCTGAAAGTCTTCATGACGTGCGGGGAAAAAATAATAATATAACAATAATAGCATAATAGTTCCGTCCCCGCGTAAGTCTTTCTCTCGCGCGCACGCACACGCATACAGGTCGCAATATCCCTTTTTTTCTTTCCCTTTATGTTCCACGTCGCGATTCCCAGTCACCTACCGGTCTTTGTTCGGTTTCCCTTTGTCATGGTAATCGCGCCCGGGTTACTCGCGCGACGACCTCGACGTGGTCGCCGCCGCCGCCGCCGCCGCCTCCGACGATCTGGTAAACATCGCGTATGTTATTTTATATTACATCGTCTTCTCCGCCGGCGATTCGGTCTTCCACCGGATAACACGCTGTAAAACTATTTCTTTTACTCGCTCTCTCTCACTCTCTCGAATTTTTTTTTGATTTTTTTGTCTATCTGCGTTACACCGAACACACCCGTCCATTGTTGACCGTGTGAAAGGGACGTGTTGTACCTGCGGCGTCGGTGGCACTCCCCGCATCCCCCGTGTGTCAATTGTACCGGTGATAATGATAATAGTAATAAAAATAATACCATCTGTGGTCGGCCAGCACCTTTTCTTCCGCACGACAACGGCGCACAATCGTCGGCCTCCATTGTCGCGACACCCTTTGTTGCCACGGCGCGGACACAGCTCTTCCAAGACGCCGCCACCACCACCGGTATAAGTAGGTATATGGTTATCGCACGCTGCACAATAATACAACATTGTATACCCTAACAGATAGTAGTCGTCCGAAGGTATGCGTTTTATAATATTATAACTAGATCACGGATCTGTATAGCGTTAAGCTAACAGGCTAAAGCCCTCCTCTCAGAACAAAAAAAAATTGATCGGCCCCTAAGATCTTGGCAATTTTATTGTTAATAAAATAGGCATCGTCATTTTACTATGCATTGACTTTAAATTATGATATAAAAAAATGAACAACTATCTAACTAAGATCATGCACAATAGTATGCTTTCGGATATGTCTGTATAGATATTTAAAAATAAATAACTTTATTTATAGCCCCTCACTCCTCCGAAAAAATCCTGGTTAGGTTAGGCATATGCACTAAAAAGTATCATGATATTCCAGTTAAAATCATAAAAGTATAAGAAATTACACAAATAAATTGTTTGTCTAATAATTAATTTGGTAGTAGGTACTTAATGTAAGACAAATATTTTTTTAGTGAAACGGCTTGACAAGATTACGAATAAGAGAGTATTGCCGAAAACGATATTTTTGATATTTATTAGTTTACCAAAACTCGATAGGTTCGTATAATCGTATACCTATAATCGATAAAATGTATTAGGTATTGACATTTTCTACTCGATGAAATATATTTACACCTTTATTTGGTTTTGAAAACAGTATATAATTTTTTCTTACATGATTATGCAATAATTAATATCAAATTGTGTCGAAGTAGGTGGTTATACCAAAATATGGAAAAAAAAATTAGTTTGAAATAATTACAATTCGTAGTGACTACTGATAGAAATCCAAAAGTACCTATAAAATGAAAAAAATAATATGTAATTGCTATTAATTTATAACATAATATATTATAATGATGGTACCTAACTGCACAGTGGTCTCTTTCTCTTAGAGATGGAAAATGTATGCGAAAAACTAGGTTCAAAGCTAAAAACTACATTGTTGCTGTCTGAACGGTTATTATAGTTATTATTGTTATTACATACTATCTTTAATCTATACAGTGAAACCTTTCCTATAACGGACACTGCCCAATATTTACCGACATTGTTTTGGGAACAAGCTACAAATTTCTACAAAATGAACCCTCTAAATAGCGGACAAAATTTCAGTGACCAAGATAGTGTACGGTATTTAGAGTTTAGATGTAAAATATGCTGCAGGTAACTGGAGATATTTTACTTCTATCAACCCATCCATGTTTTTACGCTAGCAACTCGTAAAACTTGTGCAATGAATATAATATACGATGCGTATCATCGTGTTAATTTTCAGACTCGATTGATCGGCCGTCGAGCGATACAATTTTATTCGGGCAATGGTCGATCCGGGCACGTCACGTCAATTATTCGGGTTGTATGGGCATTGAATTTTCCATTGTAAAGGGGATGTTTTGGGGGATGTTAAGGGGTTCGAGTTAATTCAGGCGTGCGAACCTATCGTGGCTTATTTTATCGAGCGTATGTCATTCCACGACCGTCTCGAAAACGTATTTGTATAATAGCCTGCAAATTTACACACGCTAAAAAAAAAAATCGATCTGCGACATGTTTTAACGCTGTTATTATTATATACACAACCGTAGGTATACAGACACACTGCACACACACACACACACATTATATATCATAATATATAACGTATAACAATCGTATGCGTATAGGGATCGTTATTATTATTTAATTTTAGACGCAGAGCTGAGCGAGAGAGCTGCACACTATATAATATATTATTATTTATTGGTTTTACAATGGAGCGTGTTCTTTTACGGGTTTGCGACCTGGTAAAAAAGCTCAACGATATTCAAACACATATATTAATCAAAAGTTCAACACAAATGTATTACTTTGAAGGGGTAATTTTTCGACAAAAAAAAAAAAAAACGAAACGTTAACATAATTGTCAGAAGAAACTCCATTTACAGACAAATAATGGAAAAATTATTATTGTATTGAAAAAACCGAGCTCCACGATTTTTTTAAAATAAGTTATAACCATAAAAGTTATATGGGATAAATTGATCGCAGAATTATTGTATTTTTTTGACGCACATGTGTTATTAAAAATATAAAATTAATAAGTTAGAATTTTGATCATTTTTGTCAAAATCATGAACAAATATCTTTTTTTTTAGTAGGAAATTCATAATAAATTTTATCATTATACATAATCATCATACATAATACAATTTTAAAAATATTTTGAATATATTTGGGCTATTTATATAGATATTTATATTTTCAATTTCAATTTTGATTGGTTTTTTTTTCTAAAATGTCTTTATTTTTTAATTTTTTTTGGTGAAAACTCAAAATGCTTGGAAATTTAATACAAGGTTCATACAATTATTACACCAGCAATCAAAAAATATTAAAAATGCATAAGCACATTTTTATAAGTGTTTAAAGTTTAGATGATGACAAAGTTCATCATAATTCAAATGTTGTTTTCCCTTGTTTCCCTTTTACTGTACGTTACCCACTTTTAAATTTTATTTGAATTTTTCTATAGTCACGGGGTTGATTTGTTGACTCATCAGTTGTCGTAATGAGTGTAATATATGGATGATAGACATAGGCGTGCGCAGGGGGGATGCCGGGTATGCCATTGCATCCCCTGCAGAGTTATCATAATTATATAGTATTTAGTTGTTATGTTTTGAAAACAGAAACATGAACTAAGATAGTTCATAGTATCATAGTTCAAGAATAGAATTAAAATATTGGGAGTTGAGACTAAATCAAATATTAACTGATTTCATAATTATATACTTTCATATAATCACCACAAATTAAAGATAGGTTATACCTTTAAAGTATAAATAATATAATAGATTTTTGACTCATAATAATATAGTTTAGGTCTCATAATCCACCATTTTTCTGAGAATTGTGGGTTTTGTCACCAGAACATTCTAACCCCTGCGCTTAGCTTATAATATGAAAATATTACTATCAAAAATAAAAGAATTTCGATTAATTCGAATAATTATTTGTTATACATTATTATAATATTATGATCATATCTTTGTAGGTTTTTATACTGTTATTTTAGTGGAATGAAATATTTTAAAATATATAAAACCAAAGCATAAGTTAAATAAAATGCATATTAATTTTTTTTTTTCAAATTTAGTTTCGTATTTGCATTATGATACGAGTTATTTATATCAAGAGTTTTTGGGGAGTTATTTTTTTGTATTGTGGTGCTAGGTATATTTAAAAATACTGTCATACCCTGTGAATTAAGTCTGCGCTCGCCTATGATGATAGATGTTCGCTGAAAACACGCGTTACGGTTTGTTTTTTACTCGGTTGTTTCATTCGACGTTTCAGGAACGTTGCGGGGACGTTGTATAAACGTTCCTATGACGTTGTAGATGCTTTCGGATGCTATTCGGATGCTTTACGGATGCTTTTTGGAATACGTGTAACAGGAGTGTATGCTGTGATCGTGATGGCCGCCGATCGAGTGGCTACCAACTACTGCCGCCGTCGCAATCACTGGCATCGAAATCGAAGAACAGTGGCGGTAGTGCATGCGACCCTGGTACACGCGGAGTTCACAACGTATACCCGGGGACGCGTATTACCACACTCGCAGTATCCTCAAAAATCGAAACGTCGGGAAAATTAGTTTTTCGAATTCTTTGTTTTTAACATTGAAATTATTATTTTCACTCACTTTTTTTTTGCTCTTCAGGTTATTCACCCTGGCGTCCTTAATTATTTTGAAAGTTTTTTTTTTTTATTTGCACTTGGTCAATTATTTAAATTTTTGTCTAGTGTATTAGAAGAAAAAAAGAACTAAAAACGTAGTATTTCCATCAAGACGTATCCATTCAGTATCTGAATACGGTATTGAGAGTAATGATTTATAGCAAAAATAATAACAGTATAGATTATGTAGAAAAATAATGATTTTAGTGAGTATTTTTCGTGGTTAGGTTATTTGATATCTGGATAAATAAATTTTATAAATAGTATATGGTGTATTATGGTCATAATTATGACAAACCAGTTGTAGCACTTTTAGCTAATATTACCATCGAGTATTATATCTTTTAGGACAACAGCTTAAAAACATTAAAAAAATAAGAAGTTCTTTGGTCATTTCGATTTTTTTTCCTACATCTAAGACAGGGTATGAAAAAAGAAATCTACACTAATTTTTTTTTGTATCAGTGAACAAAGTAGTCGAAATAATGCTTCAATTTTCAACTTCAGTAACTTTTCTTGTGTGAAACAGAATCTAGTTGGTACATTCAATAGGTCAAAACTCCAGTAAATTTGAAATAAGTGTCTGCAGGTACAAAAAAAAAAAGCGGATAAGTGGATGTCGCTCTGCTGTACAGTAGGTTACAAGTGGGTGACTGTAAAATGGATGGTGTTAAATTTAAATAGGATATAATAATATCATTGTACAAGAAAAACAATTCTGAGCGGAGACAGTTTGTCAACCTAGGATTTCTATCTTTATTATATTTATAATGTTATTAATAATTATTAATACGGTTTGTGGTTAAGTTAAATTATTTTTTTTTTTTTATTATCATATTTGTATATAATAATATATTTTAGAAGTTTTAGGTACTCAAGAATAATATTTTTAACATATAAAACAAAACTAAAATCGTTCTTCTTTGTTTAAATATCTAATTTCGTCAAAATTTGAATATAAAATAACTATAAAAAAAATTGTGTTTATATATTTTTATACTTTTTAGTAAATGAATAACTTACTTACGTGGAACATAAATGTAAATTGTATTATATATTGCTTTGTATTAAATTTTCAAGATTTTTGACCCAACGAATAGGTTTACATTTAAAACCTAGAGAGTTATAAATAAGAGGTACCTACTATGGGTAGTATCACACATGCTATTTTGAAAAAAATGGATTTTCGTTTTTTATAGTTTTTAATAGTTCCAATATCAACATAAATATCATAACCGTTTACAGTGTAAAATACATTATTTTACAAATATTTTTTTTATTTGAAAACCTAAATAAAACATTTGATTTATAATTTAACAATTTTTTTCATTATAAGTTAATAAATTACGATTAGAATGGAAATATGTTTTACCATATTGAAGTTACGGCACAACACGGGCTTAGTTTTGGTAACGGCATTTAACATTTTTTTTGTATGGATTTTCTGGATAAATTACCATTTATATAGCATTTACACGAAAGAAAAAGTATAATATTATAAATTTTCTTCCTATTCACAATAATTATAAATAGAACCTAGAGTATAGGAATTTTTTTTGACTTTACCTGCGAGCCATTTAGACTCTTTATTATATAATATAAGTATTTATCATCTGACATCATGGTTATACCTACGTATAGGTATACGTTTACAATAATATTTCAGTAAATTTTCAACGCGTATTCGAAGAGAACGACTAATAAACACGAAGGTCTTTGCCTCATCTACTGTAGTCAATATATAACGTTATTTTTGTCAGTTTGTCTTACACATGCGTGTCAATAGCAATCATAACAAACAATTGTTCGGACACAAACGAACCAAAATATATTAAAACATTTACACGGACGGCACCTGTTCTTTGTGTTCCGATTTAAAGGCTTGATCTCAGTTACCGGCGTGCCTATATATATAATATTTAATGTATACTGTATACACGGACTTATAATGTACCTACGCAAGATATTAGGATATTATTAGCTCCACTGCAATAATATACGCTAACAGTATAACTTTGTTTTTTATACCACGGTCCACGAATTAATTATTAACAACAGCTGTGTAGGAGGCGAATATTTAGAAAATATGCTCTATAGGAGCAAGAGGTTGCGGCAACAAAATATGAATTAGCTATGACTAAGGCAGAGGACTTGTATCTCAAAAAAAGCACTAAATATGCAAGCACTTAAACCATTTTTCTAAAAAAAATTTTAAATCATAATCAAATAAAAGCCACATGATTAGCATACGGCTCACTGTGGTGGTGATGTCGTATGGTGTACGACGTGACGAAGTTTTTTTTATTAAGAAATCAAAAACAAAACATATTTTACGCAACAAATTAAATTGAACAAGAATTGATTAACCTACCTCCTGTAAGCTTATACAGCTTGTGTTAGAGATAGAGGGAGTTATGATTACTGCTAAATATAATAAAAATAACATGATCTAAATATATATAAGTTTTAAAAAAATGATCACAATATATTAAACAAATTCAAAATAAGAAGTTAAATTAAAGACTACAGAAAATATTTTTAATAGACAGGAAAAAAGTTTTATTTTATATAGAACAAACATTATCGATAACTAAATAAATAAAATAAATTAAGATAGATTAAAATAAATTAAATAAATTAAATACGTTAGATTGTAACGAAAACCTATCTATTAAAAAAATGAATTACAGCAAATTATATTGTTGGGTTATCGGTGATTTTAAACGCTTCTATAGGAAAAACGTGTGCCCGTGGATTGCCAATAATATTATACCACAACAATTTAAAAAAAAAAAAAATACATTTTTATCCAAACATTTTGACTGTATTGCTTGAAATATAAATGTCTGTGTGGAAAAATTGTTTTAAGTTAAATATGTCTCAAAAACTATACAATTGCGTATAAAAATGTAAAATATGCCCTTAAAACTAAAAGGACTTAAATTAATATGCAAAATTAAATTTCAAAACTAGCTTTGTGAAAGCATGAAACGTATTTGTTTCCTACTCTGCTAGTTTTGTGAATGTACAAAACAAATATGCAAATGCTACAAGTCCTCTGCCCTAACTATGACTTATGATCACCCATATTACCTACCTACTTTAAAAAAAAAAATGTACAGTAAAAAAAATATTTTCGACAGCCAATTATTAATGAGCAGAAATTAAATAAATGCTACATTGATATTTATTGTTTAACAATAACACGCGGATATAACAAATTGAAGGGGTGGGGCTCTTTTGCCCCTCCCTTAAATATACACACCCCTACACAGTGATACCATTTACCCAGTTTCGAAATCGTTCAGCACTCGTCTATATGGTAATAATAATATATTTTATTATATTATATGCTGTAGGTTCAAATTTGATTAATTTATAATATTAGTCCAGATTTTAGAAAAATATATTGCAGATAAGTCGTCGATAATTAATTCGACCAATGCAAGTTATAAATTATAAATAATAACGTAAGTCGTACATTTCATGTTTGTTGTACTATAATTTAAATTCACAGAAATGTAAAGTAATTTTTTTAATACGTAAGTGGTTATTTGTTTTATTCAACGTATATTTCGTAAAGAATCGCAGTGGATTATGTTTTTAACTTTTTCGTTGTGAACTCGTTTGGAATGTCACTTACATTCGAACGGTTGAGACCGCTTATTTATAAACACAATAATAATAATAATACTGGTGTTACTGTGAATATTCTATAGCTCTATGCCTGTGGTGTTTGATACGGAATTGCCGTTAGGGTGAAAATAAATTGACCCCTCCTTTAGTGCTTTTGTTCGTTCAATAAGAGAAAAATTACCATGTCAAAACATTACATTTGGGGCGCAAAAATATGTTGACCACAGACGGATTTGTGGATGCATGCGTGGACTTTTTTTTTTAATACTTGAACACGGAAACAATTAAACGAACACAATGAAAATCTTTTTTTCATCAGTGAACAATAACGCCTATACATAACAGCAGCTTAAAAGATCCCTAGTTTGTTGGGAGTTTAATTTTTTATATTCTAGTTTACCATTTAAATTGTCTGTATTATATAACCCACATAATATCGAGGCATCCTCACCCATATTCAATAACAATCATCAGCCAAATGCCGACGATGATATTATATTAACAGCGCCTAACAATGCTGCAGACATTTTCGGACAGTACCTACATGAAAACAGTATGGTCAATATTAGAAAATTAGTTCACGATCAATATATGTCATTATTTTTTTGTAGCTTTGGTTTCTAACTGGTGGTTCCTAACTTGTCTCGAGTGGTCCGTGAAGCCAAAGAATTGTGCTCATATTCATCGATTTTTATTTTAAAAACTAAATTAAATAGATGAACCTAAATTCAAATGTATATTAACTACTTAAAATATTTTGTTATTAAATAAGAATAGTGTCAATAATTAATAAATAAAAATATTTTTCCACATAATTTACTGTAAGTATTGCATATTTTACTTCTAAAGTCCTGTAGTAATTATTCAACATATTAGGAAATAAGTGGTAGAAAGAAGTGTAATTAAGTGATGATCCATTGTAGTGAAAAATTTGCAAAAGTTCATCGAGTTGAGTTGCGGGTATCACTAAGTTATATAGTTCAACATTTTAACTGGATGCTAAACTATACATTAAACTACACGACAATCACAACTCGTGTAAGACGTCTTCATCGTGATTTTCAGAAAAAAAGTAAATGGTAAGTGATAATACTGGTTCAACATATGCGTTTAGTAGGATTGGATTCTACTCTATGGCATATGAATTTATAGTATTTATACTATTGTAACATTGTGGTGAACCGTTTACCGCTTACTAACTGTACAATTCATCTAATCAAAGTGTCAGGTTGTTTTTCGAAAACCGTAGTTCATGTTATCAAAGTAGAAGTGCGCAGTCACCTTTAGTTATATGCTCACCATAAGTCCATAACATTAAATACGATGTGTAAAATTATATTAAATGCTTAATAATGATTTTAATATAAGCTACATGTTATGATGACGTGGCTTTTCCTCCCAATTGGAATTTAAAAATTTTTTTTTGACAAATATTTAGCATGTTATTAGTATAATCAGCATTCATGGCCAAAGACGTCAATGTGGAAATTACTTTATGGACAGGAAATATTGTAATTTCCTTAAGTATTATTGGGGATATTATATGTTGAAATCGTATGCATCACCCGATGACCTGTTATAGTGCTATTTAAGTACCTAATGGACATTACTTCATCATCGCCATGAAGAAATCGCGGAAAAAGTACAAAATATACTCACTGTCACTACACAGTACCTATATAGGTACCCATATAAATCCAAATGAAAAATAATTATTAAACATATCAATTACATAAGGTCATTGAAGTCATGAATGATTAAAATAATTATGATATTCATAATTCAAGATGCATTTTTGTAATATTTTTTCAATAAGGTACGATGGTGCTTTTGTTTTTATAACTTTTACAAAGTTTTAAACATTAACAAAAATTATCCTATAGTTTTTTTAAAAACGTTCTGAAATACAGGAGCTGCTCCTGTTTCTAGGAGACGTTGCTTTCCGTATGTTTTCTCTATAGTCGATTTGGCGTTTCCTCAGGTGTTTTTCTGGATGATCGAAGGATTTCATCGGACCACTCACTTTGGAAATTATCTTCCGTCGACACCAAAATTTTTTTCCGGAGAATTTCGATTCATATCGCAGTTTTCTTTGGTTCAGAAATATTTATTAGTGGAGGAAATTAGACAATGGAACGGAACAGCTCTATATACGCAAGAGCATGCAACACATCATGAAGTATTTTTTATTTATTTTGAAAGTAGATAGGTACTTTAATTCTAAAAATAATTGCATACATAAATATTATATGGGAACTGCGTTTCAATTTACCTAACTATGGTAGGTACTAGAACTGCACATTAAAATCAATGTTGGGCAAGTAAACTATTTTTTTTAAATGTTTAAGTTAAGTGAATTTAGAAATATGTAAGTTAAGTTAAAAGTTACCTTTTTTTTAACTCGTAAAAGTTATAAGTTGAAAATAAAAGTAACTGAACTTAGTTAAAAATCAGTTACTTTTTTTTCATACAAAATTTAGAATTATAGGTACCTACCTTTTTTAAAGCTACAAATAACATAGTAATTCAATAAAATAATGTATATGTATTAAAATGAATTACTGTAGGTATTTATACTTTAATTAATTTATTATTTTATTTTTATATATTTGTTTAGGTATACGTATAATGGTATACAATGGTCCAAAATTCATAACTATACTAAATATTATAATAATGTAATTCATTATTAGAATATAATTTATTGGTTCAACAGCTCACGGCTCCACAGAACGCAATTTAAAAACAAAATTGTGAAAATAATTATGACGACACGTGTCACAATAGACAGACTATTTGTTTATGACTTTATGTACACTATTACAATTTATACATAGACACGTAGTACCTACATAGTATTTGCAAGAGAACTTCAAACTTTGTTTTTTGCTTATTACGGCCCGGACATATCGGGTGACTTATTATTAAAAATAAAAATTAACCCGCGTCCCATAATGTTGGTAAATAGCTTGTTCATATTTTATTTAATTAGGTAAATAGTAAATACGACGAACTAAGCTACTAAGGGTTTGCATTATTTCCACCGACGGACCAAGTTATCGCTGTAATTCCATAAATTAATAAAAATATAATAATAAGTAATAAGCAATAAATAGTAATATTGATAATGATTAACCCATATATTTACCCATGTAACATTTGTGTAAATAATATAGGTATATTGGTATATAATAATATATTTTGTGAATATGCAATATTAATATATTATGCACTATTATTATAAATTATTATTATTTATCAATTAATATATTAAATGTTTCGGATTATTATTATTATTTTTTTAAAATTATATTTACATAATTTAATCTGTGGTTTAGGAATAAAAGTAACTTAACGTGACAATAAAATTAATTAACTCATAAGTTACCGAATAACATAGAAAAAAATGTAACTCGTTAAGTTCGAAATAATAGTAACTAGAGTTAAAAAGTTCAAGTTAAGTTACTTTTAACTAACTCGTTATTTAACTTAGTTAAAAGTAACTTAACTTGAACTTTTTAACTCGTTAATGCTCAGCCTAGTTGGGTAGTTAAGTATATAGGTACTCGGATACTCGGTCACTCTGCATGTTAACTCTGTTGATTAGGCATAACTTCCAACGGTTGGGTACAGGAACCAAAATTTGTACACGACAATTTTTGTTCAGCATCGAAAAATTCGATAGGTTCTGCAGGCGGGTAATGATCATTGGATATACCGTAAAATGCTAATCGGGATTAAACGATTTCTGCTGCACCTCGCACCTCACTACTAACATTATCTCGACTAAAATATAAAAGTCGTTCCCACTTTAAACATTTTTTGGCCGCTGTAAAATTTAAAATCCCGTATTCGTGAGTTTCACGTGGAACGCATATCGGTCGATCGCTTTACATATTATATACCTTATAATATACGGGAAGAGAATGAAAATAAACCGAAAGCGATGTACTGCAGAGGGTGTCGGGTGGGATGAAACACGAAATACTATAATATATAATACGTCTATATATTATACCTATACGGGACGCGCGCATTATTATCATTAAGCAACCGCCACCGCCACGGTGCCATTAATAACGAAGGTTTTTTTTATTTTTATTATTTATTATTTATTTCTCCGCAACCACCGGTGAGCGGGTCCGCGTCGGACGTCTCGGAATAATACAATAATGATTATAATAATAACGCCTAATAATAATAATAATAACAACAGTTGATATTATCGTCCAGTCACTGTGCGGTGTGTTTTCCGCGACGGACGCGCGTGTGCGCTGCTGCAGCCGCGTTGGAAGTGTTTTAATATACCTAACTCTCCATACCTATATATAGGTACGTCTATAATATAATAATCGAACGGTATACGATACGAATATCGTATATTATATATTGTGTGTGTGTGCGTTACGAAAAGGGAAAATCATAATGCCCATTGTCGGCGGCCAACATTGCTGCTGCACCTGGGACGTTCACACGCCGTTTAAGATCTCTTGCGCACACGCTCGAGCGTGTGTGTGTGTGTGTGTGTGTGTGCGTGTGTGTGTGCGTGTGTGCGCGCGTGTGTGTGTGTGTGTGTGTGTGTGTGTGTGTGCGTGTGTGCGCGTGTGTGTGCGTGTGTGCGCGCGCGCGTTAAAGCACAGGTCTCGCCGCGGGTCGAATCGCCTGCCACTGCGGCGGCGGCGGACACCGGTTGTTCGTGATTCGGCTACTCTATTCAAATTCGATTCCCTCACCATCGCGTACTGCACACAGCTACTCCCACACCCCGCACATCAAACCACTCGACGATGACTGTGTCGAATAATATCATCATCGTAATATTTTCGTGAGTGTGAAAAAGATATATATGTATTTATTATTTATACATTAACACTTATTGTGAGGTGACGAGCAAATTATTATTTAGGAGTAGTTTGTGCGCAGAGACTTGGTCGTTTAGAATTTCGTAGTTTGCGAAAATAAAATGATACGCAGCAATGCACGATGTTGGAATATTACAAAATCATATATAGAGGAAAATCTGGTACTATTGTGTGTGTGGGGAGGAGGTGGTCTGTCTATTTTTAAAATGCAATAAAAAATGTCTTCTCTCTTCCCTTGAATTGCCATTATTAAATTGTTATATACTCAAATTATAGATCAATAATATTAAAAATTATTTAGTTTTTTATTGTTTAATATAGGTATATTCTAATTACCAAAAATCCAAAAATTACTTTGAATTTAAAACTGCATTCTATTTTCAATTTAAATATCTGAGGTTTGAAAATGGGATAAAATATTACGTGTTTATCTACAGGCTACCAATTCGAGAGGGCCCCGTCCCTCTCCCCCACCTGCAAGCTGCATTTAAATTGTGCATTGTGATAACTTCATAACTAATTATTAAACACAATTTAAAAATTATATTGGCACGACCCGTTATATAAGTGGTTAAATAATATATGCTTTGCTAAACCAAAATATAATACTAATTTCCATAGCTGAGTAACATTTGTTTAGTAATAGTATAGGTTTAATTTATATTCAATCGAAAATGTTACTACAAGTATAGTGAAATATAATATGTTGCATTTAAACATTATATTAACAATTTTATTTTATAATTTAAAGTTCAAACAAAGTTACAATCATTATTCACTATTAAAATCCAACTTTCTAATATTCAGACTTTAAACTCATCAATAACTTTTATAATATTATTATTAAGTATATAAATTGTTTTACTTCAGTGACATAAAGCTAATAAAACCTAGCGAGAAAGTTCGGCTAGATTGGCTATAGTTATTATAATTATAGTAGCTACTTACAACTTAGTAACTTACCTAATACCTATAGGTACCTACTATATAATATTGACTAATAATGTCATAAACAAAGAATTTTTAAACTGACGTGGTCGGTTATATCGGGTAAAAGATAAGATTTAATCTTAATAGATTTATGGATTATTGTTGTTCACGAGTTTGTTTACCTATCATTTTTACACCACTTCTTGTTTGCCGAGTAAATAAGTACTGAATATTTTTTATTTTGTGTGTGAATGTAGTTTAACATGTATTCAAAACAATTTCGAAAAATGCTCTAACCAGTCTAACCTCAAAGTGTAGATGCTAAATTATAACAATTTGTTGAAGAATATTTTACGTTATAGACATAGAGTAATGTATAATATAATATATAATATACCTTTAGAAATACAGTTATATTATAATAGTTTACATTCGTTTTCAGATTAGGAATAAACTATCGATGCAACTATTTCGAGCGAAATTTGTCCACCGGCTTTTTCGGCTGGAGGCTCTTTTATGATATTATATATTATAATGTGCACAATATAATATCATCTACAAATCAAAGAGCGTATAAACAATATACATTAACAACATCTCGTCTACAGCGACACGACCGTAGCGGCGGTTTACGCACGAATGGCGTGTTTAATGTAGTGTATTTGATTTTGGTTTTCTCTCTCTCTCCCTCCCGTGGTCTCATAATATCGTTTATTATAATATGTTTTATTTTTAGGGGACGCAAAACAAAAAACTCGCATTGTTAACCGAAATTTTTCGACGCCTCGCGTGCGTCAAAAATATTTAAATAATTTGTAACGTCGGGGGAAATATGAAGCGTATATATCGTGTCTATATCTATCTATATATAGTAAAAACCATTATTACACTAATTTCCGCCATACAGATACAATACAATAAAGCTATATTGTATATCATGAATTAATTTTGCACGAACTAAAATAAGTTAACTATTCGTGATTTGGAATAGCTTGTATAAACAAGTGGTTAATTTTTTTCACGATTTCCCGATGCTCGAGTACACGGTATAATACGTACCTATACAATTTAATTCGTACCACCGATCGACAGCAGATGTACTCTATCATAAGAAACATTCACAGGTCATCACCGATAAACGTGATTTCTTGAAAAATATTCTAGAGCTGTGATTGTTGAACTAGGTATGTGGTTAACCGTCATTTTAGTTTTCATACCTTACCCTTTATTATGTACCGCTTATACCGTGTAGTTGAATTATAAATCCAATTTTGACACAGTCGGTTCATCCTTGTTACCACCGTAGTAGGTACTGATTTTTATGCACAGAAAACTATCACAATATGCCATAAGAAAATACAGTAAAACTGTGAATATATATGGGTAATAATATATATAACAAATGGGTATACAAAAAAAATATGCATACAATATTAAATCGTTTATTTAATAATTATTCATTACCTACTTTAAAAAAATCAAATACCTTTTTTTTTTTAGTAAAATTGCTTAGTAAGATTATGAACAAGAGAGTTAACTTCTTATAAATCGTTATATTGTATTAGTTTACCAAAATACGATAGGTGAAGGTTCATGTCGTCGTCAAAATGTATTATTATAATTTTCCATACGACAACATTTTGTTTTACAACACTATTAACAAGGTTTTAAAAACAGTATATTATCATTTAATTTCACAGCTATATGCAATAAATATGAAATTATTTTATCAAATTATTCGAAAATGTACAATTATCATCGAACATGCAATAACAAATGTGTAAGATTGGATCCATTATAATTCGTAAAGAAAATTGTTAATAATTCAATGATATAAAAGGAAAAATTATAAAATAACACAAAAATCTGCTCTGTAATTATCACGTTTTACGGCGAGCTATGAAGGCGTCTCAATAGACTACACGGTCCTATAGACAAATTTGTAGTATTGTATGAACATTAATGTTAAACAGAATAAATGCTGGCCTTGCACAGTGAATATAAATTATTCATAATTGTGTGGCGGAACGACCCTCTCTAGAAAGATTTGGCGAATTAAATTTGTTATTTTTATATCAGACTCCGACACTCCATAATTGTTGAAACATAATTCTGTGATACTCTCATACTCGTGGCCACATTTAAGGGGGTGTGAATGATGGGGGACGACCACCCCGGGTGCGTATTTAAGAACCGTAACTGAATTCGGTGAAACTGCAGGTATGCACATCACCCAATGCGCATGCTCGAGGCATAACTGCCAATTATTTAATTCGTACAAAATTTACTCTAGAATTATTTTTTTTTCATATTCATGTGATCAAATTATTTTTTTATTTATTACTTATTGTGAATTATTACAACTTTTGAAATTGAAATTGTTTTACATTAATAAATAATAATGATGTTATATTATGCCGTTATTAATTTAAATAATGAATTAACTTTTAACGGTGATACGCATAATTCATATATTATGCACCTATCATGAAACGGAAATTATTGTTTACGATTTACTTTCACGATTCAACAATCTATACAGACATGATAGTTATTTATAAAAATGAATGAACATTTTAAATATTATGAATATTTTGAAAATGTTCAGTTTAAATGCGGGTCTGCTTGATGTATAAAACCACGTTCAGCCATAGGATTGGCGACAAAAATGTATGTTACCGCTTATAATAAATTCTTCTTCGATCTAATTGCATTTATTCGATTAAAGATGTTGTTATAATATAGTCTTGTCAAGGAATACTAAATAATAATATTAATTATGAATTAAAAATATCAAAGTTGTTTAATATTAATTTATTCATAAAAAGCTAATAGATAGGTATCGTAGACTCGTAGGTACCTACTGACATACCTATTGAGTATGTACCTAATCAGTTTTACGAAGTTACACGCAGCTGTACTTCATATGTATAATTAATAATAATATATTATGATAATAAGGTCACCGTGGAACACGATATACGTAATAACTAATAATTATAAATACAAGTTTTGATTTTTTTTATTCATCAAAAATCCGTCACTGCCATCAGTGGCGTTATCCGCATTGTATTCGTGAGTCAGTAATGTAATTGTTCGCGGTAACGCCCTTACATTTATTATTATTATTAATTATTATTGTTATTGCTCGTGAAATAATACCCATTTCACGTTATGGCGTCTACGACAAAACCAACAATTATTATTATTTTCTTTCCACACCACATTATGATATTATAGGATATCGAGTTTCAAAATCGATTTCTCTTTTTGACGTTTCCTATTTAAAATATAATGTATTACAAAACGTAACTAAGCGAAATATATATTATACTATACCTAGTTGTTATGCTATTGCCATATTTATTCTAGCCCTAATAATCATAACGCAACCTCTTTTCTCCGCGTACAGACAAAATGCGAATAATTATTATTATATTTAGCCATCTGGTTTCGGCTACAGCGAATTGCATTAAGACCGCAGATGTCTAAACAAAGCCACGATTTGTCTAAGATTACGTCATAATTGCAGACTGTGGTAGTAGGCACAATGAATGTTTTGTACGCCGGATAATACCTTAAGGATCCGTCCATTAGTTAAGATTCAAGATATTATACGAGGACCACTTAAAAATAATATATTGTTCGAATATTTTCTGAAATACAAAACAAAAAATATTCTTCAAAACCGGCATATTGTGTAAAAATGATGTATTATTCGATGATTAGAACACACATTCGATTTCATTGTCAACATGCTATTAATATATTATTATATATTTATATAACTTAATTTTTAATGACTGATATAATAAAATAGGTATTTACAATACTACGTCCTTGTCTAAAGAGAGCCGCTCTGACGTACTTACGTGGTAGGCTCTTGCAGTCTACACTAAATGCACTTCAATAGTTCAATCACAATAATATTAATATAATATTATCGTTATTCGTAATTTTAATTTCTTGCAAAATGTGCGAATGTTGGTTTATATAAATAATGTAAGTTTAATAAAGTTCTATGATACGTAGGTAAATAATATTAGCAGAACTTATAAGGACACATATTATATAATAGTATAGTCTGCTATAGGACTGTATTCAAGCTAATGTCATAACTCATAAGCTATGCATATGACGACATAATATTATAAATTATAATAATATATACGAAAATTTCCCCGCAGATTTCGACGACGTATAATAATATTATAATGTACATGTATTATGAATCTTATAATCGGTGCCCTAGTACATATATATTGTTGTTGCTGTACGTACATGTGTCGCAGTCGCATACTGTACAATAATATTTGGGCCCGAATATAAAAGAGCACTTGATTAGAAAATAACTGAAAGACGTTTGCAGCGTCCTTTTTTTATTCCAACGCGCCTCCATCGTCGGGTTTATTTTTTTATTTATTTTTTATTATTCCTTCGTTCTCGCGGTCGAACGCTTATTGTGTTTGCAAAAATATTCAGTGCTACGAAAAATTACATTGTGATTCGTCTTTACATCAGACGAAGAAGAAAAAAAAAAGTGTTTTCATATACAATATTTTCTTTTGGCCGTCCTTTGTGAAATCCGATTTCGCGTTTTACCATTTCAATGGTTTTCCCTCGAGTTGTTCGATTAAATTGATTACTGAACACTCGCCGTTGTCGTTCGTCAGTGTCTGCGAAGGGGTAATAGTAATAATAATAACAGAGTCTCTGTACAACACCGGTTTGTATATTATGTCGTACAATATATATATATATATAACATTATAATGGCTATAGTCATCGCCGCGGCCGTAGACCGCAGTCATCGCTGCCGATGAGATTATACCATCCCCTTGCAGTTGTTTTAAAAACAATGACAAAATATATTCACACGCAAAACCCTACTGGTAATATTACAACCGGTTCCCAGTGGTCCATTCGATTATCCTATTCTCCCATAAGACATTTTGAAATATTATTATTTTTTTCATCGTAGTATTGGCTACTCGTTTGGGGATCGTCACGAGACCCTCATCGCAGTAGTTCTCAGATTACCCCAACAAGGTCCGGTCACTAAATTAATGTAACCATAAATCATACGATGTAATATTATGTATAGGTACTTACGTATTCCGTGTAACCGTATTTAATCCAATGGAAATGTTTATTATTATTATCGTCATATATATCATACCAATTTTATACGTTAATGGAAAAATAATAATTATCGTCTGTTTATGAATTTCAATTTTTTTTTACATAATTACATCGTTTATTTGTTGAAAAATTAGATCCAGAATTTTAAATTCCTTATTTTTAATTATAGCTCCTTGACACATATTTTTTTTAAAAAAAAAATATTCAATCTAAATATTTTTAATTATTGTTCTTTCATTAATTTTGTCTTCCACAACAATTCGAGTATTATGCAAAAGAAAGGGGAAATCAGCAACCCATTCAACTTCCAGCAACGTTACGCATAGCTTAACTTCATTTCCAGATGCAAATGTTTATACTTATTAACCCACACCACCTCTTAAAACGACTTATAAATTATGTCTTATTGTAAAGACTGTTAAACAAAAAGTGTCAGCGACACAATACTATTATATAAGAAAGAACGACAATTCACGTTTCACCTCAACAAATTTTATAAGTTACCTAACCAAACAATCTGAATTCCTTTATTCGTAAACCCTGTATTACATAGGTACATCATAAAAAAATATAAATTATTTTATTTTACTTAATAATTATATTGCAGTATAATAATATGGACTGATTCGAAATAGTGAACACTGTTCTGCTACACTATACCTACATGGCTACATGAGATCGGAGGTACAGCTCTATGTTGAAAGTAGTTAAAGAGTATTATACAGCTGTATTCAGTCTATTGCGTGATGAGTGATGGCTGTTTATAAGAACAGTTAAAAAAAAGTCTTGAGGGGCCCGGTGCTAATTTTTCAAATATTTCGCAGTTTTATAAAATTTGAAAATGATATTTTATATTTTCGATGCCACTTTAATTATAATACTTATAAACATATCTATTGCACTATAACTATTTAAGAAATAGGAGGGGGTACGGTGCATTATAATATTAACAAAAATAACTTCATAGGAAAAACTCTCAGGATGACTCCTAGAATTATCGGATTTTAATAACTGTTTATTAGGTACCTGAAAGAAGAAGACTTTCAATTGCTTGCACTAGCTGAACTCTGAATTTTTATTGTATTTCATAAAATGGTATAAAATAATTTGTAATATGCGTAAACTTAAAACCGTATTTTTTCAAAGTTTGAGAATTAAAATACTGAAGAACGGAGTTCGGTGAGGGTTGAAAAATATTTTCCCCTATTAATTAAACAAAAAAAATCAAATTTAGTTGCTTCCATAAGAAAAAGTGTGTTTTTGAGGACAACATAATACGACATTAGCACCACAGTCGCCTTTATAAGGCAGTATCCACAAAATAGGTGGTTAAATAAATTAATAAAACGACGGAATAGATCGAAAGAATTGTTTATAAAACTACTACGAGTCCGAATACAATCGGATGAATAAATTGTTTGTTGTTCATGTTGTTGTGGATTTGACGGTCTAAACTTCGGAGAGCCTTATTCTATTATGTAGGTACGCCTATAATAATACTATGGTTCAAATGTTCAATGTGAACTTAGTCAATCGTAAGTAGGTACCTCTACACACGCGCAATGTAATGCGCTGCGCTGGTGTGTTGTTTTGAAATCAAACGGCAAAAGATGAATCTTTTAGTCATTAATATGGATAAAAAAAAAAAAAAAAAACTAAGAATATTTTATTGTCATTACGCACTCATAATAAAATGCTGTAAATAGAACGACACAAACGCACGGCGCATATACACACAGTACAGTAAATAATAATAATAATAATAATAATCATAATAATCATTATAATATTATATATATATACGATTTCAACAACCACTTCACGGCCGTGTGCGTGTTCATATTATATACACTTACCTATACCGGCCATACAGAGTATATAGCCCAGTGTTCAAAGCAGAGTTCAAAGTCGAAGTGTTTCCGATACAATGGTGCCGAACTACGACGTTAATTTGAAAATAAACGCCTGAAAAAAAAAAAAAAAAAAATGCCGAGTGATTACGGCCTAAGTAGGCTTACCACACGCTACATACTAATGATGAGTATTGTTCGGTTTTTTTTTATTATTATTGTTATATCATTTTTTTCAAAATCCATCGGTTTTACGCGGCGGCCCCCGTATATATTATGTTATTGAGAAATTAGATTTTAATGACGCCCGAACGCCGCCGCATAGGCGTAATATAATATTTTATGATACAAATACGAACGCGCAGTGTTTGTGTGTGCAGCTCGGTGTATTCTAAACAATATTATATTATACGTCATGCTTACGATAGTATATTATGTTTTGTATCCGAGGTTTTATCCGCAGTTGTTCACAACTGCTATTGATCACGATAATTTCCACTCGTTTGATCGCGTCACTGATTTCGAAATGAAATCATATTATCGCCCTCGTACCGGTAGAACATTAGTATAAGAGACGTTAGTAACTACCTATATTGTATCTATTGTAATTAGGTATGTAATGGGATTTTTACAATAAAAATAAAATATTTTCATTCGTTTAACACAAGACACGTTCATTATTTCAAAGACTGTTGACGTTTTTTAAAAAACCTTTTTTACACAACTTGAAGTCGTTACAAAACAACATTTTTAATTTAGCAGGTACTAAACCGTTACAATTTTTAAGCTTTTAATGACAACTTATTATATTTTAGTAAAATATTATCTGAAGCTTAATATTTTTATTAGTATTCTGATATACAGAAATCAAAACTCAGACGTGTCGTTAAATAGTTATAATAGCGAGTTTAAAGTTTTGATGATAGTGTGTACTGAGTAGCGGCCCAACATTTTTCTCTTGTGACACTTCATTATGCTCATCGAAATTCGATTTTTATATAGATACCTGATAAGTGTGATAACGTACCCTGAACAATTATTTTGCTCTGGAATAATACAAATTATTACAAATATAATATGTTGTCATTAATATCGTAAAAACTTAAAAAATAACGATAACGGTAAAAAAAAAAAACATCTTGTAGGTACGACTTAAAATCCAAGTTAATATTTTTTGAAATAATATGAGCACATGTATATCTATTAGGAGAATTAGGTAGATCGTTGGTTTATAATATAACTGAAGATCAAAGCATTTAGTATAAATATTTCTTGGTGGAGGGTGGTCCTATTTTACCTAAAATAGATAAAATAATTCAAAACATGATTTGTAAAACACAACAACATACCTGGAATTAATAGCTATCTATTTGAATGAACAAGTAAGATTTACTAGTTTTTATTAAAATTAATTTGTTATGGCTTTTAAACGAGTTTATTATTATTATATTTTTTTTGTATAAACACACAATGACATCTATCTTTATTAAAATGTGTATTTTATTTAATTTATTTTAAGGCGTAACAAAAGAATGAAAGATAACCTTAACAATAACAAAATATACATAATATAATAGATTCATTGTATAACAAACAAAATTGATATTATACTTAAGTATATTGTATATACATACACACATCGTACACTGTTTATAGTTATTGTTATTCTTATATCAAAATTGATATCGTACATATATTATTATTATGAAATATTCATATTTTATATAATAATGTGATGTAAAAAAAAACTCATCATAGTAGCTGATATTTTTGTATTGCCTATATTTGTATGCATTTGAAAAATATACCTATTCAGTTTTATACTTATTTAATTTTTCATGATTTAGTTCGATTTTAAAATTACCTATATACCTAATTTATAATTTATTGATAGTATTATAATACATTTTAGGTCATTAAATATTAATTATTATACATAATATAGTTCATATTTAACTGCATTATACTTATGTGTTCAAGCTCAACATTACATAATCCATATAGGTTTATAGATTTTTATAATTAAAAAATACGATCGAATAATAGGAATTAAATTAAATGAAAATTGAATTCAGTATAATTAAACAACAATAAACGAAATTCCATAAATCACTCATTTGGAAATGCAATCTCTTTAGTTCGCATGATTAAAAACAAAAAAAGTTTTTAAATAATAATAAAAAAAATGATGTATACATGTTATTATTTAACAATGTCATTGTAAGCTAATGGTGAATCAATCAATAATTATTAATCAATTACCTACATAACAAAGCATGCTATGTTTCATGCGTAATAGTATGATACATTATAACTTATAACTTATAACTATATAAATATAATATACATATATTTTAACTATATATATTTTTATAAAGTGCTTCTTCTAGAGTTAAGTTATAGTTTTTAACTATAACTAAATGAGAAAATCATTGAAAAAATGTATTCTGAGTAAAACTCGATATCCAAAAAATAAATAACCAAACGTCATTTTAGAAAATATAAAATGCTAAACCTAAGAGCTCTTTCTTGGCTTCGCTCTAAATCTAAATTCTTTAAATATGTGAAATTTTAGGTGCTGGTACTATATTATGGTAGAATATTGTGTATCAATAATATGTATAAAAATATAATTAATTATACTATATACATACAGACTGTAAGGTTGTAGGTGATTATTTTTTTTTAATTTATTCAGCACGAAGCTTTCCGATCACACATGTTTATATTGACTATTATTATTATTGCAGGTTTGAGGTAACAAATTTACAAAGAATATTGAAAATGTAAAAAATGTTTTATATAAATTAATTTAATTTCATATTTATTTATTCAAAAATGTATTCGTATAACTGTATATTATAATAATTATTTTTAATGCTGCATATTTGAAGTAAGTATTTGCGTGGACCCGTAGTAGGTATATACTTAAATCTATAATATAGGTACCTACCTACGTATTTTTACAAGCTTGTGTAAGTATTTTGAATTTTCGTACAGTTTTTTACCACATAATAATTATTTTATGTCCGATTGTAAGACGTGATAACGTTTGCAATTTACATATTTCTAAAATGTGGTATACCTATGTATAGAACGTATTTTGTAAATAATGTAGATTATTATTCGTAACTAGTTTTGTACTTAGGTTTCAAGTTTTAACTCGCATAACTAATTAAAATGTCTTAGGTAAAATTATTTGTTTTTATGGATATAAAAATGGTTAGTGTTTAAAAACCACTGGAAGCCCAAATTTAATATGTCATTTGATTAATTTGTGTAAGTTTATTTATTTGAGAAATACTCACAATGTAAGTCATGGTGAACAAAGGTTGTATTGGTTGCGCATTTATTACTTAACCTTGGTATTCAATTAAAACTTGCTTGGTCAATCCTTTCCATTTCTCATCTCTCTGTATTTCCTACCAAGTCCTGTTCAGCCCATTAATTTAACATCCTTGTTGTAGGTTTTTAAGCAAAAGGACACAAAAAAGAAAGAAAAGCTTTTGTGCCTACTATACAATGGCGTTCGCAGCTTATTGTTGTTTTAATTTCTCTTTTTTCTCTATTATTCCCGTTTTCCATGGAAGGGATTCTTTTTACCAATTAACTTTTCTTTTAAAATTAAACAAAGCAAAAACAATTTCAATTCTCCAGCTCCGTATATACAATATAATATATAATTCACCCGATAAGCTTTTCTGAACATTAATAAATTGTTTTCGAATTTTGTAAACTGTTCGAGAACATTTGTTTAATTAATTAATAATATTTTATTCTATTAATACTCACATAGCATAATGATATTAAAACGTATACCTGACAACCTTAACTAGTTTCTATAAAAAAAACTAATAATCATTTATTTTCGTTTCACGAAATAATAGCCAATAAGTATTTGTATTAATTATTATGTAATACATAGCAGTTTCTTTAATATTTATTCTTTAACATCAACATTTAGGAAAATTATGTCTTGATTTATACAGCTTAAGTTTATAATACATAATACAATAATATATTAAATAACGGTTAAAACCACAAATCTGTTTACACTCTATCAAATTATATAAATTTATATAGGTACGCGTGTATATAAAATCTCAAACCTACACTCGCGTATAGGTAGGTACCTACATATTATATGGCGAGCAAAGTAGGTTTATAATATACGTACACTTTAGTATAATATTATTTACGAGTGTTGAAACGACCACCGGAAATGTCCGTTAACACTTCAATCATTATTATTATTCGAGTTTCAATTTGTCAGTCGCGATTTGAGCGAACGAACAACGCTGTCGCTTACGGTCCAGTGATATAATTTCCGGTACAGTCAGTTACGTGTCCACCGCTGTGGCTGTGAGTAAATATCGTGAATAATATAATGTTCTTCGACATGGATAAAAGTACTGACACACTGAATGTACAAATCGTACCAGGCGCCGTTTGCAGGGAGAACAGTGTAGCGAACAAACACGAACCAATAAATAATAGTTATATTATTTTCGATTTTGGTTCAAGATAATTTTTGATAGAGCGATTAAAATTGTTGACGAATCGACTATACACTAGATATACAGTATATTTATGCCATCATTGTATTTATGTTATATTAAGCAGTATTGACCTATATTATTGGTTCAAAGTATAATTAAAAGATAGGTACGTCTTTCCGGTTGATATATTATATTAATTATACTATCGATATTTATCGGTTGTACTTTTACACATCCTTAATGTGATTATATTTAATATTTAAAATGGGTGAAATATAATTTTATTAATAATTTAAAACTCTTTTAAAAGTGAAAAAAAATCAAATGGTATATGTTTAAGTGAGTTTGTACAACGCCAGGGAAAAACTAGTGTATAATTTTTCACAATGACCATTTGTGGTCCGATTATACACTTGGACCGTAACATAAGTATCTAAAGTATCTACATCCACCCATTTCAAATAATTGATAAATATAATATGATATTATAGTATGTTTATATTATAAAATATACTATATTGTGTCTATATAATATGTATACTAAGGTACCTATACAATTTACTAAACATATTATATTACAGTTATTTTATAATAAAAGCTTACTTCATATAACTAAACATTAAAAATTGACGTTAGAAGACACTCGAAAACCTTCCAAAATACATAACAGCATGAAATAAAATTGTTTTTAAATAAAGATTTGGCATAATATTTATGAAATATAAATATATAAGATATCTTAGTAAGTATATCTTAGTCCGTGCCCTTTGGTACTGACTGTAGTACGTTATTTCAAGTAATGGCAAAATCTATATATTATATTTTATTACTCTACACGCCTATGCCGTAGATACAAATAGTACAATGCATCACTATATTTGCTACCAATTGCCACATAGTACTTATTGTTGCAGACTATCAATATATAACTATGTTAAAATTTCAATTGTCCACACACATTGTGTTTTAATCAATTTAATAACTGCTAGCCACCAGGACTAGAAACCTGTAACATACTTTTCCGTGTAACCGATTACCATGACTTTTTTAGGACTGATAATTGCTCCCGGTTTTAAACTTCCAATATAGAAAAGTGGATAAGAATTACCGGTGCAGATCACGAAATAAAGTAAAGGGAGAAACCTATACTACAGTAACCATTTTTTTTCTTCAGTTTCGGTTTATTAATAAAAACTATTTATTTATGAAAAACCACTTCCAAAATGATAGCACAATTTTTAGATGTTATTTTGGTAACCGGTAATCGATTACCACTATTTATAAAAACCCTGAAAACTTGTAACCGGTTTCGAATAATATAGGTGTCCCGGATAATCTACTTTTTCGGAAGCTCTGAATTAATTATCAATTGATATGTGGTCGCTCCATAACTTTACCATAATGGGACGCCCCGGTAAAAATTCCTCATTTTACTCGACCCCTAACTTGACCCTGTGGAGTACGTACGTGACGCTTGTTTCAAGCAATCGTAATTTTTCCACATAGTTATACTATACCCAAATAAATAATATACTGTATATTATGATCATGGGTCGACTTTAGTACAACGAACAAGGCAGACGGCATGGATGGATCCGTTTTTCTCCATTGGAAGAGGGATCAAAATCAGTGTAACACAATGGATTTAATATTAATAAGCGTAAACAGGGATTTTTGGGGCATAGGGATTTCACCCCCAAGACAATGTAAGTATAGCCGTATAGACTATAGGCATTCAAAACTGCAGTGATAATCGCAGGGGATTGGAGAATCGTTTCAAGGGAATTAAATCAGCTACTTTACCCTAGCAAGCGTGTTTTAATGGTACAGTGAAACTTCCATATAACGGACATCTAATAAACACCATTTTCTGTTTAACAAAATAATTTTGAGAAACAAATTAATTTAATTTTGTATATGGCACGGAATTTTTTTTTTGCCCATGAGACTTTATAGGTTTTTTGAAATTTCACTGTATTAAAAATAAACAATACTAGGTGTTTTGTTTTTTTAGTTTCTGAATGGACCAAAGAAAGTATTAATTTTGCAATAATTTGTGATTCTCTTTTTGTTTTTTTTTCCAACACATATCAATCAAATTAATTCGTTGGATCAATGTGTTTAAACATATTGTTACAATATCAATTAAAAAATACGTAGGCGAGATTTTTTTTATGAGTATTTCAAGTTCACATTTTGACACCATTTATTAAATTGAACATTTGGAAATTATTTTACAATACAAAATTTATAAAAAGTTCAATTTTTATAGGTAAAAATTGTACATCTTACATTTAATACACGGTTTCACTTAAGTAGTTAATACTGTAACCATAAAATATAAAATACATATTTACACATTTTTTTTCAAAGTTCAAGCTTAGAAGAAATTACATATTTAACGAATAAAAACGATTTTAGTTGTATGTTATAATTCAAAAATATTATGTGTGGGTTCTATGATAGTATACAATTAATATTTATTAAACTTACCGTCTAAGTACCGTATTAATAATAACAATACAAATATAATGGCCTACAATATAAAATAGACAACTTGAAAATTGTTATTTTTTTTTTTTGTTACAAAGTTTTGTGAAAATTATAACTTTGCGCCCCCCCTCCCAACCAAGTCTCTGGAGCCGCTCCTGGCCTCACTGTTTTTTTTTAGTGCAGGCTAGTGGCTTCACATTTTTCATAAATTGTAAGTATGTTTAATACAGCTCTAAAGCTTATTAGCGTATCATACTAACTTGTTTTCAATTTTTGTTTGTTGATATCCACGTAGGTGCAAATAGCCTAAGTTGTTTGGGGAATCTAATAATCCCCCAAAATTCTCCTATTAGTAGCAATGGTGTACGATGGACAATAGAAGACATAAAGTTAAATTAAAATTCTGTATCCAATGTATCGATTGTGCGTTACTATTTATTATAACTCACCAGAGGAGAACCAGGTTTTATCAAAAAATAATAATCACTTTTTATCAAACAAAGGGGAAATCAATAGTATGAATACTTGTGTGGAGTTATAATTATGACTTGTTAGTTGACAGTTGTTATATATTATAAGTACTTAATATGACCCGAGGCTTCGCTCACACATTCGTAGTTTTGTTACGATGTGTAATGGAAGTTATACTTCAACAGTTTTTATTAATTCACAGTTAATTTTAGTTTTTAATTTTAAAATAATACAATTTTATCTTGCAATGAACTCTTAGATCTTAATCTATTAATTGTTTATTTGGAATCAATTTTGTAACATAAATAACAAATCTTACACTGCACAGCTGCAGAACCACTATACTTGCCACTAATCCGTTATAATTATTGTCAGCACAGCCTTGTAGGCCGGTAAGACATCTTTTATTGTGTAAAAATATATTTTTTGTTTT
Organism: Nasonovia ribisnigri; assembly: GCA_027563435.1. Classification (NCBI taxonomy): domain Eukaryota; kingdom Metazoa; phylum Arthropoda; class Insecta; order Hemiptera; family Aphididae; genus Nasonovia; species Nasonovia ribisnigri. Next base: position 380,984 of record JANEHU010001070.1, read on the forward strand.
TTATTTTTGGTGTAAATTACACAGGTACGCCCCTTTATATTATTAAACTGAATTATATCTATTTTCTAATTTCTATTGTATAATAATATGGATTTATTTCTTTTCAATTTAATGGTTTGATAATACAAATTGCATATTGTACAAAAAAGAGTTAACAGTGATACAGATGATAGTTGATTGTACACATCATAAAATATAAAAAACAAAACAAAATATGGAACAAATGAGGGGGCTTAAATTGCTAGAATAAAAAAACTAAAACTATTTTTTATACTATAGTGAAATGGACTTAACCTTTTTTTTTAAAAATGCCTATTTTTGTGTAGGGGTTAGGTTTTTTCCTATAGATATTAAATATAAATAATATATTAAAATATGGTTTATTAACAATCCAAAAAGGTAATATTTGAACCTGACTGTATAATTATTGTTATTTTATTCGTCAATCATAAATTATTTTATTATTATATCGATTATTTTTATTTTTTGTTAAGCTTAACGTTTTTTACTGTTTCTTGAAATAACATGAAAAAAAATCTTGACAAACTTTTATTTTATTTTTATTATTTCCCCGATAACAGGATATTAGTTGGGTAATTTAACTGTTTAGTACTATTATAGCGTATTGTACCGTCCTATTAATGTGTTCATCTGCATGTCCAAAAAGTTATTGTTATTAATATTTAATCCAGAAATTTAAGCTTCGAAAATAATGCATTATATATTTTGTTATTCGAGATAAAAAATGTTTTAATATTGAGATGAATTACAATTTATTATACAAATAATAAATAATATACATTTGGCAATAATGTTATATTATGCTATATAGGTAGGTACCCAGAATAAGAACTTAAATTTTGATTGAAAATGTACGTCATTCGTATGCAGAGCCTAGAAAAAATGTAGGAAGGTACAAGAACAATATATAAATATTTGAAAACCGTGATAGGACTGACTCGTTTTTATTATGATTTTATTTGGGTATATAAATAATGGTATATAATATAACAATAACATAATATTAAATTATATCTTAATACCTATCTACAATCTGCCTATGTATATGGTATTTATGGTACACGTTCGACACTTTGACGTGCCAAAACACTTATATAGTAATAATAATATTATATGTACGAGCTATTGTGACAGCGCTATGCATTTATATATAGGTATAATAGGTATATAAATAGTCATAATAGTATACCTATACCGGATTACGGTTCGTCTAAACTAGCCTATAATCTTAATTTGACTCCATTGTACCGAACGTCAACACAACTAAACATCAACGGTGTATGCATAATGACGATTTCCATATTGTGCGCCTGGTAATTAAGGTCTATTTTTTTTCCTGTCATTACTACGGCTTTTGTTATGAGTGTATTCTGTTTGTATGGCGTTTGTTTAGAAGCGCATCTGCAGTATTTGTTTTGTTTTGTTTTCATTTGTTTTTTTTTTTTTTTACCTCCGCTTAGTATTTTTGCTGTTTCCCAAAAGGTGATATGGGAATTTATTATAAAGCATACTAGAGGTATTGAATGTCCACGGTGGAACAGTTGTCGGTTACGATATTTTTCACACGATCCGTATAATATGCTATGAAAGATATAATAGCCGATATAGGTTAGCGAGTCAGATATCGAATGATCGATTATTGAATTTAAAATATAGATATCCACCTATGTATAATGTTTAAACACTATAATAATTCTATAGTATAGGTAGGAACATTATATTATAACTTTCAGGATTCGTGTGATGGGTTAGTTAGATATACCTTCTATTATAGTATTTTTACTTATACATAATATACGTAGCATATAATATATATTATATACCATCTATGTAAATAGCGAGTCGTGTGTGTAATATGTAGTATAATTTATACTTCAAATATTATGATGATGATACTAATATAATTAAATGTAGGTTAGGTATAATTGTGTACATTATTACGTTTGTATCTAACATTTTTTTTTTATAAGATAATAAATTATTGATTTTTTTAAATTACAAGTATACGAATAGTATCGTAATAGTATAGTAGTAAAGTAGTATAGGTAACTAATACCTATGTGCTGTTAAGTTCTAAAAATAAAAATAATTTTTATAATTGTTTTGTAGTTATTAAATTTAGTACCTAAAAAAGTCCCTATACATAATAGGTACATGATAAATGAAATGTTGTAATTATTCTGTATACGTAAACCTAATGTTTTGCTTATATTTTATACATAGTGAATATATTATCATTAAACAACCATTTATTAATAGTTTAAAAACTAAAACTAAATTATTCATCAATGTTTGAAGTTGTTTCGTTTAATAACAGTCTAGTTACTCTAGTTCATTAACATTTATAATTGTAACTATTCTCTGCAGCTATATGTATAAAAAACAATTATAAAAAATATGTAATTAAGTCAAACATTTCATAGGTATATGCACCGTGGAAATAATCTGACCTGTATTGATGTAATATTATTATAAATCACAATAATTCAACACATGTAACATTTTATCAATTTATTGTGATTTGTAAACACTTTTATTATGAAGTATATTTAATATTATTGGTTAAGATGTATAGATTCTGCCTATTTCTAAAACTAAAGCCATGACACGATTAGTAAAATAGAATGATGATAATACCCTGAAAAATAAGGCTAAAACGAAAAATAGTGCGATGATTTAATAAATGTTATTAAGCTGAAAAAAAAAAAATAACTAAATAATTGTAATTCATAAAATAAAGTTGAATAAATCGCACTAATACAAGCAGGGTCGAACAGCTTTTTCTACTTACAATTCAAATTCTTGTTATTTTATTAATTCACATTATCGAAATATGTTCTTTATACAACTGATGCTATATATATATAAGTTCTGCAAATAAATAATAGCATAAAAAGTCGTTAGATACAACAATTTGTTATTAACTCTATAAACAATAATTTGAATGCGTATTATTGCTATCCGCTGAGCAATAGTATAGTAGTTTAATAATAACTTTAATGTTGACAAAATTTATTTGATAGCTATATAATGTAATATATTATATTTTCTGCACCCTTTTCAAACAAGCCGTTTGTGGAGAAGTGATATATTGTTAAGAATAAAAGCCGATAACATAAAGATATTATTATTTATTTTAAATTAATATTAAAATATGACAGTAGTATGTATATATTATATTGTATTTAATATTTATACTTAACTGTCAAATAATATTACGATTGTTAATTGATGGTTCAAATATTAATATATCTATACATTTTATATGTGATTATAGTACCAGAACCTTTTATAATTTATAGCTTATATAAGTTGACTATTTAAAATCGAAAGTTGATATAGATTATAGATATTATATCTTGCTTATTATATTATAATCTATATGTATATTAATATATTAGGTGTGTTATATTTTAACAAATATGAAATAAATAACGAACATTAAAATATTACAATATTATGAAAAAAACATTGGTACCAAACTCTGGAACATCGGACGACAAACTATTATATGAGTCATTTTTAATCTACAATGTTCATATTATTAGTGTGCGTAGGAACTAACTCAGAAATTATAGCGACAGGATTGCGCTAATGCTGAGTGAGATGAGCATTATTTTATTTAATATAGTCGCTGAAAAGAGGCATATATTTGCCTGCTACCTACATCTATTTAGGCAGAGTCATGGGTATGACACCCCTCACCCATAACTTATAACTTGATTTTTAAATGTTATTTTAATATAAAATTAATTTTTGAGTAATTGTGATACAATACACAATTCAAAATGTTTATATATAATTATTAAATTATTTTTTTTATGAATGATCTTGATTTTTCCAAAAAGGCACAACCAAACTGTACGCGAGATTTCTTTTTGGTACGTTTGAGTTGCAAGCGACATTTACGTACTTTATTTACTTTATCGTAAATATTGATAGAATCTCAACCACAGAAAAAAACAAAAATAAGAACAATTTCATAAGAGACATACCTATAGGTGATGGATAAATATGATAGTAACTAATATATAATATTTATTATGGTTCGGATTCGTTTGCAAACCAGCTTATACAGGTTTTTACCACAAATGTAGTTAATAAAAATTAACTTTTAAAAATAGTCAAATACCAACATTATTGTTATTATTACATATAGGTAATATTGATATATTATAAACCTATTTAGTATCTACCTATATAATATAATGATGTGTTCGATTTTTAACCAAACCTGTTGAAATTTGTTATAGTTGAGTAGGTGACAGTCTTCAGTGTGAAAAAGGGTGAAGAGAAATTTTACAGTTATATTCTATAATATAAAATACCTGTAGGCGTGCAGTTCGGTTGCACACAATAAAAATTCGCGCGCAATTCGAGACCAAACTTTTAATTCGGCACTCGATTAGGATCCACCCCCGTGCCACCTCATCCCCTGACCCACGCTCCAACGGATAACCGGTACCAGAGTCAAGGTCCGCCGCGGTGATGAAAAGCTCCTGTAGCCGCGCACCCCAGAACTCGGGGTATAATAATATGATAATAGCTGGTAGTAATATTATAAGTCTGAAAAAAATACGATTTTACACGGCGAGCGCGACGCAATCGCCCTGTACACACGGCCGCGGCGCGTGTCCGTTAACCACACCTATCCGCACGATTTTTGCGTTTTTATTGGCCGCTGCCCGCCCGTGGACCGCGGCGGGGGGTGGGGATACGCGTGTACATACGTAGTAGTGCGGCCGCTCCTCCGCCTCTTCAAACTCGTCCGCCGACGCCACCATCACCCGCCGCCGCACAAAACACATTTACGATATTATTATAATATCATTATTACACAATTCGGACTATTATAATATTATTATTATTATTATTATTATGTACTCTTTCCCCTCACCGCCGCCGCATCCATCGACCGTCATCCCACTTCCCGACCGCCGTAAGTCGACTTCCCGCGGCGCCCACGTCGACGACAACTACACTACAATAAACACTGAAGGTACCTATACTATACTAAATAATATAACTATTACTACTAATTCTACTATGTATGCGACCAAAGATTAGCAATCAATATTGAAAACAATTATCTTGAGTTAGTAGAGTTATAGTCGAGTAAGTTAAGTTATAAGTTAATAATATGGTTAACAAAGAATATAAAATTATTCCACTTGACCAGTTTCAAGTTAATTTACAGAACAATACTAACTTTACTCGGCTGTAATAATAGTTTTAGTGGCTAATCAATTAATTTTTACCAAATTTCACGATCACACACACACACATAATATATAATATTGTATTATATTGTGTGCAAATTTCAACAGAACACAATCTTACCATTCCTTCTTACTGCATACCATATAGCAGTGGTATTGGTAATTACAGATTATAGTGGCACATATTTTAGTGTCAATTAAATTATTTAAACCTGAAATATATGTATTTACTGTTTTTATTTAAAATAATTTTATGGAGCATGTTTAAACAAAAAATCACTAGGTAATTAATTAGTTTTAAGTTTTAACGTCTTTTAACTACAGCTAATATATAGTTATATTTTATATACCTATACACATTATGTATTCGCTTGATTTTAACGTAATGTAGGTATATTATTTTCCCAATTAATTGGACAAAGCTAAATATTGTTATTTAGGTATAACAATGGATACGTTAAGTTGCTTACGATACATATAAAGTAATTACAAGACTAACAAACTAGTTAGTAGTTCTGTTTAAAAGTCTTAAAAAAAATTAACTTTTTAACTATAGTTAATGCCCACATTCGACTATATAACTTCTACTACTACATCACTATACAGTATACAGATTACCTACCGTTTACGAGCCGCCTCTCACACTCCCTCACCCGTCTCATCCACTGCACCGCCATTGTTTTTGGGTCTCGTGCGCGATCTCATTAAACCGAAGCCGCCGTCCTCCCGCCCACCCATACCCTACACGTGTACGAGCGGACAATTTGCCCGATCGTGATTGATGTCGTCGACGAGACAATAATATATATAGTGTTACATAGATAAGTATGTTAAAATATTTTCTATCATATACGACTCACTATAATTATAACTTCATAGGTGAACAATATCTATAGTTAAGAAGTTAAGTTTTTCTAACTTATTTGACTTGTTTGTTAATTGTCTTTAACAACTATTAGGAACTCAACTAGTTTAATTGACTATTCATATAATTTAGATATTTTCCATTGAAAAATTTAAAAATGATAGAACGAGTTGGTATAAAGCATGTTTTTGAAATGTTTGTTGTTACACTGTTACAGTGTTAGTGGTTTTATACGCATAAACTTCTGATTTAACCATCTAATTAACACATGTGTTCATATTCACCTAACTTGAATTAATTATTTTCATTGGTAGGGCCACCCTACAGGATTATAAGTATATATACCTATACGATAGGACTTGGTAATAACCTTTTAAATAACAATATCATTAATTAATAACAAAAAACTTAATATCACGCATTAAAATCTATATACCTATAGGTATTATCTAAGTATTATTATATATTCTGTGGTATTATTTTTTCTAGTGACCTCACATTCAGTGAATACTATAATATGTATTAAGGGGGTTGAAGAACACGTATTTTCCATACATTTTAGACCAATAATAGCGGTGGTAAATTGCACATACTTTGGAATGTCTGATTTTAATTTTTAATACATGTATGAATTCTTTAAGAAAATATTTACCTATAGGTTTTTAGGAAGTAGATTTTCAATTTTAAAGGCGGTGGTTCACCGCCTTAAAATTAGGATATTTTATTTAAAAAATCCCATGAAATAGGTAATTGCAGTATAAATTTGTATTTATTTTGGGCATATCTGATTTTTTTTTTAAAAGTGATTCCTAAACAGCATAAGCTATTATAAATTGAACTATTTTTTTTTCGAAATTACAATCGCACTTCAGGAAGTATGTTTAGTTTACTACAATACTACCATTGGTAGTTTTTATAGTCATGCAAACAAGAATATAGAAAATTACATATTTAATTTTTTGCGATTTATTGACATGTGCGTACGGGTGCGAGGGTTGTTTTCGACGGCGGTTGCCCGACGCATCGTGACAGTGATTCTCGGAAACACACAATAATGCTCTTTTACTACCCTATCAAACATTAACTCTTATATTTATTTAAAACTGCATTACTCTGCAGTGCACACCAGGTCATTATTATTTCAATTAAAAAAATAACAAATCAAAAAATGACCACATGATCGTCGAGGCCGCAAATGCAATTGATTTGCAATTGCCAATTTGCATCTTTGCACTTTGTGACGCGTTGTAGTGGAGTTTAAAATCGATCAAAATTAGTTTAACACTATACACTTGTTAATATATAGTTACATCGGTTATAGGTACTTGTTTTTTTTTAAATGTTTGGTGTAGCTGGTACCATTATACCTATATATTATGAATACATTATTTATTTAACAAGTTTTTTAGTATACATTAAATTCACTGCCACTGCCCTAATGAAGATATATTATCATATGCCTACTTACCCGTGGTGTATCATAATAAAGTAGTTGTATATTATTATACAATAAAGTTTTTAATTTATTGTGTATATAGGTATACCTATACACAACGGCACAATGATAACGGCCCGAAAACTTTACTTCGGGCGGCTTTGTATGTATATATTATTATATATAGTATGCACCGATCTGCGGGGGTCGGATACAAATCCTTTCACAAAATCACCGTATTGTACCATAAAATTATCTCGTTTATTTAACGGTTGCATAATACACCAAAGTATAGACTGCTGCAGTAGAGTCAAAAATGTGCCTTAAATCATACCGGATCTCGCGATATCGTTTCTTTAAATATTCGATTAAATAAATGATTGTATCGCACTCGATCGAGTGGATTGATTTGTTTTACACTTTAAGCATGTAGGTTTATTAAACTTTTGGTGACTTTTGACCCTTTTAAGCGTTTTTTGGTTGCCGCTGATCAAGGAAGGAAAATGAGTGAAAACGTTTGACGCAAAACCACCCTTACAATTCAAATAGTGGAAATCGATCACGGATTGTATACTATGCCACTTATATTTGTTATCGAATCGTCGATTTGACAATGTATTGAATATAATATATTACACAATTATACATGGCAACAGTAATATTATATTTTTCGAATACGATATAGTACCTACATTTACAAACGATTTATTATTTTTTTGTATTAATAAATATCGTACAATTGTTTTAGCCAATAAACAGATATCTGCAATTATATTTATCAAAAATAATCAACATTTCCTATAAACGTGCATATGTGGCTGTCGGCAGCCCTTGCCAAGGCGCAAAGAGCGTCTGGAATATACTAAAATATTGATAAACCTATTATATTATAATAAAATATCAATATGTACAGAAATATTGTGAATTATATTAAAAAAAATATTTTAGTAAGTACCTATATACTTAATATTACAATATGTAAGTTATTATAAGGAACCAATTAACACTATAGGTACTGGACATTGATGAATTGTTTTCTGTATTATTCTTACACACTTCGTGTATAATATATAAATAGATATATATTAATTAATTTACGGATCGTGATTACACGAGGTTAAAATTATGATATGAAATGTTGACTCTATGTTTATTTGAGCATTTTCTATATACGATAAAATTTTCAAAATATTTTGATTTACTTTGAACTATTTACGGACATATTCAGTTTCAAATATTTTTACTTTTTTCTTCTATAAATGTCAGTTAAATTTTATTTGTAGCATAAAAAAGCATGAACATTTAATACAAGACTAGTGATATATTGCTATAAAACAGTTGAAATATATAAAAAACACATTGACACACATTTTTTTTAAAAGCTTTTTAAGTTCAAATTTTGATAAAATGTATCAAACATAATATTAAAAAATGATTTTGTATAGTTAAAAATGAATAAAATGTTCAACTTTTACAGTTTATAAGAATTGAAAATTGAAAACAAGGTTCTACGTAAATAAACAAATAAATTACTTTATTCACAATAATATCATCAAATATACTTAGTAATATATCATAGGCTGACTGACCGTCTTCGCTCAGAATAGTTTTTCGAATACAATGATTTTATAAAATGTAATTCAATTTTAACACCATGCATCGCAGTGACCCACTTGTAACTTATACTGTATAGCAGAGAGACATCCACTTGACTGCCTAATGTACAGCAGAAAGACAACCACTTGCCCACCCTTTTTTTATATGTATAGGTATAATCGATTATATTAATTCTAATTTAAGATAAAATATATTATAGGTACTTATTATAGAATAGAATTATGTTGTATTTATAATTTATTAACGTAAATAAGTTGAAACTAATGGACGCGACAATTTTAAAAATATAGACTATCAATATAGAGTCTATATTATAGACAATGTAATATAGTCTTTGCAGCAAGTAAACGGTAAATTGTACTATATAATATATTATGGCAAACCCTTTAGCTAAATCATGGTTATATTATATTGTGTACACCACCATTCTTCTCGTCCAACTTTTAGAAGTTACTCAATCACAATCTTTTTATTTCATGATATTAATACTTTTATACATTGTTATGTAATATTCTGGCGCGTTTGACTGGATACGAATGCATAAAACAAACGAAGCACTCATCAAAGAATATAATTCTACACACAGACATTAAACATTACGCATAATATATAATATACAATATATTATATATATAATGAGTATGTGAGGAAGTTTTCAATCCATTTTCATCACCATTCACGGCATACCTATTACACGCGAGTTTTTTTTTAAAATTGTATTCTTAACAGAGAAAAGACGAGTATTACAACTGAGTGACTGAGTGCTGCAGTGTTTTGTATGGTATATGCGTTTTTTCCGAATACAAAAAAAAAACTGTTTCTGTATTTCAAACACTACATAAACGTGAGTGTACAAAACAAACGCAAAGTACACATTATTATTATCAACCTATATAGTAGGTACCTTATGTACGAATTTTACAATGCGTTTAAATAAAATGCTCGTGTTTATAATTGTTCGTTTTCATTTTAGCAAATGACTATAATATTATATACATAGCTCTTATAATATATATGATATTATTATTATTGACACTTCATACAATCCCACTACATCTATACAGGTATATTCTTTTGTATTATATTAGGTATGTGGATATAGTGAAAAATATGACAACCGAAATAAAAAAGTGCCTATAATATTATAACGTACCTATACAAATAAATAATAATACAAATTAAATTAAATTAAACTGACATTTAAAGTAAATACTCATACTTACATTTCAAACCTTTTTAAGCTTTACAAATTGTTGAAACAAATCATAATTCTTTAACTTTTTAATTTTTCCTTATTTATTATTTATAATATTATATTTATACAATAGACCCTATATCCATTGAACTAGTGGCAAATGTAAAACTGCATGGAAACCCTCACTACCCCCCCCCCGGCTAGGTTAGGGGAAGTGGGCAATTTCCGTCGCGGTTACACGGGCCGTAGGCGAGAGCTGCATTTTACCGAAGACTGAAATTGTCTTCCCTCACGAGCCACACATAATATTTTTTTCACTCCTCTGCGTTCATCAATCACGGCAAAGGTAATGCAATACGCAGAGCGATCAAACAGACAGACTGCTCTACGAAAACAATTTCATGCGAGAAAAATGTTTACGCGTCATGTAAGGAGGTTATACAATATATGAATATAAGATGTAACCAAAAGTTTATGTTTTGTAAGGACCGTGGAAAATAGATTTCAGTGTCTGGTTGTGCAGGGGATACGCCTAGCAATTTTGGGGATTTCCATTTTACCGCCCGCTGGGCGGAAAAAGGTCGCTTTCAACAGTCATCGAAAACTAAACTTTCGGTGCAATCGTGACAAAAAAAAACATTTTCCTATAAAAATAAATTTTTGATCATTTTAGGTACATTGTTTATTTTTTACTCTACGCTGCTTACTTTTTTTTTGATATTCCCAAGAATAATAAATATTTGTAGTAATTAATCGGAAAATATTTTTATTCGTCATTGTATTATAAAAATATAATGTAAAATATATATTATATACATAGTTATTTTATAGTTACGCAGCCATCATGGTCCGTAAAAAATGTGGTTACAGTCAGGATGCAGACATTGGTCCGCCAGTCGGTGCCCTCTGCTCTAGTGTATCTGCATTATAATATGTGATACTATACTCAAACTTTCAATAGTTATCCTTCTTATATTTTTACTTGTACCTATAGGTACAAATATAATTGCTAATTTCCATTTGAGTATCATAAATCGTTAAATCATAATATAACATGAATACATGATAATATACACACAATTTTACGAGATTGTTTGTTAATTTTCTAGAGAATTTCCCATTCTAGAAATTCTCATAAAAACCTGAGTATCATATAAAATACTCGGCCCGGGTTTATACAACTATTGACTGCGTAATATACTATTCAAAGCGTTTGTGGCAAGATCGATTAAATTATTGGGGTAGTTGACTTATTCAAAGCTTATATTATAGCATTAATCAACTATACTAGTTCAAAATTCGTTTTTCATACATCGATTTACTCTGAAAAATATTATTCTTCAGGATATGCACTTAAAATATTATATCATTCAAAAGAGTAAACAACTTAAAAAAAAATTTAATAATAAAAAATATTAAATTTACCTACGTAATTCAACATATATTTCAGACTTTAAAGTACGAAAAAAATCATCCTGTAAATATTATAACATATACGATAACTTTTAAGAAGAATAAAATAATGTCTTTAATTAGGTACATGTTTTTACTAATTGGTTACCTACAACTGTTAAGTGCTAACTAATGTACCTACCTATTCTTTTGTCTATTATGTTATTTACGTAGATTGTTATTCGATATAAATGGTCGGTTTCAAATGTAGATACAAAATATTAAAAACACGTTTACGAGACAATATATTTAACACCCCCATACATTATTATTGATTGTGTAAACTGTAAACCCGCACAGGCGTATAATCGGGACTGTAATATATTATTATATTACTATTGTAAATTTTTAATCATTATAGGGATAAAAATATAACCATTCGATCACTACAACGAGTGCACCGCGCTGCACCTATATAATATTATAATATATACGCTCGGGTACCTATACATACCCACTCCGATACACATCGCGCGGTATATTTCACATTTCTATTAATAATAGTAATAATAAATGTCATTATCTTTTTTTGTCCGACCGGTGGCTGCTCGCAGTGTATAATAATATTCCATACGAATGACGTATTTTACTACGAGTTTAATAATACAGAACGTTATATGAATATGATATAGGTACACGCGCTTCGTATATTATGGTATTATAATATTAACAGGTGTAGAAAAGATCGGCGCGGGCGAACACGCACACACGCCCGTCCAATTTTACGTACATTTATAGCGTGTGCGTGTGAAATGTCCTCAGTGTGTGTGCTAGTAATACAGTAGACGTGCGATCGTGTGCGTGCATGGGCTTATATTGTATTGTACAATATGTTATTATAATATTATTACTATTATTATATACGTATATATGGGTACGCGATAATACGTTAAGAAGAACACGCGGAGGCCGTAACGTCCGCCTGCTACACAGCCTCCGATCGTGCGATGTAAATATGTGTGCCAGACAAGTCGGCTCCGAGGAATATTATTATTATGAAGAGCGCAGCGGGTAATCGGCGGTGGCTGCCGTTCGCTGGCACCCCGCTGGCGTTCACCTCCGCTGCCGCCGCCGCCGCCGCCTGTCAAATCCAATGTCCGGCACACACACACCCCTCATAACCCCTTCGTCGTCCGCCCGACCCGGCTCTCGTTAAAAACCTTTTATACGTATTATTGTGCGTGTCAATGTTTGGCATTGAGAAAGATTTATAATATATATTATATCTGTATACCTATGGGCTGTACACACACGTGTATTTATAATACGCCTGCGTGCGGGACGTATAGGCGGTCGGTTTTTTTTTAAATATTTTTTTCCGGTACACACCGTAAGACGTTCGTATATAGTATTTTACACGTTTAGTGTAAACTCGTACCCGGTAATGTGTTGGATTATAATATTATTATTATTATTATTATTATTATTATCGTCATCTCGATTATATTATATTGTACTACGAGCGTCGCGTTGTCTTTATACGAGCGTGATAAATAAACTAGATATCACGATGGTTATTACCTATGACGGGCGGCGGTGCAACATAACATATATTATGTTGCATAGGTCGCTGTCAGATCATAATGGGGATTGGGATTCGGCGGTAGGATTAATTGGACCACGGCAGTCCGAGGGCCCCAAAATTTCAAAGCCTCGTCTCTCGAACGACCTTCCGTAAATTAAATTCTTATTTATTTATGCACGAAGTCAAATCATATTATAGAGAATAAAAAGTTTAATATAATTCTTAATCAATAGTAATAAATAGCAATAACCATCAAATATAAAATAACACAAACTACGTAAATCAGTCAAAGGTTCATTAGCAGATAGCAATAATGCAAGTTCATGGCTATGCTCTGAAGTAAAAAATTACGAAGAAAGAAAGAGTCAAAATCACTAACCTAGTATAAAAACTGCAAAATATTTATAATACTTTACGTGTTTGTAAAAGAAATCATCTTTAAAAGAAAAGTCGGTTACCGTTGCGGCCGGGAGTTCACAGAATGAACGTTGTCGTGTTTCAGACGAAGTGAATACGAAAACCAGACTGCCGGTAGATCGGTGGCGAGAGATAGCAACGAAGACTTCCCTCACCCGGTCGTATGGCGTTTCTGCGGCGTTTGGTATTACGTGGGCGATAAGCAAGGACTCTGTACAAAAAAAAAAAAACCGGCCAGATTAACACTTATTCATCACGTTTGCAACAGCTAGTTAAACATTTAAGATTTCACTATCAAACCTGTATATGTTGTAGTGGATTGGATCCAATTCCTAATCATATTTATCCTCATACAAATGTAAACCCATTACCCATACAACTATACGTCCACTCGAAATAATAGCTACCAAAGTTGGCGTGACAATATGCATTGTCCATTTACATGACACAAATACACAATTAATGCCGAAAATTACAATGAGAAATAGATCATAAAAATAATTAATTATAAATTGGCTGAAAATATTTTTAATATAATAATACCCAATGAATTTATTTTTTCAGTCGTGCAGTATAAAAAGTACTTATTGATTATGAATATACGTTCATACAAATAATACAAGTATAAAGTTAAAGAATGCACGTTTCTGTAATAATATTAAATTTTTTCCAAATAGGTGTGGTATACCGAATAATGATATAATCTAAAATCTAAATATTGATAAGTATATCGAATGATATGGTTCTAAATAATTTGATTTGAAAATACATTTAAGTTAATACAAATGATATAGGTATCTTACCAAAATTTAATATTCGCCGTATCTATGTATGCATATGCTATTTATAGGCCATATAGACGGGAGTATGCAAATTTGCAGATTTAATTATTCTATTTTAAATTGTAATTTATTGAATGCAAATTATTAGATCTTACTAAAGTATAATATAAGTACTATATTATTAATGCACATAGTTTTTAAATATTTATAAATGCGTTATTAATTAGAAAAAAAATTAATTAGCGTAAAATATAAAGTGGAATTCAATTTATACCTATATTATAATGTAGTAAATTAAAAGTTTATAGAAAAAAAAACAAATAAACTGTTTGGAAGAGGCAGAGTTAAAATTAACCCTAAATAATAAATAATAAATAATAAAAGGTGACATACTTTAGCAAAGAATAATGAGAATAAAAACAAAGCTGAAAAAACGGTGTTTGGCTTTGTAATCACCATAAAAAAATAGAGCGAGTAATTGAAGAGAATGGGGTCAACAGGTTATTCTTTAGTTTAGGATTATGTTTGTAGATCGATCTAGACAAAAAATTACTACACTGCTTTTAGTAATAAGTAATATTTTACTTACTAATGATGTACCTACAAATAAGTAATATTATAATGTAGTGCCTTGAGTACGCTAAAATTCAGCCTTATATACAAGTGACCTCTTGACCCTGTTTTTGTAACACATGTCGTGATTAAACAAATTGTGGTAAAACAAAGATGTTATTATTATTGCATAATATGATATTACTTTTTATACAATATTAAATTATATTCAATAGTTATTTTGAGGAATACTGAGATTGATAGTTCACAAGCTAATCTTGAATACGGCCTTTGAAATGTCATCTTATAAATATCATCCTATATGTGTAACGGCCTGAATTTAATTTAAAACGAATAACTATATTATCAAGAATGTTGTTATATATATATATATATATATTATTTAAAATACAATATAAATATATTTTAAATAATATATAATATTAATACGTTATAATACGTTATATCGTTATGATTACAAGCAAATTTAGATACTATATATAGTTCCTGGAGCATAAAGAATAAAGATACATTTGGCGAATAACTTATTGTGTTTAAAGTGTTGAACGTTTCTTAATATGTTTAAAAATAAAAAAATGAAATCTTCTTCATTATTTACATTTGTCTATTTTGAATTTTTTATGATATACAAAATTATGTTCTATAAATGTTTCATGTTATCTTAATATCTTCGATTGGAATAATTATTTAGTTAGTATTTTGAAGAAGATATTTTTAATCGTTTTTATCAGCATCAGCAAAAACCAGATTGAACAAATTTGAGTAAATTTGCGGTCACAATATTTTCATGAAATCAATACTGATATTTATTTGAAATTCAAAATATCAATACAGTTATTTTCATGAATTATCAATAATTATTTATTTATGTTTTATATATGAAATATTTAAAAAAAATGTCATTCACTTTAAGCAAAATTTTACATTTCAAGATCAATAAAATTGTTGTAATTGGCTAAAAGATGTTAATGGTTAACGATAACTGACAAGTTCTTTAAATAAATTAATTGAACAATTTTTTTTATTAAGTTAAGAACACTTAATTATAAAATAAAAGTATCTAATTTAAAAACGTACTATTACTATATAGTGGTAAATTACTATGTATATATTTAAGTCAGTATAGAATAAAATCTGATGACCGCGTTACTGACTCACCCATCAAACCCTATTCCCGAACGAATGCGAATCCCTCCCATCTAACCGAGATTACAATATTTGTACTACTTCTAATGAATTCTCAGTATTAGGGATTGATTTGAATTCTAAACTTTTGGCATAGCAGTTGAAATGAACTCGTTAGGTACGGATAAAAAGTGTGAAAAATTTAAAACCTCTATATGTGCCTCTGAGAAATCGAACTTTAATCGACAAAGCTCAACACTATGTATTATCACAACTGTAATTCAAATTGATAGAAGTTGCAGTGTAGTGTGTACAGAGTCTATATATTATAATAATAATAATAATGTGTTTATATATAAATTATAAGTATATTATATATATGGTGGCTATCGTTGTTCCAGTATATCTTATTGAAACAATATTTTGTTTATCTGTGAAGCTCAACCGCAGCGGACTGAAGTGCACTCGGTTAAATAATTAAACACAAGTTCCTCCTCGATAACTGATAGTCGTTATATGTAGTTGTCATACACTCATACCGTCCAATGCTAAACGGTGCGGGACAACAATAGATTTTTATGGTGTTAAAAAAAAATAAGCTGGTGCGCACTCGTATCAATTCAAAATGATTAAAACTACATCGTGGGTTCTTCGCTAAAGGGGAAATCACCAGGGTGTAGCAACATGTACTTTGTTAAAAGGGTTTGAAGAGGGTTCGCGATTCATAATTTTCCATTAGTCATCCAAACATATTGGACGGATCAAAATGATAAAAATAAATCGTATTAAGTCCATTCATTACGAGCTATCGACCGTGAACACAAAATTTGTTTTGAAAAATAATTGAATCGATTTCTTTTTTTCTTCAAAATATAGATGCCAACATTATTTTATAGTATGTATTATAATATTAGTTATTGACATCGACAAAACGTTTTTGCAATCGAGTTGCCATATCATCGGAGGACGAATAAGACGTACCGCGTTAAAACAAATACTTATAGTAGAAAAGAAGGGGTACCAAATAGTTCAAAAATAAAATATATACTACATGTAGTAACCTATGCAATATGCAGCTGGTGATTCAGCCGGTGGCGCATTATATAATATTATATATACACGATATATATGTGCACGATTTCGGTATATTTCTGCATTATATTGCCATTGCAGAGCTCTGGACCGTAGTGATTGATTTCCTCCGACGACCCTTACAAGCGAAGGGTATGGTTTCGCAAGACTAAGAGATGTCCAAAGGACGGACTACTCTAATCGAATCCTTTTTTCGACGTAAAACATTTTGAATTGATTAATCTCCAACGCCCCCGTTTCTTGCGCTCCGCAGGGTCGACACTGTCCTTCATCTATCATCGATGTAAAATTCTGTTCTACAACCACATTCTACATAAATATCCCTCCGTAAAACACCCTCTACGTCACTACGGTATACTATGGGATCATTGTAACCGGTGAAAAAAAAAACGTACATATATATAGTCCGAAAGATGTCCATTTCGATGTTATATATTTTTTCTATCCCTTTATGGTCCGACCACACACACGCACACACACACACGTGAAAACCACACAACGCGCTTATTATATAATACAAGTATAAGTGTATATCGAAGTACCTATATACGCGCATACACGCCGATTGATTAATTAGATGGACGTAACCTTAAGCCGTTAACGTTTACATGGTGTAGTCGTGTTACCATCAATCAACGGAATACATCATTACACCTCATCAGGCGACATCAACACAAATGAAAACAAATACGGACTCCATACGCATACCATGAATTCCGTGGTATACCTATATACGACTGGTAATAATATACGTATATTATAATATTATGTATCTACAATAATAATGACGTATCGCGCGGAATTAAATTTACATCCCATCGCGGCGAGCATCTCGGATATCGAAGTGGCCGGTGCGAAGCAGTTCAACAATGTGATCGGACAAATGTTTTATTTCGGAGGAGCGATAAATTATTGCGTACCTATACCTACAGCGATACAGTCCGGTACGCAATGCATATACCTAACTGTTATAATTTAAAAATCTATAAAATTATTTGACGTCACCCGGATGACTATTTATGTTTAGAGTCCATATATACGAATTGTTAAATAATGTTCAAGCCACATCAGCCGTTCTTATAGTATTTTTTAAATTATTTTATCTTTAGCCATCAAATGGAGTAACATAATATATGCTTACGGACTATTCCTACGCATATTATATTATATTCGATTGATTATTGTTATTTATATTTACATATTGATCATATTTATTGCAAGCTGCAGTAATATAGTTTTGTAGCGGATCACGTCATATATGTTTGATACCGTAACATACTATAAACCAGAAAGTATAGACTATAGACATAATTATTGATAGTAAGGAATATGGCTCATACTAGACATAATATTACGGTCGTCCGGGTACACATATATATAATATAGGATTATGAGTATAAAATGTTCACATTGAAAAATTGAAAAATATATTTTTTAATTTTTTTCAACTGTTTTTTTGTATAATTCATACAATCATCACCTGATAGTTACAATGATTTCATACCTGATTACTGATTATTAATATTTCATTCCCGATCACGACAGAGAAGATATATATATATTATAAGATAAATGGTTATTATATAACTTGTACAATGTACTTTGTAAGAAATATTTCTATAACATTTTTCACTCAACACTTAACTAAGTAGAGGTTTTTACTGTACTCTGTATTACATTAATTGTAGTTAAAATTTTTTTTTTCAAGTGTTTCTTAGGCAGCACCTTAAATATTTGTGGGTGGATATTTTTCAAAGAAAAATAGGACATTTTTTAGATCAGTTCATAACAATATTATGAGGGGTCATTATCATATATTATTATTGGTCACCTAAAATTATTTGATCAACACCAATTTTTTTTATGATACACTGTAAAACACAGACAATGTTTAGTTCGATAGTTCTAGGACAACAGCAGCCTGCACACTAAATAACTCCGGATGACCTTACTATTCGTAAGTCTTTCGTTATACTATATAATGTAACTAAGATTCTTGTAATTGTGTAATAATAAATTATATCAGCTGAAACTTACTATTTGAAGCTTATTTTTCCTGAAGCTCACGAACCAATGAACCATGGTTAAATTATAAATCAAAGGGCTCCGAAAACCCTCACAGAATTATCTATAAATATAACAGGTCTCCCAACCCCGTTACACTTAGTAGGTAGTAGGTATATGTATATTATATTATTGTTTGTTATTTATTAATTAAATATTGAATATAGAAAAATATGTAACGGTTGTTTTATTCGATGAAATCGTATTATTATCTTATTGTTCGCATTAATTGATAATTATTTACGGTCGACTTACGGGGACGTTACAGTGACATTTTTTGTCTCCGTCTTACGAGTGCGTAACATAGCAAATTTTACGCTCAGCAGATGACGCTTATCTTCGATCATTTACAAATTAGAGTGAATTGACTTCTAATAAAGTTTAAAAGTAAGACTATTATCTAGTCAATGACATAGGCTTTTTACTATATTTTAATTTTAAAGAGAGTTTTGAGTATTTTAAAATTGTAAATTGTTTGTACATCTAAAGGACTGAAGGCTTCAAGCTTCGTATTCATTGTTGTTCGCACGTTTTTCGATTTCTATTTGTATACTACGATATTAATATTAGCACCATTACAACAACGTGCAGATAACCCACAGTCTTGGACACGAGTGTAATTTTCAATTCTGGTATTAGAAATGTCAAAACACATTGTGCACCACTTAATGTAATAATATTTCAATATTTGTATTGCACACGTATATAACAGAACACACAATACCATTGACTAGATATTTAATTTACATAATATTATAATAGTAATATGTGATAAATACAATATAATAATATATATTATACCTATGTAATATAATTCATTGTAAACCCCGCGCACTCGGAGCAACAGACACGGGACGGACTAATAGTCACAATCCCGGATAATCCCATTGTACTCACACTTTGTCCCACAATGTCCGTCACATAAATATAAATAGGTATAGACACCTACATATACGCATTACATGCAGCGAGGCATATACCACAGTTTTATTCTACCAACTACATTAGGTATTACTAAGCTTTTGGCCGTATAATATATAAATATATCTAATCCTCTCGTCTCGTGATAATGTTCGACAACGGATAGTCATATTATTATTGTGGTTATTATAATATTAAAAGAATATATTCAATATCGCACCGAGTCTACAATATTCACATGGGTAATAAATCCATTCGTACAAGCAGATCAAAATAATATTCTATCATTGATAGATGAATAACAATTTTGAACGAATAGAGTTCATATTCAACATTACAAATGATACTTTCAAACAAAAATGTTTGTCAATTTTGGGTAAAGGTTCAAAATAAATATCCTAACTTGGACTCCCATAAGGAATAAGGAGCTCAAAATAGGCAATTTTCTAATTGCATGTATTCGAGTCTTCTAAATTTGTGCATATAGTAAGTGATCATTGGTGTGTCGTGTGTGTGTGTGACTGTCGTAGTGACGTGTGAGTAAAATAAATATCAGAGTGCTTCACAAGCGCACTTGCAAACTGAGTGAGCTTGATATTCATGTTCATGGCTTGACTGGATGTAAAAAACTCATATTTTTAGTTAAATCTTCCTGGCCTGCTAAAAAAATTTCCCGGCTGAATATTGTCCCAGTCCACCCGTGCGTACAAGTCACCACTCTGGCGTTGAGCGCGAAAATAGTAAAAAATATGTGCTCATTTATATATGAATTATTTGTTAATCCTGCTGAGATCAGGCCATATTTTAAAATTTATAATTTAAATTTCGAATAATCAACATTTTAACATTTTAAACAAAATTTATAGGAGATTAGGAAAAATTTTTAAATAAGAGACCTATTTGATCTTAAGTAGACATAATAACAAATTCAAATGACTTTTCAAAAGTATAATTGCATTACGAAGTTCATCGGTATGATTGACAAAAAATTGGGACATTTTGGTTGAAATAACCTACCGTTTGCTATCCACTTAAAACCACTTCTGCTTCAACGCTTTTATCGAAAATCACTGAGTAGTTCGTGCAGGGCCATTATTTGAGATTTTTTACTGCCAAGTTTTAATATAAAACAAATCGTAAACATCAGCAAGCTATACCTATATTATTATAAACGGTTGTTTTGTTTCGTGATTTTATATATAACAATCAACAGTATTACTGTACAATTTTAGTTTTAAACATTTATTACTGAAAGTATAAGAATTTTAATTAAATTTAAATAAAACAAAGTTTTATAAAAGTTCTTAACTATGAAGGGTTAAGCTTATGGAAATAAGGGTAAATGTATAGACAATAAATAATGATATTTATACACACATAGTTTAATTACTAAGGTCACTGATGATCACTACCACAATGTATAATATATCGATACATCCAACGAAAAAGGTTTTAACTCCATTATGTTAATTGTTCAGGAGAAGCAAAACAAAAGTCAAAGTTTATTTGTAATTCTATTTTTTTTTTGATAATTTTGAAAATCACTATTCATCTAGCCTATATGTGACCATAAATGAATTTTTGAATTTTTCTAAAAAATCATTATTATTTCTAAATATTTTTGAAAACTTACAATTTTTTTCAGACTTAAGACACCTTTCATCGGAAATTTAAAGTCGTATCTCAACTTACGACTTTTTTTGTGGGAAAATAAAAGCTCTCATCTTACACCTTTTTTTGGAAAATAAAAGAGTTATCATTATAAACAGTAATTATTAATATTTATTAAAAAAAAAATATATTTAAAATACTTTATACAAAATTATTGTATTGTCTTGAATAAAAATAAATGCAACAAAATAAAATGAACACTTTTTGAATATAGTATTGATAAAATTAGAACAAAAATAAAATTATGTTGTATCAAAATTATTGTTTGACCAACGTTACAAAATACAATTAACTGTTTTATACCTAATAATAATAATATTATAATTATAATTATCATTGTTTCAAAAAAATACTTTTAACATTAAAACAAAGTTGTCCATCAATATTCAATAAAATTACTAACTACTTAGAGTTAAGAGATTTATAAAAATCATGGTAAGTTAATGGGACAAGACCCATTTCACACAATGACAACAAATCTTTGAGCTTGGCTTTTTCTATTGGAAGTTTTTCAGTGTAAGCTTGTGTTGGTATACTTCGAGTCTGATGTCTGCCAATTCGCTTTTTATTTTTAAAATTCATTGTAATAAAATTATTTGATGTTAGGTTATATTTTATGTTTAAGATAAATGGTTTTTCAGAGGTGACCATTAACTCTTTGATTTGATTCCATTTAATCAGGCTTCCATCAACTGCAGTTTTCCAGTTGTAAGTTTTAACTTCAACAATTGATTTAAAGTTTAAAAACTCTTCATTTGCAATTTCTTCTACCACATATGGATTACCTGTAACTTTAGCGCACCTGATTAACGTGACCCATTGCAAAGGGGCATAAATCATTTTTCCCTTTTTTGACTTCTCTATGCAAGCATGCATACTATCTCCTTCGGTCTGGGTATGTCCTCGCTCAAGAAATCTATGGGTAATTTTTACTTTTAAAGAAAATGAAGCATACTCCCACATACTAAACATGAATCTATTCCGATTTTGCCCACCGCAATTGTCAGAGTAAAAAATAAATTCTGTTGTACCATATTTTTGTTTTAACAAAGTCATAAATTTTAACAAGCAAGTGGCAATTTCGTTTGCACCCCTCTTGGCTTCAGATTCATTCCACATGAAACAATACCCTAACTTCTTTCCAATGTCGTATACGGTTAGATTATAGGTTAGGTTATAATGATAGTCTACGGATTATGAGTAAATTTTTATAATCAGTGTTTATCATCATGTTTATTATGTGACGAATAATATTAATATTATAAATAATAATATTATAAAATATAACGTAACTTAAATTTACTATTTAGGTTTATTTTTAAATTCTTATCTAAACATACTACCTTTTTCGGCGGAATATATTTTTTCAAAGAGGTCGTAACAAGAGATACGACTTTACTCGTTGGAAACTGTCATATTGGGATATTATAAAATATTATTTTATAATTTCTTTGGGATAGATAGAGATACGATCATTTTCGTGATCGATAGAGAAAATTATTTTTTATCGGAATACAGTCGTAACTCAAAAACGAAAAAAATCGAGTTAATACCTTTTTCGTTGGATGTATCGATATTATTATTTATTATTTTGTGTTAAATAATCATTAAATTCTAATATCGTCTATAGATACTATAATAAATAAAAACATTTTGTGACTCCGCAAGGCGCAATGGCTGAAATTAATTACGCGACGAGATTGAGAGTAAGCAATTGTCGCTGCTACTAGTACTCGGATGGGTGACCACTCGGGTCCATAGTGGAAAAAACCTGGCTCACATACACGTGTTGCCAACCAACCATACCAACTATTCCAATCCTAAAAACAGTTACAACCATAACCCCTTTAATAGCTAAAAAAAAAAAAATTATAACAACATTACATTATATTATAGCGAAAAGTGTCTAAGAACTAATCGAACGGGACCAGCCAAGTATTCTGCCTTAAGCAATTTTCCGCTTTATTAAATGGAACATGAAAATACTGGATTATTCAATTTGATTCTACAGTTTTTATTACGTAAGTACTATTTTTTCATATTACATAATAATCAGTATAAGTATAACATTTATAATTTTTATTCACCTCTAGTTATACGTTTATTACACGAAGTTTATTTAACAATTTAATCTTAATTATAGTTTCACGAGTTTCACGATATACATACCTATTTGTATCTAAACAGTTTTCTCTTGAATGCGTTTAATAATAGTTGCAGTACTGTGCGTGGGACAGCCGTGGTAGAAATATATTTTTTTAACACTTCGAGCTATATTATCTAGCCATTTTTCTTTAAATTATTGGTACATTTTAATATATAAAATTCCTTCAAAAATATTATAATGCGTGGTTATTGCTTTTGACATTAAATAGTTTGACCCCAAAAAACCCCCCTTAAAAAAAACTTGACAACAGTATTTGAGATTATTGTTTGTAGCGGACAATATTGGCGTGACATGAAATTCCGATCATCGCCTGTGTTTGCTATAATATAGACATTACTACATTAGACATATACATATTCCCTCGTCCTGCAGGGAGCCGCGTCCAAAAGTTAAGACCGTACACTTAAACATGTACCTTGTACCTATATTATAATATTACGGTGTACCTATACCGGCAATATCTATAATAATATGTAGGCATCGTACCGGACGAGTTACGATCGTTCCGACGCCCGTGCAGGAAATCCCACTTCAGAGGTGTCTTAAATCCATGAAAATGATTATTATTATTCGTCGGCATATTGTATAAAAACGAGTAGTAGGTAATAAATTCGGGTGCGCGCACACCGCGGTCGCCGTCCGGTATAAACCAAGTATATACCAACCTACAGTACCTATACCATAACATTACACACACACACATCAAACATATTAGTAGGTGTGTATACATATGATTATGTGTGCCTCACGTGTGTACGGTCGCCACTGGTCCGCTCGCGAGCGTGTATAAAACACCGCACGACTGCATTCCTGAGCACCGCGGGGTCACAATATAATAATAAAATATACACTACGATGACGATATCTATGTTATTATAATACCGTCATCATCGCATGCGTAGATTGTACACCCGGTGGTCTCGGCGAGGGTATCTTTTTTTGTTTTTTTTCCCTACTCGTTTCGGTTTTCCGATCGCGCACATTACACCACCCCCCGTATCGTGTATGAAATATATATGATTATATTAATATACATATTACGTCATACACGATTATGTAGCACATATCATAATATAAGCAGTGCCTAGTGCCTACACCTATACCTGATGCGTTCAGTGCAGGCGGCGATCGTCTGGATAGACAATATGGGGGCGAATGTAAGTTCCTACACGAGACCTAGCAGGTAAACAAGATACATATGTTAGTTCCTACACGATAAAATAAGGTACATATGTAAGTTCCTACACAGTAAAAAGCAGGTACATGTGTAAGTTCCTACACAGTAAAAAGCAGGTACATGTGTAAGTTCCTACACAGTAAAAAGCAGGTACATGTGTAAGTTCCTACACAGTAAAAAGCAGGTACATGTGTAAGTTCCTACACAGTAAAAAGCAGGTACATGTGTAAGTTCCTACACGGTAAAAAAAGGTACATACACCTGTAAGCTCCTACACTAAGTATATTATAAGTTATCAATCTAATATCACTATATCAGTTATATCATATTATAATACTGTCATACATTTTAACCCTTTGTTCTATATAATTCTTTATAATATTTAATATTATCAATTTAATAATTTAAAAAATAATAATTGTAATATAATAATAATTCATCATTTATTGTAAAAAAAAATATTAGTAATGCATTCTATATAATATTTAATAATTTAAAAAATAAATATTACCTATCAATTTAATAATTTTAATATAATAAAACAATAAAAAAAAAATATTATATTTTATGAGGTTTATTTCTGAAGCTCTGAGCTTACAGGTGTATGTACCTTTTTTTACTGTGTAGGAACTTACACATGTACCTGCTTTTTACTGTGTAGGAACTAACATACGTACCTTTTTTTTTTCGTGTAGGAACTTACATATCACATATGTAGGAATTAACGTATGTAATTGTCTACCTGTTACTCTCGTGTAGGAACTTACGATTCCCCCAATATGGCGTGCCGCGTAAACCTGTACCTATATATAAATCTGGGTGATTATTTAATGTAAAACCATTATTTTAAAAGTTTGAAAGTTTTTGAAAATATTTTTACATGATTTTGAGTCGACAAAATTTTTAAAGACAAATATATTTAAAAAAAAAATTGTATTTCATGGTAGATAATCGATTATTTTTAAGTATTATCCTACTTTTTTGAACGACAACTTACATTTTTAATTCCATATTCCCAAACAAAATACTGTCATTCAGTGTACCTATACAAAAATTGAACTTTTCACGAGTTGTTCGTTACCTAGTAATAAGTTATGAGTATTTACACATCATAATATTCGATTTTTATAATTTATTGAATTACTCTGAAAAATACTCTGATTGGCTATGAAGAATTGAAAATATACAATTTCATTCAAAAAAAAAAAATTATAACAATAGAAAACAGTAAAAATCTAAAATATTATTTTGTAACGACTTAAAATTATGTAAAAAATGATTTTCAAAAAAGTCAATAGCTTTTTAAATAATGAATTTTTTTAATAGATTAATCATATGCATAGTATAAATTTATTGCCCGCGCCAAACTAACAGAGCCACCATAATACCATATAACATATTTATATATATTATAATATGTAAATAGTATATAAATTATAAAATATATTCGTAGGTAATGTAATTTATTTCTATTCATGTTACTGCAACTTACCCAACCTAAAATAATGAGTAGATAGATTAACTCCCAATATCTCCTCGCATCTTTAATTACTTGCCAATCTGTTTGGTGCATGTTAAATATGGCACAAAATACATATTTTTAAGTAGTTTTTATAATAATTTAAACCATCAAAATGGGTTTGATTTACATCGATTACTTTATTTAAATTTATTTTGAATATTGTTTATTATGTTGTTTAACGTTATTCTCATAGGAAACACAAAAGTAAATCAAGTATAATATTATTTAAAAATACCTAGTTTTAAAAAAAATATCTTTTAAAGCATAAAAATGTCCAAGAAAGTGTTTAAAACCTTTCAAATGATATGGTACAAAACACGTTGAGAGTAATTTTAAGTCTATGACATATCTATTTTTGCCATGGTTAATTTCAGTAAAGCCATAAAATATAAATTTCAAAATGTGTATACCCTTTATTCTTTGCTGGAGTTAAAAGTTTATACCGTCAAATAAGAAACACCCTTCGGAAAAATAAAAATTAATTGAAAACAAAAAATGGATCTTTATACTCTTTATAAGGGGTCACCAAATGGCGGGCCGTTGACAAACTTTATCCGTCCCACAGACAAGAAAAAAAACCCGTTAATATTGTACGTTCTAGACTTCTAGTGTTGTAATTTATCATATTAATTGTTCATTGATTTTTACCGACATCTGCAATGTTGATGGCTCGCGAACTATTTCCAGATTTCTAAAGTGGCCCTTCAAAATGTCGATTGGTGACCCCTGCTCTGTAATTTAAGCAGGAAAAATGATCATTGTTTCAAAGTTCAAAAAATCGTCGTATATTGGACTTGCAGGAGAGTTGGTCAAACTTATAACACTAGGTAACATTTTTAAAGCTAAAGACGTAACCCCGCGGTACCCGAGAGAGTGGGTGTTTCCGTTTGAGGAAAAACTCACAAGTTGGTACCCCACAACAACTGCACATGCGCGCAATTCAAATGTTTATAAAAGAATTATAAAAGCTTCTTAGAAGTACTCATGTATTTTTATGTCCCATCGTGTACAAAGATAGAAGAAAATATATAGCAGAACGGAAATTGATTTAATACTCGAGGAGATGAACGGCGAGTGTTTCCTATTACCTCGAACCCGCACCGTATACATAAATATACTGTACCGCGCGATGTGTGCACAGTGCACACTGTTATATTGCAACACGGAGAGACATACATAATAGGCATGTGACAAAAACACTATAAATCCGATGTGACCTTTTTTCACGCGGCGGCGGACACTATGTGGGAATAATATAATAATGACTGGGGAAAAGAATGAAAAAAAAAGACAGGTGCGTTCAGTTCTCTGGCGAGGATAAACTCTGTGCGCGTATTGGATCGGCGTGAATGCAATCGGTGATCGCGATCGACGATGTACGGTATCGCATATAGGCGGCCTTTATGACATTTGTCAACAATTTAGGTACACACATCGATCCGTATACGAACTACGCGCTGTGTCTCAGGTTCGAGATTCGGGCAGGAGATAAACGAGTTAAGGCCATAAAATATTGCTGACAATATATTATCATATTATGTTATTATAATATTATCTTATAAATGTGTGGTATGTCAATATAATATTTTGATCGTCAGCCGATAATATTACAGTATACAATATAATTTATTACGATAATACGTGGATCGAAGCGTTTAATATTCATAAATATTATTATAGTTTTTTTTTTTTTTTTTGATACCTATTTGCAGAAGCGGGCATTTACTAATTCAAAAGTTCAAGTTAAATGAAAAAGTTTTTAAAAAGCGGTTTAACTTACCAGCTAGTTATAGTTCATCTTCTAACCAACTTAATAACTTTCTTATAGGTAGTTTAATTAACTGCAAATCAATAACTTAGATATTTTCAGTTGATTTAAAAAGAAAACATCGAGTTGAAATAAAAAATATTTTTGAAACTCTTGGTTTCAAAGGTTTTATAAATTCACTACAGCATAAGTACTTACATGAATTTAATTAAAAAATAATCTAATACTATAGGTATAATGATTGTATATAGTAAAATTATTAGTACTAATAACATTGTAGTTAGGTACATATACCCACGTACTAACTTAAAAAGTAAATTAACTTTTAGATTCTGAGCGGAGCGATGAATGTATTAATTTTACAATGATTTGTGTTTTTTTTTTTTAATTTTATTTTCGTGTCTGTCATCACCTTTTAGGACAGTAAAAATATTTCGATTTTCTTCAATAGTACTTTTTCTGATAGGAAAGTGAATCTAGTTGGTACTTTGGGGGGTCAAAAGTGAAAAATTCCCAGTAGTTTTCAAAAGCGCCGTGAAAAACAAATGAAAAATTAAGGGAAAAACGGGAATTATTACGGAAAACCAATTTTCGACAAAATCGATTTTGGTTTTTGGTATAACTCTAAAAGAAATGACCGTTGATACATGAAATTTTGACCGAATATTTATATAAGCATTTTCTACACACCATAGCATTTTCAAAATAATCTGACTTATTTTGAGCTGTTAACGGACATTTTCAGATTCCAATTTTTTTAGTTTTTTTTTCTATAAATGCCAATAAAATTGTATTTGTTGGGTAAAAAATAATTGAAAATGTAATAGTAGGCTTCTAATATATAGATTCAAAGGCAGATGAAAAATATTAAAAATCCGTAGTCACAAATTTCTTTTATAAGCATTTTGCTCAAATTTTGACAAAATACGTAAAAATTACGAAACTTTGCAATTTATTTAGAAATTTATAAAAATTTTCTGAATGTGTATATTAGCATTTTCTATACACCATTTAATTTTGAATATATTTTGACTGTTTTTGAGCTTTTTACGGACCATTTCAATTTTCAATTTTTTTAGTTTTTTTTTTTATATAAATACCAATAAATTTTTATTTGTTGGACAAAAAATAATGAAAATTTAATACAAGGCTCCTGATATATTGTTAAAATAGCAATTGAAAAATATTAAAAATACATAGGCACTCATTTTTTTTATAAGCATTTAAAGTTCGAATTTTGACAAAATTCATCAAAATCTCGAAAATTATCAATCATTGTAATTAAACAATTATAAAATGGTCAGTTTTTATAACTAAGGATTGAAAATTTTAAATAAAGTTTCTAATAAATAGTACATACTGTTAACAAAAAATCTAAAAAATATATAAACACGGTTATTTTTTACAGGCATTTTAAGTTCAAATGTGGATGAAATTACATATTAAAATCAATTTTAATGAGTAAAAGTATATATTATAATATTTTTACAGCATCACTGATAATTTTTAGGTTAATAATTAAATAATATGAATAATATTAATTCAACACTTAGCAGCTACTGTAAAATAACAATATCAATATAATTAAAAATATCCTAGACTGACATACCGTCTCCGCTCAGAATTGTTTTTCGTATACAATAATATTATATCATTGAATTCAAATTTAATACCATCCATTATATAGTGATCTACTTGTAACCTACTGTACAGCAGAGCGACATCCATTTGACCCTCTTTTTTAAATTAAGTTAGTTTACTACTTTTTTCCATATTAACTTTAAACTTGGTGAGTTTAATTATTTAATATTTGTTGACGTTAATACTTGCCCACCTTTGCCTAATCGTGTATAATATCGGAACCTATTACCTATACCCATAAATATAATGTCGAACATATCATCGATATGTGTAACTGTAATATTTTTTAAGTATATATAATATGATTTAAAATATTATAATATATTAATATCGTTGTTATATGGTTTTTAAATGATTACAGGTACTTGAGTACCTTTTTTTGTCGAATCATTGAGCACACTTAAAATTTCACAAATAGCTCACCGTTGCCCAAAAAAACTAACACGATTGAACACAATATTACATTCAACCAATTTTGTTTGTATAATTTTTATTTATACTATTATAGTCATCCCTTTTTATTGAACAAAGACAAGTCACAACTCAAACTGTATTGGTTTGAAAAGTGTTTTTACTTAAATTTCTGATACCTATCAGCTAGAATCTCCAATCAGAGATGAAAAAATTACCCCATTAGTTGTAACCGTTTATGAGTTGCAAGCTACAGCGTTTCCGAAATGTATATAACTAGTGTGACAGTGACACTATAGTTACAGACCATAGTAACTAGTCAATAACTTAGTTACATTTAAAGTTATAAGAGTATTAATAAATTAGTTTTGTTTATTTATTTAAAAAAACAATGACACTATCAAGTATTTGTTTGTATGCGGGGCTTATGAGAAAAATGTATTATCAAAATTTAAAAGTATCGACATTGAAATTAATTAATACATTTGTCACAAAATATTACAAAATATAATAACTTTACTAATATATATGGCAAGAGCATATATTACATATATACATTTTACGAACATAAAATTGGTAGCAAACTATATAGTCTATAAATTATAATTTATCTATATATATTATGATATTGACATGAAATATAGATAACAGTGTTGCCTAGTAATAGTACCTATATAGTCAGTGGAACCTATAACCCAAGAGTTGCGACCACCCACCCTTTTTTTCGGTGTCCCTATAAAAAGTATGTAGCCATGTATGTTGCAAAAAGTTGTGAGTAATGAGAAATAATTGTTGACCCTCTCCCAATTTAATTTTAGTACGGCGCCACTGGATAACACCCTTAAACAGGGACAGTAACCTATATACACCAATATAACAAACCCTTTATATTATAAAATTGGCAACGAATAAGGAACAAAAAAAATTAAAAGCATACTCAAATGTTACACTACACTGAAAATGGGATATTTAGATCTACTCCATTGGCGAAAATTAGAGAGTGCTTGTGGTGGGATAAACTCCCCACAAAAAATTTTAAATATCATCAAAAAGAATTATTTATAAAAAATTGTTTTAAGTTGTTATTTGGCTCATTTTGTGTATAGAAATATCTTAGCTCTCTCCCACCCCAAAAAAATTCTATCAAATCTCCATCGATTTTTCACTGAAATAGATTGACACTGGCTTCTAGAGTACCTAGATGAGTATATAGGCGTATAGCTATAGATACATGCCACATAGAATTTCAGTGTTAATAAATAATATACTGTTGGTCACTTGATCATATACAATAGACTACACATTTTTGCACCAGAGTGAATAACAGAAGACGTACCTAGGTAATATGTTATTATTATTCATACACTTGATGATGCCCACCATGGCACCATTTCATTTATAGAAAATTATACATCCTTAATATCAGAGAAAAATTCCATTGTCAAACAAATAATACAATGTGTTTACTTATACAATTTTCCTTCAAATCTATTCATGTAAATTTATAATCATCCATTATTCCTGATCCCTTTGTCTTCAATAGACACTATAGTTCTGTTTAATTCCATCGCATTTGAAAAGTTGTACAATCGTTTATTATCACTGACAAATGAATTCTAAGTAACTAAATGGTAAATATAATCATATTCTTATCAAGCAAATCTGCTTTAAACAATCACAATTCATAACTCCCCATTCGTTGAATGCGTATTTAATAAGTTTTTTTTTTAAATACCACTAGCTCAATTAAAAATAATTAAACATGTATAATAGGCACACAGTAATGTTATATAGTGTACTTGATGAAAAAAAATGAGGGTATAAATAAGTGGGCTAATTAATACAAACCGTATTATTGCGTTTATTTAAAGTTTAAAGCTATATATTGATGGCGTTGGTATAATTGTTTATAATTTCACTGCAAGACTTTTAATTCGTTAAATTTTTCCGTATAATTTAATCGTAAATGCCATGATTTCCAGACGGGCAGAAGAGGACGACTCGCAGCGCAATTGTGCAGTGGAATGTATACACATCAGCTGCAGGCACTCGAAACTGTAGCGACCAATCAGCATCGAAACGGTATAATGTACACACGTGAGTGTGTGTGTGTGTGTAAATACATATAACATTTACATTATACGTGCATAAAACGAGGGTATAATAATTCAAAAGAAAAATAAGCTTTTTCGAGACGTTCCGCTGCCGCGCTATTATTGCAGCGTTCGGTGGTTCCGCACTCGAAGACAGACTATACCTACATACACGTTCCACTTGTAAAAACGTGTCTCGACGTTACAAAACCAAATGCACTCAATGCATATACACATAATGTGACGTGTACCAACACAATAGCTAAACTACGTATAAGTATAATATAGAAACTACAAAAATGTATTAAAATAATTTCTAATTATATTATATAATAATAGCCGCCAAAGACTCGATTCATCGAAAACGCATTCGACGGTAATACACCTGGTATGTAAAGGTATAAGATGCGTGCTGATAAGATAGGTACTGGTTATTGGTATAGACACTATAGACATATTATCATGTGCAGGATTACAACACTGTACGCGCTGATGACCGGGATTTCCGCAGGACAATATTCGAAACGCTAATAGAATAAATGGAAAAAAGAAGAGAGTAAGTGCAGGGGGTGGAGTATGTCAGCGGTTTTGAAAGTTTGTCCATCATCCCTTCTCGGACAGGATAGTGTATTATTACAGTAATGGATTTGAATGCAATGATCGCATCCGATAAAAACGATTCTGAGCGGTGTATCAGTGATTTATCTATAATGCATTTATAATTTTACAAGTTTTTTTAAAAATTGTATTCGTTTCTATGGTGACCAATCGCTCCACTCAGAATTTAAAATTACGTAGGTAAAGTATGAGAACGAGAAAAACGAAATGATTTTTTTTTTAAATCATTCGGCTCGCGGTCGGAAAATACGTAGGTGCCTATACCTAAGTACGTACGCAGGCGCCACTCGGAGATAACCACGCCATTGATGTGAAACCGAATAAAACGATACATCGCCCCGCGAGTCGTCAGAACTATAATATATTTTAATATGTCTATATACGTACACAC
Source organism: Nasonovia ribisnigri (assembly GCA_027563435.1). Taxonomy (NCBI): domain Eukaryota; kingdom Metazoa; phylum Arthropoda; class Insecta; order Hemiptera; family Aphididae; genus Nasonovia; species Nasonovia ribisnigri. The sequence continues at coordinate 414,746 of JANEHU010001070.1, forward strand.
AATCGATATAATAATATACGCACGTGTGTGTGCGTGCGTCTCGTTCTGTCTCTTTCAATACACAAAGTGTGCTTGTGTGTGAACGTATACATATATATATACACAATATTGTCAAACGGTGGCGGTGGTGGTGGGGTGATGGGAAAAAAAGTAGGAAAAAATAAAACGAACCGGCAAAGAGGAGAAAAAAGTAAATAAATAACAGACGCGCACAAATGGAAAAAAGCTTTTTGTTAACGAAACCGAATCACCGAGTTTCTTTTTTCTCTCTCTCACTCGCTATTTTTCTTTCTACAATCCCTTCGCATATATTATAAACGTACGCATTTGTAGTAGTCATATGTATGTACACATATATATACACATACATAGCGGTAATGGTATAGTGCCGTAGCGATGGCAGTGGTAGTATTGTAGCGGTAGTGGTATAGTGGTACACGGTATTCGTGTGTATACATACGCACACGCGAAGAGCGGGTGGCGCTGAAAAATAATCAAACGCGGTGAAGGACTTTCGGGGGTGGCGCGGGGGACGACGGCGGTGGGCGTTGGGTGTGGGGGAGGCGAGCATTGTGCGCCCGCGGCATGTCCGAGTGCATAATATATAATGGAATATGAGTGCTTTTTGTGCGCGAGGCCCCACCCCTGCTCCTTTCCCGTTGTATATATTATAAAGCTCCAAGAGAAAGAGAGAGAGAGAGATAGAGAGTGAGAAAGAGACTCTTGCCAGGTTATTTTTCCACCTCTCTTCGTCGCGATACACATACGTCGTACATAGCTTGTATTATATAATATAAGGTACCTATATATATATATATATATTACACGTATATATGGGTGTATGGGAAAACTTTTTATTCCTGTGAGCGCGTATATATAGCGTAGACGGTCCGGGGACCTATCCCATGCACTATATTGTCGTAAGAAAAAAGATCGAGAGAGAGAGTGAGAGAGAGAGAGAGAAGAACAACCCTCTCCGACGGCCGATGACGACGGTCCGTCCGCCGCGCCCATTTTTAATAATAATTTATATTATATTATATACCCGAATCATTGCGGTGGTCGCCGCCGAGCTTTCGCCGTCTCTCGTCCATCGTCCGCCGCCGCCACTGACGATAATACAATAAATATGTATACATACTTATTGCTACATATATGTTGCGTGTGTGTGGTGTATTGTGTATAATATGTTACGTACATTAATAACCGTTCACGGGGGCGGTGCGTACTCTGCAGACATAATATAGTGTACCTTTATGTATATAATATAATATATTGTATCCCGTTATCTATTATTCCCATATAGTGTACATAACAATATTATTATATCCACGACCACATCCAATCCAAATATTATACGGCCGAGATCTGCTTAAGTAGGTTTAGACCGTCGACTGCGATGCGAGCGAGACGTGTTTCGATATTATATTATAGTACCTAATATGGGCATTTCAAATTTGGAGACAATAACATATTTTAACACCAACAAATATTACAAACTCGTCACTAGCATTCCGCCATGGTCGAATTGGAAAAATATAAAAACATAGAGGGATGCCTCTGTTTATACGTTTAAAAAAAGACGTAAAACAATAAACGTTGTTAAATAGTAAAGAAGCGGGGGTGGGCTACGTCTCACACACCATTCGACCAAATATCCCTCTTTTCATTATACAAAAAAAATATTTATAAATATAAGCGGAGGTAAATTTATTATTAACTATATCTATAGGTTAAAATACATATTATAATAAATTACAAATAATAAAATATAAATATTGTGTAGTCAGTTTTTATTTTGTCTTCAAATTTTTTCCTATATTTTGTTTTTGATTTATTTCAAATTTATGGAACATCAAACTATCATTGTTTTGTCAGTTTAAACCTGTATTAATATTACATATGATGATAATATATATTATACTTAAACTGGAAGGCCGGAAAATCTTACAAAGGGCGCGCACGTGAGACCGTTAATAATATAATATAATTATATAATATGTTGGGATTCGCATATCGCTCATTCGATTGTACCCATACAATACGTCGCTGAGAACTCGTCACGTACCTACGTGTACAATAATATAATGTCTTAGGTTCGTCGTTTCGACAATAGCCGTTTTGTCTATCCGGTTAAATAATATGAAATGCAAGAATGAAAAGAGGATTTAAGTCGGTCTCGGATTCAGTTACCCAAATGGTATTATGCGTACCAAATCCAAATATATATTACTTCAGCTATAGACGGATTTAGATTAGTCGTTATGTTACGTCTGCACCTGCGCAAATCAAATAAATAATAATAATAACAAAATAATATAAAGATTACACTATATAACCAAAAAAAAAACGCACACTGCAATATCTATTTATTTACTTGTTTGATTGATGACTATGAAACGCAACGTAATACACATTACACACTACGTTTTGTTTACATAATAATATAATATAAAATGTACACGATTATACTAAATTTACTGAATACATATTTTGTTATTATTCGTATATAAATATAGAACTGTAGAATCATTTTCAACGACATAGTTTGACCATAATCTGGTGATTAAATATGCTAAAAAATATTTTGTTTTTTATATAATAAATATCCAGTCAATATCTATAATAAGAAAATAATTGTATTATTAATTTGTATTGATAGTGCCTAATTTATTGGCTTTATAATTTGTGTCGAATCCAATTGGTTTACAAAATAGTTTTGGGACGTACTTACTGAAAATGGTTTGTATTTTTGAATATTGTTATAAACTTGGTACATTTTCATTAGGTACCTAATTAAACTAAAACTTAAAATTTACTAAATATTTTCATAAATCTATAAACTACCATTTTTTTTCCATTGTACTTTATTATTTTTCGTTTGCTAAAATAGGGAGCTATAGATAGGTACTACTTAGTAGTGATGTAATAACTAATTATACTATAGATTATGGAATTGATATTTAAGAATTTATACAATATTAAAATGTACATAGTTATTAGTTTATTATGGAATATAAACTTTATGCGAATAATTAATATTATAAAAATAATTTAACTTTATTGTGTCACAATGAAATTGTAATTTTAACATATTATTCAAATAAGTAAAATAAAATGAATTGGTTTTTGAAACGAATTTACTGAAACATGTCATACAAAAAAAACAAGTACCTACCTATCATTTTGTATTTATGTGATACATTACAATCGTATTGTTAAAAAAAACATGTACAGCCATTGAATTTCAGTAGTCAGTACAGTATTTTAGTCATAGGTACTGCAAATTATATAAAAATAAACCAAATTATTATGAACATTATTTTTCAAAAGTATTATAATAATTTATTTCTAGTGCATATTGCATATTACGATAAACATCAAAAATATATATAACAAATACGACTCGTAATTTCAATAATTGATAATACCTACTCATTATAAAGAATTAAAAAATGTTTACACAATAATAATAAATTATGTACTATGTTAAAATTAAATATGAATAGGTATTCTAGAGGTGTATTTGTTATAAATTATACCTATAATATACCAGCAACAGAAAAAAATGAACTTATATGAAATAACTGTTGTCTGTCTGCTATGTATAACATCAAAGACTAGTAGGTAAGTAACCAAAAACTATAGATAGATACAAGTGAACTTTTTAATATTTGGTTTGTTAAGATGTTTTAATATAACTTTATAGAATACATAATCTACATAACCAGATCGTTAAAAAAAAGTTTAACTTTTGACTTGCAGTAATTCATAAAAATAACATAAAAATAAAAGAACAAAAAAAATCTTAATGTGTAGAAAGTACCAGGTACTTTATTTGACACATTTTCCTGAATACATGGAAGAAAATTTGGGAACTGATTAAGGAAATATCTGTTGTTATGTGGACTTGTTGGATTAATAATATTTAATTTGGCAATATGTAATTATTTGTTGATTTTTATTTTACCTTAGGTCGTTTTTATCATAGTTTTTATGTCACCGTTTGTTTTATTTATTAGTTATTACTTATTAGTTATTAACATCAAATATTTTGGGGTGTATCAATAGAATCGGCAATATCCTAGACGGCGTTATATCACCTTCTGGCGGCTAAACCTTTGATATATAAAAATATCTGAACTATAATGAGCTCCTTTCCGCCGTGGTAAGGTGTCTTTACTTTACAGAGAAAAGCTTATTTTAGGACTTGTGATATCAGGATCTGGATCCCTAGTTACACATTACTTAATCAAACATAATTCCAGGATATAAACTCACATTTGCAACAAATAATCGAAGATTTGGACAGTCTACATACTTAAAAAATAATATAAATAACTAGAACGTGATTGACAAGGCTGGGCAAGTTAACTATTTTTGTTTAAAGTTTAAAGTTAAAAGTTACTTAGAAGTTACTGATAAAAATCAGTGATATTTTGTTCATATAAAATTTATAATATTATACCTACCTTTTTTTAAAGCTAACAAATAACATTGCAATTTAATAAAATAATGGATATATTAAAATTAATTACTATAGATACTTTTACTTTTACAAATATAATATATACTTTAATAAATTACAAAATCCAACAAAATAATTTTTTAAATTACGTATAATGGTCCAAAATTTACAACTATACTAAATATAATAATAATCAAATTCATTATTAGAATATAATTAATTGGTTAAATAGCTCACAGCTCCACAGAACGTAATTTAAAAACAAAATTATGAAAAATAATTATGACGACACGTGACACAATAGACAGACTTTTTAATTATGACTTTATGTACACTATTAAAATGTATACATAGATACGTTGTACCTAAATAGTCTTTGCAAAAGAACTTCAAACTTAGTTTTTTGCTTATTACGGCCCGGACATATCGGGTGACTTATTATTAAAATAAAAATTTACCCACGTCTCATAATGTTGGTAAATAGCTTGTTCATATTTTATTTAATTATGTAAATAGTAAATACAATGAACTGAGCTACTAAGGGTTTACATTATTTCCAGCGACGGACCAAGTTATTGCTGTAATTCCATGAATTAATAAAAATATAATAATAAGTAATAAGTAATAATATTAATAATGATTAATGAGTATACTGAGTAATGAGTATACAAACTTGTTTGGGATAGTCACTGACTAAATAGTTATTTTTCTCATTTATTAATGATGCAGTTACCCTTATAACATTTCTGTAAGTAATATAGGTGTATAAAATATATTCTGTTCCATTATTAGAAATTATTATTTATCAATTAATATATTTAATGTTTCGGATTGCTATTATTTTTTTTTTTAATTAATATTTACAAAATGTAATCTGTGGTTTAGGACTAAAATTAAATTAACGTGACAATAAAAATAATTAACTCATAAGTTACCGAACAACATAGAAAAAATATGTAACTTGTTAAGTTAGAACTATATTAACAGTCAAAAAGGCCGGGACCCTATTGTACACAATTTATAGAAGCCCCTGAACATCAAAACCCCACCACTAAGTCACACCGCAATATACACGAGAGACTTCAATAGCCTCCATATTACACGAATAACAACCAGAATGGTTACTACATTTACTAATACTGCACTCCAAAAATCAGAAACAATTGATTTTTGATACTAAAAAGAAAAGCAAGTTCCACTCAGGAAGATAGAATAGGGGTTGTAACGTCAGGGAATTTTGACCCTCTTTTTACTAAACAATCCCCAAACACCAAGCCCAAAATGAGCAATTATTAATATTATTATTAAATAAGGTTACGTAATAAATACGTGCAATATTTCCATAGTCAACTAGGTTATGCAATAAGTTCCCTCTGACCCTCTCCCAACAGCCGTGTTCACCGTCTCAAGTCGTGGTTTCTGTCCGCCGTCACCGTCGTTGTCGTTGTCGTCAACGTCGGCACGCTCTGACAGAGCAACCGGTTTCCCAAGTTAATTAAATATTGTACAAAAGCTCACTAAACAACGACACTGTCAACTCCCTCTATCATCAAACTTTCTCGCCGTCGACGACCACTGACCGAGCTCCACCAATCGACGACACCAATTCACTAGATGACGTTTACGACGTCACGTCTGTACCTGCACACCGTCTCAAACACGCACACTACCAAACCTCGTGGACGTCTGGCGCTTTCCGTCACACATTTCTACCACCGTATCAGCGAAAGCCATGATGGGCTAAGAGTACCGCCGTGGGCCCTTAACGGGCGAAGCCAACATGACTGTTTCCCGTTTCGGCAGCTCAAGACTATATGTCATCGTAATTTCAGTTGTAATGTATTATTTTTCTCAAAATCCCCCCCCCCCCCCGTTATAAAACTGTTAACCTCCGTGATTTAAGCCGGCGGTAACCCTGTGGTAAGAGTGTTATGAATGCCATGTAACACTCGGAATCTCGTAGGCCGTGAACTATAAAAAATATTACGTCTTGCGACGGCAGAAAAATTATTGTTAAAATATTATTTTCCCTCTTTAAAAAATTATACTTGTTGCGACAAGCCTAAAAAAAAAACCATAATTTTATCATACTTAATGTATGAAAGTTACTTTATTACTTAAGTTACCAAACTTAAATTATTCTAATTCACGTTATATCCACCTCTCAATATTATAATTCTAATATAGTTAATGTAAATTAAAATATATTACTTGTCTTGCGACATTTCACAATAACTCCTTTAACCTGGGTCAACAGTGCACTCATTACGAAAATAGGCTCCGGTTGAATGATTGCAGTATTCGTTTAATATCTAGAACATTGAAGTTTACTTCGAATCAATGGCTACCGAGGTGTAAGATCCTTCGACGCAAGAAAACTCATATAAACGAATGGAAGAAATGCATTCTGGTAACATCCTTTCCGATTGGTTTGATTCTTATAGTGCTCAACTTATAATGGTCACGAGGAAAACTCTTACGAAGAACAGTGGTTGAGCCAAACACATCAAACTTAACTCTCCAATAACATGCCTGGAAGAAAAAATCTTCCATAAAAATTAAAATAAATTTCGTATTTAAAATGAGCTTTAATATTATTGATAATACCATAAGATTTATAAAAAAAAGAAGCATGCAAATATCAGAGTCTGAGAGTAGATTTATTGTACAATTTTATCTGAAAAAGGTAATAAGCCGTTATCAACTGTCCATGAATTGTATAAAATATATAGTAATATTACGTACCTACATTCTAAAGCCTATAATTGAGTATTTAATCATTCCGGAGCCCGAGTGACCTTTAAAAATCGATTGATTTATATGAAACTTTAAATTATTAGTACGTATTATTCAAACATGATGAGGCGTAAAAAACATTATATCTACCACTTAGTGCGTACAATGTACAATGTACATTGTACATACTAACACTAAACCACTCAATTTAATAAAAACAATATTCTTTTTGAAACAGCAGCTCGTGGTATTTAGAATTGCGGTATAACATTTCATAATGTTTTTAAAAATTACACACGAAAAAATTAATAAAAACACGATTATATTGCTCATCGCGTACGGACAACCCCAGAACTTCTGTTCCGGTTGTTACCAACAATTTTCCGGTAATACTGTCGTAGTAAGGGAAAATAAAACATACAAATACCAAAACCACCCTCTTTCTGCGTGATAGATCGTTATAATGAAATAACGATTTCGTTTTTAATTTCGTGACGCGCAGATTTTCATGAATGGACATGTTAGTCGCCGTCGCCACCACCCCCAACCGCACAAAGCTCGGGCTGTCGGTGGAGGTACATATATATATATAGTCATTCTTCAGCGCACGCGGAATACCGTTGTCGGGGATGCGTTTCCAACAATGACACGAATGATAATGATTATTACAATAATAATAAGCAGCTTATTTATAGTAATAATATAATATCGCGTTATGTCGTCATGTGGGCTACAGTGAGGGATAGTGTATGTATGATAATTATATTAAACACATAATGTAAATGGGAAGCTTGAACTGATGAGGACGAAACGACGAGAGGGAGAGAGAGAGAGAACGAAAGAGAGCAGAGACTGGTATTTAAAAATTCTTTATTCCCGTGCACCGTCATTGTGTGCGGCATGCCACTAAAGTATCCACCTCGAACAGGCACACACACACGCGTTGGTATAAAATATTATTATATTATTTATATTGTGTAGACGTCGTTCATCATCACGAGCGGGCCCATATAAAAACCACTGTTTGCGAGGGGCGGGTATATTTTTTTATTTAAAGCTGTGCGATGACAAAACAAAACCAAAAAACGTCTTGCGTAAATCGGAGGGTTGTGTGGGCTCGCGCGCGCCCTCATCGAGTAAGCTGATGACGTCACGGTGCGATTCACGGCCAGGATAATTATTATTATTAATGTAATGTTATATAATATAACCTATATACAGGTACCTAGGTATAATTATTGTATTTGGGAACAATGGGAACGTGGTCACAATAATACACACGTCTACAGGGTTGTATATTGGTTGTTATCATGTTAAGTTTGAAATACTGTAATTTTGAGAAATTGTAGATACATTACCATATTAGTAAGTAGTTACTAGGAACTCAATTTTAGTTTCTTATCATTCTTAATATACCTCTGTGGCAAGTCAATACATTATATTTTAAACGCCGATCTTTCAACAGTAGTTTTGAATTTCTATGAAAATCGTGTTTAAAAAAATAAATTTCTAAAAAGAATTCTTTCGTACAAATCAATTTTTACATTTTTAAAAATAGCTATTTCTTTTATTTTACTTTTTCGAATAATTTTTTTACAAAAAGTATATTCAAATTGAGTAAAAATGATAAGTCTCATTTTTGATGTTTGGTTGTAAAACCAAAAATAATAATTAATATAAAAGAAAAATTAATTGTTTTGAATTATAATAGTTCTGATGTATCAGTTTTCAAAAATTGAACTTTATTTTAAATATTGCTCTAAAATAAACTCAACTATATTAGTAAAATATTTTTTTACGGACTATTATCAAAAATTTTAAATCCACATTACAATGAGATTGTTTTAAACAAATACGATTTGTTTTAGATTTTTGGTATCATATAATAACTACTCTTACTTTATTATTCTTACTAATATAAAAAGCTTAACACCACCTACCTTAACTAGGTACAATATTACTCGTTTTTATTGATTTGTTTTTTTAACTTATTGAAGAAACACTTTGGTTGAGAAATTTGATGAGATTGATTTTTTTTCGTTTTGTTGATTTTTTTTTAAATGTAATAGGTCAAATGTGATTTTTTTCTAAAGATAACTGTTAGAAAAAATTAGTTTTAAAATAAATTGATTTTCCTCGGAGATGGGTACTTTATTTGCGGATTTGTGGATTTTTAAGTATAATACTACCTAGTATTTAATATACAGTGAAACTTCCATATTATATCAAGTCTCATGGGCAACAAATAAAATTACAGAGAATTTCGTTAAACAGAATTAAATAAACTTGGTCTAATTTGGTTTGATTCATAAAAATATATCGTTAAACAGAAAATATTTTTAAATGGAAGTTCATTACATGGATGATTCACTGTATTTTAAGTAATAAGCATCAGACACAACCGCATGTTAAACATGCAACAATAATTTCCGAATTTCAATAGGGCCTCACGTGGGATTAAACTGTTTTATTCATACCTACTATAATATAATAGGGATGACCAAATCGGTGCTCAATCACTAATTTAATAATAGGTAGATATTATTCCTTTTCCCGCTTTTCATATTATTTTTCATTATATTGTGCGGCTCGCGACACTCTTATCGCTAAACACCCCTATATATTATATATTATACCTACTGACAACTGCATTAAATATAACATAATTACGTACCACGAGCGACGAGCCTCGTACTAGCTAATGTACTCGGGTTTTATGATATCACACTAGACTGCACCAGCTTTGGTCATGTTAGTCGTGGTCATTACAAGAATAAAATAAACGTATACGCCCGCGAAAACAAAGACTGCGTTGTAATGCAAATACTTAACAAAACATATTATTAACCTTTTGTAGGTAATGGCCAATGGAGGTTATGAATATTTCAAAAGATGTTCTAAATTTGTTATTGTCTGTCTCGAAACGCATTTGAAGGCTAAAATTACGGTGGAAACACACACAATACAATTTGTATTGGCCGACTGAAAGCGATGGTTTTATTTTGTATTTGTTCTTTTGACGAGTGGCGTCATAACATTGACACCGTGTGCAATATGTGTATTTCCAAGTATCGTTTATGGCGTGAAGACCATTAATTTTCTCATTGGGCTTTGCAGTAAAAAAAACTAGGTACGTGCGAATTACGTCCAACCCAAGAAATTTGTTTATTCCGCCGGAAGTATATTACATATAATATCTAATCGGATGAAAGCATAGGTTTGGTAATCGAAATTATTGTTTCATAAATTATAGTGTAATTATACAAGTCCGTTATATTTTGAATATTGTAACCTACACTTATTGTGATTATTAATCGTGTATTAATACGTTTGAATCAAAATAAATATTGATCACTATTTACACAAGTCAAACGAATTAATAAGCTACTATGAAATATTAATATATTGTATAATATGTATTAATATGTGAGGTGTGCCATATTATTTTCTATATTATGATATCGACACTAGTAACATACTTTTGGCTTCTATTTCGAAAACGATTAAATTAAAAGTACCAACATAATAAAAATAAATAACAAATATTGTATGAGAAGTTAATTTATTCTTGCTTATTCATATTTATGTTGTTAAATTATTATTTTGATTACATTTTTTTTCTTTCTTTGGTGTAATGTTGTAAATGTGTAATAACTAATAAGTCTTCATAAATCCATAAGTGTAACTATAAAAATGAGAGAGTAAAATATATTTCATTAAATATTAAAATACAACGGAAAACAGAATTTCTTACCAATACGATATCATGTAATATCGAAATTTGAACGAGTATAGCTAATTGGTTACATCAAGAGAAGCATTTTAAAATGGAGACTATAGTTGACATAGCAACGTTAACCCCGCTAACCTAACCTAACCTGGGAGATCTGCCATAAACGGTTTAAAAATGTTCCCCATACTAATTTATAATTTGACGGGAAATGATTTAAAGATGATAAGTGTCAATCCCGTTACGCTCGTTGAGAGGAAATGAAGGCGCTGTATATCACTATTAGCCGGGTTCTCATGTACAAGAGATACAAATGAGTCTGAAAACGGAGCCCAAGACAAAAATATATCACCATTCAATTTGGGTAACTCAGTTTTCGGTAATACCCTTAGTGTCGGTGCAGCTATCGTACTCGAATAAGAACCTTTTTATTTATTATAGATGTACGATATGTTTTACTTTAAAATACATTATTTCAGTGGACTAGGAGCCAGGCTCATCGATGCAGGTGACGGCAGGAACGGACACAGCTGACGAAGAAGTACAGTTATCGGTGGCGACGAGGGACACACATGATGAACTGGTGGTTTGTTTATAATCGAGTTCTGACAACAAAATTACCCTTTTTACAATTATCATTGGCGACGCTACTCGACGACGAAACGATATCTTTTACGAAAAGGTGTGATGACCCAGGGGCACAAACACGCATTTTTTCTTCGGAACGATGGCAACGAACCGAACGCAACAGTTTTTAACGAATTACCAAAAACATGTGTGTTGAGAAAACATGATATGTAAACAGTAATCAATACGAATACCATATCATAACGAAACGTAAGTGCGTCATATTATGTCCGTGCATTCATACATTATTCCTTTAATCAGTTTAATCGATGAAAAAGGGTCCCATTAACCAAAGACGGAGGAGGCCCCCCGGGAAATTCGTGGTTTTCCTGTAGGCCTATGGCCTATCCACACATTTTATTTAATAGCTTACTATTAATGTACCTATACTAAGTTATATATAATATACAAATTATACCGAGTGATTCATTAGGTATTCCAAAAGTATTAATGTTTTTAAAAATATATTTTTTACATGGTTTCAATCCATTACAAAACAACGTTTTAAAAAAAATTATATTTTTAAATATTTTTTATCCTCAATTTTTTTTTTATTTTTTTTAATGACGACATAATATTATAGTTTTTATTTCATCTTCGAAAGCAGAACATTCTTCTGAGTATTTCTAAGCATGAAAATCGAATTTTAGTCTGGTAATTCAAAAACGTATTCTAAAGTCAAGCATCAGCCAGTTTCATTAGTTCCCGGATTGGTGACCACACTATACATAATTAGTTATATAAGCTGTTAGAGCCACGGCGGAGACGACTGATTTTAGCCGCCTCCTGAGGTACAGTAGTGTACACGTTTAATACACACACATACAGTCACAAAATAATTGAAACTTCTGAGGAAGCGATGATTTTAGTCAGCTCCACGGACCAAGACATAATATTATATCGATGCCACAAATCTTCACCAGTTGTGTTCCGTATCCTCCCCACCGTTAAATACCTACAAAAAACTTTTAGGCAAACTACCATAGATGTTGAAGACTTTACTCAATAAAAAACTAAAGAAAACCGAATTTATGATGACGTCGTCGCGTGTCCTACGTGAATTCGACAAATGCGACGAAAAACAAAACAGTTTGTACTTTATCGCATCTGTCGCATCGTATTGCGACGGAACAGCATGATCAAAATAGAAATTGTTGGACTCGTCGAATTTACGTAGGGCACGCTGTGAATAGTTTTTGAGTTATAACTGATAAATATTTAAAGTATAGATGAGCGGAATAGTGGGCAAACAATTTGCGCATACCATTCCACTCCACTTATCTAAACTTTAAATACTTATATAGGTCATAAGCTACTCGTCCTAAATTCAATTTGTATGTATGGAAATACATATAAAAATATTCTGCTTTGTAATATGAAATTAAAACTGTATGTTTTCGTTCAAAAAAGTAATTCATATTTATTTAAAATGTTGTTTTTTAAAAATATTTATACCTTATCATCGTTTCACTCAAATAGATGTATATAATAATAGTTTAAATGACTTATCAGATTACCGAGTTAATTTATTTAAATAACATAAATTACCTACTTCAATCAATTTTCAAGTGAATTTTTCATACACTTACTTATTATTGTCGAACGCAAATCATTGACGTTAGTTACAATATTTCCATGAAATCACTATTAGTGTAATATTATAATAATTTATGTTTACTATATTATTATTTTGTTATGTTAAACTAAAAAACTATATCCAATGATTTAAAAATAATGAATAGTTAGTAGTCATAGTTAGATAATAATATTTGGTTTACCTTCACATTTAACCGAAAATTTAACCTAACAGTAACATATTATATTGTTATTATGTATAGTAGATAGTATAATATTGTATTGTTTAGTGGACAACATACATATTATATTATATGCTTAACACATTAGCATATTGTTTAGCTGAGATGTGTGGGCTTGTTATAAAAAAAATAAAAATAACGTTAGTAAGGTATGGTATATGAACGTATTATTTTTATATACATAATCATAAATTAGTAAGTAGGTACTTATACGCTACGATAATGTCTGTATGCATGTAAGTGCATAATATATAAACGTAGATTCAAGCTTTTGGCACGTAACCTGCCAATAAATAACTATCAAAAGTGGTGCCCGATAATGTAATGCACTGGTTTGTTGTGTTCGCCTGTTTATTCTTTTTATCGTCGAGAATATCATATTATTATCATCAATAATAATAATAATAATAAATCATACCTATAGCAATAAACTTACTAGTCCTGTACAAATATATAGCATTTCACACTGAAAGATGTAAAAATAAAATGTTCAGTTGTACTATTATAATAATAAAGTATAATAATATATTATATGAATGAAAAAAATTCCTATTAGATACATCATAAAGTAATATATTTATATATTATAACAACTAACAAGTTATATTATTATGAAGTACAATACACATTATATAGGTACATATGTGGTAGCGTCGTAGCGAGATGCACTCGTTCTCATTCCCGTTTGTCGATGATAAAAGAAACCGGGGAACTCGTTCTGTTGTATAGTATAGGTGTCGAGATGTCGAGTGCACCTCGACATTGAATAAGTTTCTGTAATGGATGTGTTATTTGAGCGGAGACGGTTTGTCTGCAGTCTAGTATATACATACGTATATAAGGATATTTTATTATAATTATAATAGTTATAATTTATACTACTATTATAATACCTATAGTTCATTCATCTAGATTGAACTGGTCCTTGGTAAAAATCTATATAACTTATAAATGTATATATTACAATAATAGTATACTAGCCTTTATTTAAATAACTTACCTATTAACTTATAAATGTACCTATTGTACCTAGGTACTAAATACCGTGGTAGAACGATGTGAATAGATTTTTCATTGATGGTAAGTATAAATGGCTTAAAATTAATCCAAATGATTTTGAAATGAAGAATAAAAATTTTCAAATTTTTTAACGTAATAGTATTAATAAAGTAATAAAAAAATGTATACATCATTCTATAGCATGATATTAAAATGAGCGCCTGTAACTAAATTACAATATTAAACATGCAGAAATAAAAATATATAGATTTCAGTTGATTATCGGGATACGCACCTATATGCCATTTATGAATTATAATTACTTTTACGGCTTTACGAAACGATGACCGGGTAGGTCGTTTCAGTACAACGGGTTGCTTACAAACTTCTGCGGCAACGCAATATTAACCTGCGGGTCATGTGACGGATGCAATTTATTATGGTACATTAATATATTGCGCTAAATAATCATAATAATAATACGCGTACCTATATAATATATAATACAGCGTAGGTACACGTCGTCGTACAATACTATATAGGTACTGTAGTTATACGCACACCGCGTCGTTATTGTCATAATATAACATTTAACATAATATGGAAACGTCGGAATCGCATTATATCGGCGAACAAATCGTTATAAAACGCGCGACGTGTCGGCCAGACGGTTTGTCGAAACCGGGGAAAAAAAATATAATAAAAACGCCGGCGACAAAAAGCCTCCTCCTCCGTCGCGTCGCATACAGTATGCCCCCTCGTCGGGCCCGACCCTCGGCGATATAATATTGTTTATAAACGGCGGCCGTGCACGTGTCGGTCGTGCGTCGCCGCTTGTGTTTTTTTCTTCCTCTCGGCGGGTCTCTCGCGCTCGGCCTCGGTCTCGCCCGTCCGCGATAATAGTAATATCGCGTACGCGTTGTCGGTCGCAAAAACGGTCTTAAAAAAAAAAAAAAATGGAAAAGGAAAAATGCTAATTGCATTAATGCGCCACCCCCCCCTCGACGACGACGACGAGCAAAATCCCAAATCTCAAATTAAAACCTCCTATAGCGCAAACGCGCGCGCCTAATGTGCCGTAGTTCCGTTTCGCATAATGACCCGGCCGGCTATATACATATGGCGGCGGGACGCGGTGTGCGCGCGCGGCTCCTCCGGTCTCCCAAACGTTTGGCTCTTCCGAACTTCCGGTGGCGGCGCTTTCGTGCACACGAGCGGCTTTTACTGTCGCCCCCGCGCCCGTTTGGTCTGAATGGATGTCGTGTCGTCCGCGGTGTATGTATTAATAATAATAATAATAATAATAATACGACATAATACTGTAATATTGTATACGGAACGACAACGCTGAACGGTCATCGGAGCTTGTGTGGGAGTGTACATAATATTATACGGCATTATTGATATTGACATCCGCCTGCACGCGAACGATGCGATAGTATATAATATTATAATATTTGCCCGTATAACATTATAATAATATATTGTGTACTAACAATGCGATACAATATTGCTGTTTATGAGGCGTCCGGTTCCGATGAATGATGGACCATATTTTATTTGTAAAAGAAAATAACGTATAAAAAACCATTCGAACCTCGTACGGACGATCGTTGTATAGTCATACCTATCAGCAGACATTTTTAACGTAGAAAATATAAAACACAATTTTTTTTTCAACCAATTGCGTCAAGTAAATGCAATCAGCAATAACTAATAACTCGATGTGCTAGGTATGAACGAGTTGATATAGGTATATTTATGTCAATATAAATTTAACTATACTTGACTTAAATTTTTATGGGAGTTTTATTAAATTAGCTTTTAACTTGATTTTTTTTTTATTTATATCAAGTTGATAAATAACGAGTTACTTTGAAGCAGATGTAGGTATGTTAAGATTACTCACGATAATAATAAATATAATAAAATAACTGTTTATGATACATAATAAGAAATTAAAAAATATGTAATTCTTACATATTTTACTTCTTGTTGTTGCCCTGATTGTTTATTAAAAATAATTCATTCTTCATACCATACGGATATTCAAGAACAATAATAACAATATTAATTATGTATGGTTATAATAATATCAATACTAATAAGTTAGTTCTATTCTCGATAGAAAAAAATTTTAAAATAATTTTGTCATAAGTATATCTAATGATATAAAATGCAAGGCTGGGCATTAACACGTTGATAAGTTAAAGTTAACTTAACTTAACTTTTTAACTTAATAAGGTAATTTTTAGATTCTAAGCGGAGTGATGGATGTATTGATTTTACAATGATGTGTGTTTTTTTTTTTATTTAATTTTTTTTTTTTTTGTGTCTGTCATCGCCTTTTAGGACAGTAAAAAAGCTTCGATTTTCTTCAATAGTACATTTTCTGATAGGAAATCTAGTTGGTACTTTGGTAGGGGGTCAAAAGATAAAATTTCCCAATAGTTTTCAAAATCACCGTGAAAAAAAATGAAAATTAAGGGAAAACGGGAATTATTACGGAAAACCAATTTTCGACAAAATCGATTTTGGTTTTTGGTATAACTCTAAAAGAAATGACCGTAGAGACATGAAATTTTGACCGAATGTTTATATAAGCATTTTCTACACACCATATCATTTTCAAAATATTCTGACTTATTTTGAGCTGTTAACGGACATTTTCAGTTTCTAATTTTTTTAGTTTTTTTTCTATATAATTTTATTTGTTGGGTAAAAAATCTTTAAAATTTAATAGTAGGCTTCTAATATATAGTTTCAAAGGCAGATAAAAAATATTAAAAATCCGTAGTTACAATTTTTTTTTAAAATAAGTTCAAATTTTGAAAAATACGTAAAAATGACGAAAATGTGCAATTTATTTTGAGTTAGAAATTCATAAAAAATTTTCTTTTTATATCTAAGGTTTGAAAATGTAATATACAAGATTCCTCATAAGTTCGCCTAATTTTATCAATAAAAAAATGTATATAAGCAAGTCAAAATAAATTTTTATGAACATTTTAAGTTCAAATTTTTACACAATTAGATATTCACTCGATTTCTCATGTAGCGATTTTTTTATTTTGTTGTAATTCAAAAACGAATAACTACTGTAGATGCATGAAAATTTCACTGAATGTGTACATTAGCATTTTCTATACACCATCAAATTTTGAATATATTTTAACTGTTTTTGAGCTTTTTATGGACCATTTAAATTTTAAAATTTTTAGTTTTTTTTATATAAATACCAATAAATTTTTATTTGTTGGGTCGAAAAGTCTGAAAATTTAATATAAAGCTTCTTATATATTGTTACAATAGTAATTGAAAAATATTAAAAATACATAGGTACAATTTTTTTTTATAAGCAATTAAAGTTTGAATTTTTACAAAATTTAACAAAATCTCGAAAATTATCAATCATTGTAATTAAACAATTATAAAATGGTCAGTTTTTATAACTAAGGATTGAAAATTTAAAATAAAGATTCTAATAAATAGTACATACTGTAAACAAAAAATCTAAAAAATATATAAACACCGTTATTTTTTACAGATATTTTAAGTTAGAATTCAAATTTAATACTATCCATTATACAGTGATCTACTTGTAACCTACTGTACAGCAGAGCGACATCCACTTGACCACTTTTTTTTTATTATTGTTGACTTAATTATTAACTTACGGAGTACAAAGAATTAACTTTTAATTAACTGAATTAATTTTACATTTAAACAAGTTAAGTTGATTTTAGTTTCAATTATTATAATTTCATATCTTCGTATAAAATATTAGAAATATTAGAAAACTTTTTTTTAGCTAACTTAATTTAAGTTAAAAATTATAATATTAACTTTTATTCGTTAACTTTATTTCGATTTGAATTTAACTTAACTGAGTTAAAAAATATCATTAACTTTCCCAGCCTTGATAAAATGACATAAGAAAGATATTACTTATTACTTCTGTTAACGAACAGAATAATGTTAATTATGATTGTAAATGTATTCTCTGCGCCCAATGATATTTTAAGCTATATATTAGGAAATTTATAAATTTAAAAATAAATAACTGAACTTGAGTTAGTAAATTAAGTGTTGGTTTCTATATAACTCAGTATAACTTCTGTGAACTGAGTTAAAAAAATAGTTAAATATTAACTTCTAACTATTTAAGTTTTATCAATCAACTTAACACGGTCAAAAAATATTATTATCTTCTGTATGCCATTCCATACCATGCGTCCCAACAAAGCGCGCTACTACTTACAACACAATATTCTAATACATCATATAATTAGAATGATGCGTACAGATAATGAGGATCCATTATTTCTTTTATATTAATATAACCTTTGCGGCTTTACTCTTAAATCTTTATAATAGTTTTAATCCTAATTATTCTGTAAGTTGTTTATTAGGTATAGGTACGCAGTATGCATACGATTTATATAACTCTGTAGTTGAGTGACGGCCCACTTTGTCAACTTGTGTTAAACAAATTAATATTTGATTACATTTTACAGTAATTTCAATCATTTTAGAATGAAGTAAGGTTACAAATTGTAATGAAATATCTAACAACGATAAAATATATAAATTAAAAAATATAATAACATAAAATGTGCTTTCTTTTGAATAGTACGTTTTTATAGTTTCAATGCATACAATCATAATAGTATATCACTAAATTGTTATTTGGAAAAATAAATGTATTATAATATATACATGCAATATGCACATGTGTTCCTGGCATTATAATAATTTGTTTAATTTAATATTTATTTTGTTGAATTCTTATATTTTCGATAAATATTATTTCTTGAACTTAATAACATTTTCTGTCAATGAATGCAGTGAAATTAAGTTAAAAAAATAACATATACTAACAATAATTTGGTTTCTTTTAACAGCACATTTACAATATTGTTGTATACCTATATCCAAAAACCAAAGTTCGTTTTATTCAAATTTTAATATATTAACTATTATAACTGAAACGCTTAAAAGTAATTTTACGATGACTAGCGTTATTAAGTTATATAATTGTATTTATTAAACATGGTAGGTAATATATTGATATTGTGTTACAGTTTACAGCAAAAGTTAATTCATAAAATAAAAACTCTTGCAAAACACATAATAATAACCTACATTATTTTAATTCTATTTTCTGCAAAGTTAGGTAGGTATTCCGCAACATATGGAAATTGTAGAAATCATAATCTAAAAGTTTAATACATGTCTTATTATTAATATTTTGTCATCTTATAAACAATAGTTTAATATTAGTTAATATAGCAATTAATGTATTTACAATTATACCACATGAAAATTGAGTAATACATTATTGTGCCTCTGACAAAAATTACCTATCTAATGTACAATTCATGTTCAATAATTGATTGAAAAACTATACGGGCATAATCTATTATAATTCCAAAACTATGCTCATAATATATACATAAATAATACAGTAAAACTTCCGTTAACGGTGACCTCTATAGGACGGTCACCTCTATGTAACGGACAATTTTTTTGGTCCCGTCGTGTGTTATCCTAGTGTTATCCTACCTCTGTAGGACGGGTACCTCTAAAAAGCGGTCATTATTTACAGTCCCTTCGGTGACCGTTATATGGAAGTTCTACTGTATTATGATTAATAATACACCGTTACACCATCTTCTGTTTTTAATTTATAAATGAAAATGTAGATAGGTTAGGTTAGGTTTTACAATGATGATGTTGGTTTGTAATATCTAAATTTCTAACTAATATTATCAACACATTTATGTCAAGGGAAGAACCTAAATAATTTAAATGTATGTTTGATGGTCAATATGTATACTATTTAATATTTATGAAGAACAATGATAAATCACAACATTTGAAATTTAAAAAAACACTATGTTTTCCGTTATAATAATAAAAATATTTTTTTTCCAACTTTTTTTATTGGAATAATTTTTAAAATTCATGTATTTACTTAAAAAATTTAAAATAGTTCCGAGTAAGGTTAGGTTTAAGTGCACACACACACATATGCAACAAACAAACAAATAAGAGTTTTCAACAGAGCGATTGTCCCGTTATTGACACTTTTAATACGGGGGGATGTTTTTTTGTTGAAGTGCGAGTGGTTTAATCGGACGTGAAGTAATAATCAAATAAACGCTTGAATGCAGTTTTTGTTTTCCATAATGATTCGTATGGAAACAAATTACGTATTTTATCATATTGTTTTGGAAGTTTCTATACCAGCGATGGAAGTATATTAAAACTGCGTTTTGTATGGTGGATATTGTGCTTGATGAAAGGTTATTATGTATAGGTAGGTACCGCCTTTTTTTTGCTGAACATTTTAATTTATTAGTTACGTAGCGCACGTGCACATTCTTTACGGGGGTAGAATGTAGTGGAAGAAAAAAATGTATTGTCCTCCTACAACATGCAATATTATATACAAAGACTATGGAGAGATTTGTCTTCTTCCCCGTATTTACACAATGATGCATGGAACATTACTGACTACTGTAATCAAATGTGAAAACAAACATTTTCATATATTTAATTTAATTACTGAGTAAGATTCTTTAAGATTTAATGCGTAGGTAAGGATATAAATTGTAAAGAATAATAAATATTGTATACACGTTCAAATAACATTTAGAAACACAATGTATTTTCAATGTTATATTTAGGCTACATTATAAATAATATAATATATTTGTTATGCGTAGTACGAGCGTAAAAATATGGGATCCATTTAAAATTAATCAAACGATTGTGTATCTTAATATCGTCATTATTGTCATACTGAATAACGGTTACATTCTTTGAGACAAATATTCATTTGAAATAGTGGATATTTCAATCTGCAATTAGACGTTCAACTTGAAGAGTTGACTATTCAATAATGGATCAGTGATTTACCAATTTCTAATAATATATGCATGCTATAAAGTAAATATTTTATTATATTATTTCAACGACGGATAGAAAACATATGAAACTTTTTTCATTTAAAAGAGTTATTATAACTCTATACCGCTTTAGAAATATTGGGTTAGGTCAATTAAATTATCCAAAATCTAAAATGTACTGTTAAAAACAATTTATCATGAAGAAAATGACTAATAATAAAAAATCGTTGTAGGTACTTCACAAATAAAATATATTGATGAATACCTATCACATACCACCTGTCTACCGCCTGTATGTTAAAATATGAACAAATAAGAAATATTAATATTTTATAGCTTATAATATTATTATATAAATTAATAATATTTTTCTTTCGCGTCAAAATACTGTTTGATTTCATGTGGCTATTTAATAATGCTAATTATATTATAATATACTGTAGGTAATAGGTATCGTCTATAACCATATGTACCTATGTGTTTTAAAGATATAGGTGCACTTACCTATGTATCACACGTTGTGTACGAACACGATGTGATCTTATGTGTGGTGGATGAATATATTATAGAGTATTATTTTAAACGTCTCAATGTTTTATATATGTTCTGTTCTGAACAAATAATAAAATGTTTTTCTACTAAACAGTTGTAATATCTAAAGCAAACAATATCGTGAGAAAATCTTGTCCTGTCCTTCACATCATTTAGGTAGGTACTAAGGTACCTGGTGGGTGTATCAAATATTTAAATAGAAAGTATATAAATTCCGAGCGATACTAATCTAAACATATCGTTACCACTTCACACCCCTTTAATACTACACTAGATGTATCGTTTTATTCGTGTTTAAATCGATTTGCATAATTTGTTTTTATTAAATTTTTTTCAGATTTATCTTTGATGTACATTCATACTTTGTGGACAACACATTAATTTTCTTTCACTAAAATGCAACCATTGTTTTGCATCCATGTTACAATGAGTATCACTTGTTATAATATCGTGTACACAGTATATACAGTCGAGTTATTATTTATTTTATTAAAAATATTTTTACGTACATAATAGTTAAAATATTCAATTAAAATCACATAGGTAATTATATTGTACTATGTTGGCTACACACTAAATGATTTCTGACAGTAATTACTAATAATAGGTAGGTACTTTCAAAAACTATGTATAAATGGTCCACACTATATCCGATATAACACTTTTTATATTTATATAAAAAAATTTTTAAGAACTATTATATTATTATTATAAATATTTTAACTACTGATAAACTTCACGTTTAAGTTTTTAATTAAGTAGATCAAAATTTTTATGAGAAATATTCGCTTGATAAATTACATTAAAAAAGAGAGGTAGGTACTCTTTGAAAAATAGAAGTTTATATGTTTAATATAATGTAGCACGAAAATCTCAAGAATTAAAAAATATGCTGTTTGATTGTATTTAAAAATTCCAAAAATCATAATTTGAAAAAATGTATTACTAAATGAAAATATTGGGGTCAGCATCATAGTTGGTGAATGATCTTGTATCTATAGTGTAATGTGTATAAGGATATATTTGTATATAATATATATTATACAAAATGATTCTTGTAAATGAAGAGACTAATCCTTTAAAAAATCCTTTAAACTTCACTTTTCTGAAAAACACTACCTAGAAATGTTTAATGGAAAGCATAATATTTTTATGGGATTTTTCGTACTTAAAAATCAAATTCTGAACTTATGTTCAAGTTATTCGTGCATACTAGTTTAAAAAGATAACAAAATAATATAATAATTTACAAAATGATAAATCCAATACCAATCGGAAATCATCTAAATTATATTAAATTCAAAATGTTTTTATACATTCTATATTATAATATTATAAAATATAAATAGCAAAACACCTGAGTGTCAAATTTTAATAAATTATTATTTTAAAAATGTTGAATTCAGTTTTTTTCATATCTACATGATATGAAGGTATTTTTATTGAATTATAGTATTATTATAATTCAATTAATTTCATATTTAACATAATACAAATTAAATAAATAAATAGGTATTTGATGTATACCTATGTCTTAATATTTGAAATTTTAATATTGTAACTTGTAAATATTTAAGTCTCAAATTAAAAATACGCAAGTTGAGAACACTTTATAATATCTTAATTATTTCATTTTAAGATAAATTTTTTAAAAAACTATAAATTTTGAGTATAATTGTTCTTAATCGGAGTTTTAATAGATACGTGGTGTACATTTTTGGTGTACCAACTATCAAGCACGCATTATAATTGGCATCAAAAGTTTTGACGGGCGAAGTCTGTTTGGAAGAATTGAACTTAAATCTGTACCGTTGGAGTGCATTTTTAATTTTTATACACCATTTGGTCGAACTTTCAGAAGGTCGTGTAGTGTGTACCACCGATTGGGTGAGAACAGCCGTATACCATTTGAGTGACAACATTTCCTTCCACTTTGAATAGACTTAGGACTATCAGTATTGGAATATTTTTTCAAAAAAGATTTGATTCATAATACTTAGGACTTAGTTACATAGACGTAAATTAGAGAGGGGGCTAGCCTGTCTAAAAAATCTTGAAGCTCACCTCTCAAGTATTTCCTAACTTGACGTCGTGGATATAATAAATTGTTCGTTATTGATATTTCTAGCCCCCCAGATGTTTAACCAAATGTACGCCTAAATATACTTTAAGTTGTTGATAATGAGACAACTCTTTCCAATGTTATACATTTTATAATCATTATTATTTAAATTTCATTTAAATGACTAGAACAAACTATAACAAAGCAGGTGCCGATAACATGATAAGCACAAATTAATATTATTATACAGCAGCTGTACTTATTTTAGTATTAAACACGTCAAAGAAAATATATGTAAACAATAATATGTAAAATGTCTATTAGTAACATATAGTTGTTATTACTTACCCAAACGTTCTACACGAAACTCACTCAAATTATATATTAATTTTTAGGTAAAATTAAGTTTAAGATTGGCATAAAAGACTATAGCGCCAGTTTTAACACAACGTCGCTACTCGTGTATCAATATCTGGCTATCCATACCTAACGTTCACTAAGGTTAATCAATAAATGGAACATATTCTAAGTAAGGTTAACACATGCACCACCTCCAATATTTTTTAGCAAGGGTGAGAATTAATAGTAATTAATATTACTTTTTTTTAACTCAAACTACAATATAGTTATATAAATATATAATACTTAGATTTACATCTGTTATGTTTCTTGATAAAATAATATTAAAGACATAGGCACAATAAATACTAAATACTCTTTATGTGATCCATATACTAATTAAAAACGTAAATTTACTTATTTTACACTGAGTTTAGATGTTATTCCAGTATTCCACATTAACTTTAAACTATTGAAGGCGAGTTAAATTCATTATTACTGTTAAATAACTATATTAACTCCTACCTATATAACTTCTAAAGTCTCGTGTTGACATAACTTGAACTAATAACATTCTCATGCCCGCCTTTGATTTTCTGACTTTCGGATATTGTATTTCGTGCGGCTTTGGATTCGGAAGAGATGGAGAACGACTAGTGCGGTGCCGAGGGAGTGGGGAAATTTAAGAACGAGAGGATGCGAACGAGCTTACGCATTCGAGAGAACGAGGAAACACAATTCCCAGCGGTGACACGAACCATACGAGTGTGTGCAGTTTGGACGTATTATATCCGTCCAGCGTGCAATATTGTATACATTATCATATTATGTGTGTGTTTGTGTGTGTGTGTGTGTGTGTGTGTGTGTGTGTGTGTGTGTGTGTGTGTGTGTGTGTGTGTGTATCACACACACACACAGTCGCTTGCACGCGCACAACAGATATTATGTTAAATGACGTGTGACAAGCCCCTGCGCTGCATCGCGTTATCGAGGGAATGGGTGGGCGGAAGACTATAGTAGATATCTTTTTTTTATTATTATTATTATAATGCTGCCGCTGCTCCTCGGCGCAAAGGTTAAACGCAGATTATGGCATGCGATCGGTATATATAAGTGTCGTCGCCGGCGTCTCGGATGGGGACGCAGAAAAAAAAATATAAAGAATGGGAAGGAAAAAAATACTTGACAACTGCCAACAAAGGCCGGCCCAAAGTGTGTGACGTTCAAAAATAATAAATATGTAATTTTTTTTCGCGCTTTCAAAAGAATTTAAATTAAGTGATATTTTATTATTTTATTTTCGGGATGAGTGACGCGAGCCCCGTGCAACGACGACGATGCGACGGTGGTGGACTATAATATACGCTTCTACGCAGTATCGTTGCCCGCTCCGCGTTCATATTGTAATAAATTTATATTGTTATATTATGTAGGTATATAAAACGACGCGATTATTATTACTACAAACCTCGTGGTTTATGGTTTAATAATAAAAATAATATATTAAACACGTGCGCGTCTTGCGATAGCTGCAATTATGACAGTGTAAATAGATTTAGTATGAGTGCGGATATAATAATATAAAGTATAAAACTATAAACTTACTCGTAAATTCAAATTCACAGATTAACCTACGATATTAATTCAAGTTTAAAAACATTTGGGCGACCGTATCTACATAAAATATGCCGATATTATTATAAAAACTTCGAAATTAAGGTATTAAAAAAATTGAATTGAACTAATTTAATCGTTTAGTTTTACAAAGATATGCGATACTAATTAAACATTAAGGCGTAATACATAATACATGTTTTTGTTAAGCTAAATACTGACACATCGAGATTTGTATTCATAAGTTCTAACACATAGTTAAATTTATTGATAAGTCAATCGACTTGTCTATATCTACATTCAACTAGTTAATGTAGAAAACTAAAATAAATAAATATTAACTGCGACACTTTGTGATATACGTGTACTTTACAAATTTACAGTTAGACGTTCTGCAACAGTCATTTATACAGACGAGCATGATGAATATTTTAAAAACCACTTTTAAAAATATCTACCTTAGTGTAAGCTTATCGTACTTCTGCAAATATAATATTATGTACTATTGTACTGGATACACAGTACATTATATAATATATGAATCCATATGTCATTCGGCTACACACTAAGCAGCATTATACAGAGGGATTCACCAGGCATTCACACCACCGTTTTTTATTGAATAATGCAGTTATTCGAAATATCTGAATTTTGGAATTTTTAAATATACTTTAAGCCTATATCTTCAAATTATTTATAATTTTTGTACTACTCTTAAGGAGTGTCCTGTGGAGATACAAACTTCTGTGAGAACATCTCTTTTTAACTGTTAATTATGTAGACTGCAGAGGATAATTTATCCGAACTTTTTACATATCAGAATCAATATTCGTACGAGTAGTTTTTGAGTTATTTAACTTTTTTTCTAAGTATAAAAGGTCGTAAATAAAATAAAAAGATGGAAATGAGATTATAAAATGTGGAGGATACGATGACTTTTAAAATTTAAGTCATTAATATTAATCTATTAATATTAATAATTTGTAAAAATGGCCCAAGTATTATAAATACTAATGACTAGATCCAATTTTATATTTTTGTAAAACCATTTTTAAGAATTATTATCCTTAGTACAAACATTTTAATAACTAAGAAACTACTGATTAAAATTTTGAAACAGGTACATCAAAATTTTCAAAAAATGTTTCCACTTAATAATTTACAGTAAAATGGGGGGGGGGGGGGTCCCTATTTTAAAAACAGAAGTTTGTACCGCCACATGACACTCCAGTATAAGAAAAATTCAAGAATTTCAAAATATGTTCTTTGAGTATATTTAAAAATTCAAAAAATCGGATTTTGAATAAATTCAATATTTAAAGAAAAAATCGGGGTGAGCATACTTGTTGAATCACTCTGTATGTAAGTAGTCAGTTAGAATAGTCAGTAGGAATATTATCATGGGTATCAACATATTACTCTACGGAAAAATAATTCTGCGATAGGAATATAATAATATCCATATTGAGGTGTTTGATTTCATATCGTTTATTATTGTAGTATTTCCCGTACATACGTAGTAGCGTAGTACCTACGGCTTGATCTTAGACCCCATTGATATTTCCATAGAACGAAATTCAAATAAATGATTAATGTTATCCCTTCTAAACGTATATCGTATATGTTTACAAAAACTTCTTATAAAACACCACCAGAGCATAATAGAAAAGGTCGTTTTGTTACGTATACTTATTGAAAAGTACTAATTAATGGGAATAAAGAACCAAACTATAGGGTAAAATAACAATAATAACGTCCATTGAGCATCATTATAGCCTTATGGGGATTCTATGTACAAGGAGGGTTCAACCCATTACTTAATGTTCTGTTGAAGAAAAATTATTTATGGGACTGTTATCGAGGGAAAACGGAAACGAAATAGAATAGTGCACAATAATAGGATAGTTATATTGATAACATAAGAAAGTAGCGGAACTATATCAACAAAAAAAAAAAAAAAAAAACAGAGCTTGATTTATTAGTGTATAGCTCTTGGTAATAGAACACACTTGATTTTTTTCCTTTTCCTTGACCAATTGAAAGGAAGTCTTGAGTCACAGTATAGAATAACAGCCTGTCTGTCCCTCGTTTGTTCATATCTTTTCAGATAGTCGTAAAGCTTATACTTTGTGCCTTTTGTAACATGAATGAGTGTATCAGTTAGTCAGTTAGGAAAAGTTTTTTCCCGAAAATAAATAAAACAATCTTTATTGCGAAACATTGCGCTTTCAATGGATTGTAAAATAAAGATACAACTAGCAATGTATTTCTATAAATCTTTTAAACTTTATAAACTATAAAATCGTGTTCAAA
The DNA here is from genome assembly GCA_027563435.1 of Nasonovia ribisnigri. NCBI lineage: Eukaryota > Metazoa > Arthropoda > Insecta > Hemiptera > Aphididae > Nasonovia > Nasonovia ribisnigri. The sequence continues at coordinate 442,917 of JANEHU010001070.1, forward strand.
TAATAATAATAAGATAGTCAATATGAATGAGCTGATAAAATGTATGTTAATTTAAAACAAGTTCATATTGTAAATTATGAAAATAAATTTAAAAACTGTAGGAGGTGCCTGGTTAGTGGTTACTGACTACGTAATTTGAATGCTTTGATAATAAGAGTGATATTTAAAGACATGACAACCACCCTCCTCCACCTTACCGACCCTCTCCCAAATACATTTTTTCGTGATACTTGAAAATATTTTTCTCATATCGTGTGTTGGCTATCCCAAACATAGCTAAAGAACACCTCCTCCATGCAATTTTAAAACAGCTGCTGTATAGTAGTACTGCAATTGCATATGTATTATACTAGATATTTTTATTACGTATTGTTTTTAATTGCGCTTTAATTAAAAACAAAATAGTTAAATTGTTATTATTATTCAAAGTTATACCTTTACTCAACATTTACCTACTGTGTGCTTAAATTACCAACATAATAAGTATAGTTAACTGTTAATAGTAAAATCGCGTACAAGAAATCTGTGTAGATCGTATAATACTGGATCTACCCATCTAGGTCCAAGTAAGTTTCACTATGATTCAATTATTTATAGTCAGAAATTATTAGCATCCATAACATCCATACTTTGAATTAAATACTGTAAATTTGTCTTAATATGTCCTATAATTTAAAACTATGTAATAATATTATATAATATGTTATGCAAATATTATTTTTAGAATACAACTTAATACAGTATTGTGTTATATATACATCCTACACTTTGATTCGATGCTTATACATATACACACCTACAAAATTACAGCTTTTTTCCTATAGGATTATTAAGAATTAGTTTATATGGTTTACAATACATACAATTAACTATTCACATATTTTGTTATCCAAGTGTACTCCATAAGCAGTATAGTTTCTAATATATTACCTATATTATAATTATTATTATATATAGGTAGGTGTATTGTTACAGTGCAACAACAAGAAAAGGTAAACTAATTATTTCATAATAATGTATTTAAAGTCAGCAAAATATCTCGTAGTTAATTTTTATTCAAATACACTTTTATATTGTTTCAAATATAATATTGTGAGCAGCAATAAAACGGTATAATAACGTAGGTATACGAATTTCACTGCAGCACGTAAAATTAAAAATTATATTATACACTTTATGAAAATTACGTGCAAATTGTTAGGTCTGTTTTTAGGGCGTGAATTTCAATTTTAGCGAAGAGTTGAGAGTGCAATGGGTCGGCACGTTGTATAATAAATAATAATAAACAATAATCATAATAATATTATTACTATGATTTTTACTTTTTATGTTTTGCTCACGGTTTGTGTTGAGAAATCGTACAAGTTCAAAAGGGATTCGTGAGAGGAGGCAAGGTGGTTGCAATTACAACAAAAGGTCCGGAGAAAACAAAAGCCGAAGGGGTTACATTTAATTCAAATTCCGTGTTTTGAATCTGGGCCACTGAACACAGCGACACCCTCCACTGGCCCTTATTTTTAAACGTCATATCCCACTGAATAAAAGTTACATTATTATTTAACAAATTGCGTCCTCGACACGGATTCCTAAAAAACAATAAATGTCCGAAACCCCTTTTTCTTTTTAGGCTCCGACAAGAACAAAGCTGCACTATGCATTTCGAATAACATTGTTCGCCTTTCTGTACTTTAAAACCTTTATTATTTTTGCCGAATAACGACCGTGTCTACGAACACCCCTAAATAAGGGTACTGTTTGACTTTCTATTTGCGAATTCGTGCGCCCCGGCTCGGGACCGCACACTGTCCCTTTTTAAGAACAAATCCTTTTTCACGCAAAAATGATTGTAAACGGTGGAAATTATAACCCATTGAATGCAATATTTTAATTAAATTATAACCGAATAACCATTTCACAATGTGTTTTTCAATGGCAATAATAATAATTAATTATACGCCACACAAATGAATGTTAAGAGACCATTTTTTCGGAGTGTATCCACATATTATTATAAGCGTATATGGAAAATTACTTTTTGTTCGTTAAGGGTGAAATTCCGTAATTCAACCGAAAAGACAATGCTTGGTTGTATACGCGGTAGCATGGTATAATACTGTTGATTTATGTATAAATATGCGTATTATTTATTTTAACTCATCATTTACGCCACATGGTCTCTAATGAGGAACCAAATGAATCGTGCAAAGTATATTATTGTAAAAATTATCAAATTCAGAGTTTAATGAAATATTATAAAAATAATTTTAGTTAATTTTGCGTACTCACTAACTTTATTTCTAAGTGACCCCGGGGCAAATAACTAAATTATTAGAACCTCATTTTTTGTAGCCGTAATAAAATCGTATAATAAACCTAATATGATATTATATTATATTATTATTCAAATATGCTTTATTGTTTATTAAAACTACAGAATAGAATCTGATATTATTTTGTATTATAAAAAAATAATTTGAAAATTAAAAATTAAAAATTAAAAATTGTAAAAAAATATAAAAACTATCATGTTCAAACTATAACGTCATGTTTTAAGTAAAACCATAGCCTATTTAAGTGCACGACTTACATAAATGTAATATTCATTATAAAGGAACCCTAGGGAAACTGCTGGCTGTTCTGATGCGCACTACATTTTTTCCGATATCACATCTCCTCAGAAGGAAATCATAAATACACCACTGATTATGAGGGTTCAGGCCTTCGGGGGTCTTATAATACACGGCAGAGATCACCAATCAATATTTTAGATGAATCACCATTCCGAATTCAGGATGTTTTTGGGGGCAAACAAAATTTTCAAAATTTACACGATGTTTATTTGAAAAAAAAAACTAAAAACAAAATCAAGTAATAAAATGAAAATCTCATTTAATTCACCATCATCAATAATAATTTAAAAAATATTAATTGCTACAACAGACTGTGGGTCAGATACAGTTCGTCCACGAGTCGAATGCGACTGTACGTTCTAAATAGTCTATACATAAGTATTGTGTGCTTTTTTTTTTACGAATAACAAATAATATAATATAATATTATGGTGTACGCCTATATGATATAATAATGAGAAAAATACCAGCGGTTACCTTAAATGTGTGCTGTGTATCTACTGAACTATAATGTGTGTACTGAGTGTACATTTACGGCGTACTTGCCACAATACCGTCACAGAGTTATTACGGTAATAATTATTAGTAACTACACAACGCCACGAACCGGTCATCGGCGTTGACGAGTAGGAGGAGGTGAGATGTATAATAATTTGCGCGTTTTTCCCCCTTGTCAAGCTTTTCATTGTTGTCCATACGTCCGACGTCAATCCACAAACAATTATAATTATTATGCTATTCCGCGGTGCCCATTGAAAGCAAATAATAAGAATAACGCAACAACAATAAAAAAAAAAAATAAAAAAAATAATATGATAATAATAATAAAAAATATAACAACCTAGTCGGTAAAAGAACAATTTCTCTAAATAATAAATAAGTCTATTCATTGTGTCGGTGGTGGTGCAGGTGGTGGTGGTGGTAGTGCACTTTCGAAAAGAAACATATTATAAACAGGCACACACAACACACGTGACGGTGGTGGTGGCTGTCAAGTGCGAGTTTGGATTTAATATAAAGATAATGGATTATAAAAGAACACCTAAATCACGGCTATTGTTCGCCTCGGAGTGACGGAAGCCACAGATTATCGACTAGGTAGGTAGGTAGGTAGGTAGGTACTATGTGCACTGCAGTCCACGTTACCTGTAATTTACATACGTCAGAAATTATTTTTGTTTGCTTTTATAGGCCTTAGGGTCTGCTAACAATAAGTGAAATAATAGCAATAATGATAATAACGTGACCAACGTCGACGTCACATGTGTGTGCGTGCTAGTCTTTTAACCAAACGTAAATTACATTTTATTTACACAATATGTATATTGTGGTCATACAAATCTCTGAAATAGTCAATCGTTTAATATGCGCCAATCGACGAGTCTCCTGTAGCCTGCAGACATTAAAATGAATACCGTTCGAAGTTATGACTTTCTCGTTGTTTATCGTGCCATATAATATAGGTAATATTATATAGGTGCATATTTTTCGCTGTCAAAATGCTACTTGGATAACGATCTAATAGGCTCTACAGAGTTAGACAATAACCACCGAACTACTCATTAGCCGATCTAGTGTATATTTTAATGCAGTGCAGTTATAGACAATAACAATAACTGTACATTAGTGTAAATTTGGTATTATAATGCAAGGCCGCAAAGTTAAGCATTAATTAGTTAAAAAGATTAAGACTTATAGGCAATTATTTGGAGGGGGTGATAGGCTCCGCAAACACCCCTTTCGCCCAAAAAAAAAAAATTATTGAACATTTTCCAAAGCCTCCACATCTTATTTTGTAAAATCTCCACAAAATGGTTGATGCCATACACAACCATACACAGTTAATTTTCTAATAAACACGAGAACTTTTCTAATTTGATTGACTGTTGAAATAACTAATTTAATTTTTTTTTTAATATTTGGATTCAATAGTTTTTTATACATTGGTTATTTTCTATATATTATATAAGGTACCCACATGAATTTAAATAAAATTGATCTGATATTATAATAATTGTAATTTAATACTTTAGTTTATTTCTGTTATGTTTCTTGAGAAAATAATATTACATATTATAGGTTAGTCACAAAATCTTTTATGTGATCCACGGGCTGGATAATTAAAAAAGTAGATTTATTATTTTAAACTATAAGTTAAGTGTAATCTTTTTTCCATATTAACCTCAAACATAGGGAATTAAATGTATTATTATATTTTAATTTTTAACCCCTAACTTTATGATCTTGGGTACACTTCACTTAACTATTTAGCTAATTATTTTAATTAACTTATCCACATTGTTATAATATAAAAATGCATATTTCAGTGGTACAACTCTGATGTATAAGAATTATATTGTAAAAAATATTAGTGTGTTCATCAGCACACTTCGTAGTACATATTACATTAATACAATAAATAACTATGTAATACTTATTGGTGACCTATGCATATATGCTTGGATTTATTTGACTGTATTAATTCAATTCAAACTTAACCGGACAATCGAACAATGCGTATAATAGAAAATAATCTGTTAATTTTATATGACTTGTATATAATTTAAATTTATATTTTATATTTGTACAGCTATTGTGTAATTATGGCAGCATATTATACGAATATGGATATAATATGGTCATATGGATATCCTTAAATACGAGAATAATGTAGTATAGTTTTTCTGGTAGGTTGTACCTCTTGAATATTATTATATTAGGTAGGTACAGGGTACCTATATTTATATTATATTACGATAAAACTTACATTCAATGTCATAAATATTTTATAAATTCATTTGAGTGGACATCAACACCATTAACCAACCCCGATAATTTTTGAATAGACAATTATATTTTTACCTTATGGACTTATAACTTCTTCAAGTTTTAAATGTTATTCATTTTAACTCAAAACAAAATATTTATTGTTCTTCTTTCTAATAAATTGACAAATTAATATTTTGTTTTTGTTGACGGAATAATTACTTAATTTACAACTTTACAACAGTATTATTTAAAATATCAATACGCAATAATATAAAATAAACATTGTTTAAAATTGTATTATTGTAACGTTAATATTATAGGTACAATGATCATTCATGAATACATAATAACTGTATTTTCATATCATTAACTTTACAATAATACAATTTTAAACTGCTATTAAGTACAACTTCTAAAAACCTTGTCATCTATTAATAGTAGTATATACTCTCAGCTTTGTTTATAGATACTTTAAGTTTAAATTTAATTATTTAAACAAAGAATAACGAATATAGTTATTTTATTAAAATTTAAAATTATTATTTGTGGGTAGGTACTTGAAACTTTTAAAGTACATTATATTATATATTTTATAGATACACACAGTAACATTTTCAAATACAATTTTTTTTAGCAAAAAAACCCTCGCATGGTAGTGACCGCTGAATAAATGCATACCCCTCTCACCCCAAGACAAAAACCTAATTTAATGCTGATACCTTTAGGTCGTATGGCTATATCTATTACACTTCGTCACACGACTTTTTTAAATTTTTTTTAAACTCGAATCGACGAGAGCGAGATAATGCTGCGATAAACCGTTTTGATCACGACTGTAAAAAAGTCTAAATAATAATTATTGTGACGTCGATTGAACTTTACTCGTGTATATAGGTACTATATATAGATACACGGATAATACGAAACACCCCCGTCACTATACGATCAGTGATAATAATATAATATACTCGTGTACAACATGTCAATACATATGTATATCATATAATATTATATCTTGCATACCATTTCATATTATTATAAAAACAACAACAACAATACGTTTGATCGGAGGGCCGTGGGGGGGCTGATTATGGTGGGTGTGCACGGGCGATGAACAAAACGAGACATTGAAAAAAACACACATATTATATACAATAATATAATAACAGTTATAATCTTCGCGATCGGCGGCTGCGGCGACGGAATGTGCGCGCGCGAGCTTCTGCGTTTGACAACGCGGTAGATAGCGGGCGGCAGCGAATCGTCGTCCCGCTATAGTCGGCGCTCTTACCATCTCTCTCGCTCCTTCTCTCTCTCTCTCTCTCTCACACACACACACATTGGCAGTCCTACCCCCCTTACCACCCCCGCCAACTTCGTCGTCCCTTTAGCCATTATTATAACTTAAATACATATATATATATATATATATATATATATATATATATATATATATATGTAGGACGACAGGAAGTGTATATATAAGTATATAATATGTATATGTATATACCTACTCGGACTGCTATTGAAAATGAACCGTTATTGTTCGGGCTCTAAAAGATTCTCATCTTAGTAATTAAACTCGTATTCAACGTCCATTGTTCGCGTTGTATCGGTTTACTCGGGGCGGCGAACATACGGCCATCCCTCGCCGTCTGTATCACTCTTTCGCCCACACCCCCACCAACGCTCGTTCATCCCCGAACAATGTCGGCAGCGACGTCTCTCCGTTTCACATCCACCCCCTCCGCCTCAACCGACGCAATACCACCCGATGGCCCCGGCTACCGTTATTACACTATTACGATGCTGCATATATTTTAGACACTATATTATAGTATAATAATATAATATACAGTGTATAATATGCACACTCTGCTACATAATATTGTATGTACGCTAACACACTATAAGTCACTTAAACCTAATATTTAAATCATTTTTACATTAATAGGTACATTATAAACTCGATGGTCTGGCCTAAACTGCCGCTACTATAAATTCCATACCACTTGTCCGCTTCCACTGTACTATACTACTATATTTTATGCCTATATACTACTATAGCTATTAATATAGTTACTACTTGCTACCATGTAAATTATGAACACGTAATATATCTATATTCTATGTAGGTATAGCAGGTATACCTAAGATGAGCTTTCGCTTTCCTATAGGTATCAAGTGTATCATTTATAAAGCACATCACACAAATTCACAGTGGTATATATAGGGGAAGGGGGTCCAAAGGGAAATGTCAGGTTCAATTAAATCATTTTATGCATATTGCTTTATGTATATGTATATACTATATTTCACATAACCATGGCCTGCGCGTACTATTTTTGACTATTGAGATCGTAAGATTTTACGGTTTATTATGGCTACCTATGAATAATGATTCTATTTCAATATTATAAAAATTGAATTGATATTGTTCTAGGTACTTCCTGATGAGTGACAACCATCAATGCTCACGCGTTATTTAATAAAGTTATGTTTACATTCGTCGATGGTGTTTTCCATTTTTATTTTTTAAAAAGGAATTTTCGATAACTGTTGTGTTTACTCTGTTATTGAGGAATTAACAAGGAAATGTTAAAAATTGTCTGAACTTATTACTTTGATGACGATTATTCGTACTTCGTGAAACGCCAATACATATTATATAGGCAGATGAAATTATCAATATTTAAAATAATAAAATAGAATAAAATAAAATTTATCAACCTTTATTGTACCTATTGTTTGTCATAATAATTTAATATATAATCAAAAATTAGTGTGACGTGAATTTGACTTCTACGTGGCATGCATATGTACATTTATACTCCTCCGTTTAAGTTCACAAAAAAAGACAGTATAGTTATTAGTTATAGTTATAGTTATACCTATAGGCTATAGTTTACACATTTATAAAAATAAAAACTACGTATATAAATAATATCATTCAACATAATACTATTTTCATATATTTAATGAGGGGAGGGAATACTTGACCCCTTTACCCCCCCCCCCTCCCCTAAAATTAACTTCGACTGTCTGCGAAATGAGAACATTATTATCCTCTGATGGGCATGGACCAGTTGCGCCTAAAACAATATTTGTATTTTAGGTCAGTATACCAATTGCGCCGCTTAAAGTTTAGGTCAGTACACCAATTGCGCTACTTATATTTCAGGTTCCTTATTTTTACATGAACATATGTAAGTTACCACACAGCGGAAAAAATTACATATGTATATACACAATTAAATATAGCTAACTAATATACATTCAAATATACTTAATTTAAAGCAAAACGTATACGAAATCACGGGAAAATACGACAAGCTATACTAGCTAATAATAGTATATAGAATCTATTATTGAGAAATACAAATCCGGAAAAATTACTAGAAAAGAATTTTTAAAATCAGTTTCTTATTATTACAGTAAAACATAAATTGTAATTATATTTTTATATTTTTATGTATATTAATTATTTATTATTGACGTGTATCTATGTGTATGATTTGGTATTGATTTATATTGTACAATTATTATTAATATTGACGTTCATTGTATAATTTTTTTGTATTGACTGAAAAAATCTATTTAAAATACATATTTGTATAAAAGTGTTTGTATATACTAGGTGTAATGTAGAATAATATTATAAACCCTGAAAACAACTGAGCGCAATTGGTCTATCTATCCAAAAAAGACAGAGCGCAATTGGTATATCGAACCAAAAAAAACAGAGCGCAATTGGTATATTAAAAGGTCATTTCAAGCGCAATTGGTAAACTCCCCCTCTGATCACTAGCTGTACATAATCGTCTGCAACAGTGTGGTAGAACATGATTCCGTATGGCCTTTATTATCAGCGAACGAACTTGTGCGCATTTTAAGGCACACGATTCCGTACGTATTTTGTACCTAAGACTTTGCAATGTAGCAAGATTTCCATTAGGTTACGTAGGAATTTGACTATTTGATTTAGTTATTGTACACATAATTAAACAACTATAAGTTGACAAAACTTGGGTAAGCTGTTTTGCCAAACATATTACGACTAGGTAAATCAAAAATATTAAAATGTATTAAGTTTTGTTTTTAATATATTTTATATACACTTTATATATTATTTGGCAAACATTTTACGTAACTATAATTATAGTAACATTATTTTATATAACGCACAACAGCGATATAACTACAATCGTTATATAGATATCAGATATAAGTTTTTGTTGTATCATAAAATATTGTGATATCTTAAGAGAACGCCACACCCGCATGTGTTGTCTTCGTCTTACAAACGCGGAACATACCGAATTTACGCTCAGAAATTCAAGTTTTATGCTGTTGGCTTAAAAATTAGAGTAATTGACCTATTATGAAACTTGATGGTACGAATATTATCTGTGTTTTGTTGGAAGTATTTTTACGATATTTTTGTTTTTAAGTGAGTTATAGCGTGTGTAAATAATGTAAATTAAAAATGCCCATAACTCACTTAAAAACTGAATTATCGTAAAAATACTTCCAACAAAACACAGATAATGTTCTTACCATCAAGTTTCATAATATGTCAATTCACTCTAATTTTTAAGCCAACGGCATAAAACTTGAATTTCAGAGCGTAAATATGGTATGTTACACGTTTGTAAGACGAAGACAACACATGCGGGTGTGGCGTCCTCTTAATTATCGCCGTTGTACGAATTATACTTATATAGTCGACAGTCGGCGACGACGTCATTTTGTGTACACAAATTATTGCGGTGCGTTATAGAAATCAAATTTCGACACATATTACATACTACCTACATGGCTACATGCTAGCTATACCTAAATATTCGGTATAAATTAAACAGTAATTTCATAATTAATATTTTCTATGTAAATCAACCAGTCGATTTGTTGATACGAAGTATATAAAACGAAATATTATGTGTAAAATAACTTCTCAATGTAATAAGTAGGTACACTAATACTTAAATTTATTACTAAACTATAAACTGCTATAATTATGTGCATGTAACATAACCAGTAATTGTTTATTGAATAGTGATCATATTAAATATCATGACTTGTAATAATAGTTATGTTACAGACATGCCAGCATTGTATAATATGACATTGTGTACCTACATATATGAAATGATTAGTTAACTACAAGGAGGAGATAATCTACGAGTTTAACTATAATAGTAGCTATAATGCAATAGGTACCCGATATTCATATTATTCGTTTACACCCGGGCATGTAGGGAAAATAATAATAGGTAGTGCTTACCAAGGCTGGATGTTAAAAAGTTAAAATTTAAGTATGTCTATAGTCACTGTAAAATATTATATAGGTAGGAACCTGCAAGGTTAGTTATAAGCTAATAAAGGTGGTGAGTAGGTAACCACTCTAGGTCCATAAAAAAAAATACTTTTGTTTAAATAATTTTGTTTTTAACTTATTAACTTATTCAAAATGTGTATTGCAGTAACTTTTTTTTAGTTACCTAATTATTATTGCCGTGCAGTTAAGTTAATTTTATTTTCGTGTCATGCAAAAACAGCTTGACAATACTGCTTTATTGACACTTTTTCGATTTGGTAATTTATTTTCAATTATATATTATAATAAACTAATTTTTTACACAGTTTAAAAAGTTTAGTTTTGGGTAAATGTTTTCAAAAATCAAAATACTAGGGCAGTTTAAGATTTAAATATTGTAACTTGAAAATAATAGTATATTTTTTTTGTTAACTGTTAACTTTTAACTGAAGACAATTTAATTTAATCAACTTAACTTTCCACAGTTAATTATTTTCATAAACTTGCACACCTCTGGCATTTTATAACTTTTCAACTACATTCAAAATCATCTGTAGATTTTCGTTACTCGATCCGCCACTGACCTCTACCGATACAAGAGGTTATGGCTTATGATCCAAAGATGAAAAAACACTCATCATAGAATAATCCAAGCAGGTGTACCTATAACTTACTATTAATCTTAAAGGGATTCGATTTTTCGATCACGACTGTAATCACATGCACCTCCAGAAAACCAATAATTTATTATTGTTTATTTGAAACTTTCAGAGGTCCCAAAAAAGAACAATTCCATATAACCTTTAAAAGTAAACACACCGTATATTATGTAAAATTTAATTTTTTCTTATATCATTAATATCTCATTGTTATAAAGTGATACATTATGAAATTGCGGAATTTTTTATTTCATAAAATTCTATTCATTGCGGATAAAAAAATTAGTTATAATATATTGTATATATAAGATTTAATGCATAAAAACGTTAAGTATAGGTTTTAGGTATATTAAGGTCCCCCCCACACACTGCAGCGGTGGCGGTGGCGGTGGTGGTTACGGCATAATGAATCCCTTCACAATTTTACTGCCACCGCTGCAGTGTGTGGAGACCTTAATAAAGCTATGAAATGCATAAATGTTTTAATTATTTTGCTTGTTATTACCTAGTTCATTATTTTTAATATTTTGGCCGCCCTGTAAAATTGGGAAATCCTAGTACCCGTGTTACTTAGTTTAAAACAATACTTTATTCTATGGTAATACGCTAGTACCTAGTGCTAATGTTCAAATCGTTCAATATTAATTTCTTCATTTCATCCATTGATACACCCAAAAGGGCAAATGTATACCCCACATAAAGCCATAAAATGCCTATTGCCTAACGTCATATAAAACACTTAAATCACACAATGGTTCTGCCTACTAAATAAAAAGTAAAACAATCCATCAAATTTATTGGTAACACTATTGTTACACAAAATCAACATATTTTGTTAAGAATGATAAGTTTAAAAACAAGTAACATTCTAAACTAGAAAACTGAAGATTATTTTTTGCCTTACTGGTGTAAAACAATTGGAATTTAAATCACTGGCGCTATCTATTAACAAAATAAAGCAAGACCATACAATGTTCGCAATTTTCTACATTAAACCGGCAGAAAAAATTCTCAATGTCAGAGAAAAAACTAAACGATTTATGAAGAGCAAACATCAAGTTGAAAAAAAAAATTGCTTCAAACATTTTCTCAAAATATACTAAAAGAAAATGCAACTCAAAGTAAGGTCTAAGTAGTTTATTTAGACTTGCAACTTGTCACTTAATATTTTAATAATTTTCTTTTTATAATAAGTATTGATAAAACATTTTAAGTTTGACCAAAAAACTTGAAAATGTAAAACTTGATCAGTGATCACACATAAGCTGTCCTTGTAGCAATTGGAAAATATAAAAATACATTCATAAGTTATTGATTACAAATGATTCAATTTTAGATTCTGAGCGGAGCGATGAATGTATTGATTTTACAATGATGAGTGTTTTTTTATTTTTATTTTTGTCTGTGCACACGATAAGTAGACGAAATAATGCTTCGATTTTCAACTTCAGTATCTTGTTCGATGGAAAAGTGAATCTAGTTGGTGCATTCAGGTCATTTTTTAAAATTCCCAATAGCTTTCAAAAGCTCCAGGAAAAACAAACTAAAAATGAAGGAAAACGGGAATTTTTACCCAAAATCGATTTTGGTTTTTGGTGTAACTCTAAAACTAATGACCATAGATACATGAAATTTTCACTGGTTGTTTATATTAGAATTATCTAGACACGATCAAATTTACAAAATATTTTGACTTGTTTTGAGATGTTTACGGACATTATAAATTTCCAATTTTTTTAGTTTTTTTTTTTTTTACAAATGTCAATAAAATTTTATTTGTTGAATAAAAAAGTTTGAAAATTTAATACAAAGCTCCTAATACATTGTTACAATAGTAGTTGAAAAATATTAAAACACACATAGTCACAATTTTTTTTTATAAGCATTTAAAGTTCCAATTTTGACAAAATACGTAAAAATTACGAAAATATGCAAATTATTTTGAGGTAGAAATTCATAAAAATTTTTCTTTTTAAATCTAAGATATGAAAATGTAATACAAGATTCTTCATAAGTTTGTCTACCTTTATCAAGGAAAACAAAAATGTCTATAAGAAAGTCTTATTACATTTTTATGAGGGTTTGAAGTTCATATTTTTACAACCTTGAATAATTACTCTATTTCTCATGTAGCGATTTTCTTATTTTGCTGTAATTCAAAAACGAGTAACTATAGACACTTGAAATTTACACAACATGCTTATTATATCAATTTCTATAATTTATAAAATTTGCAAAGTATTTTGACTAGTTTCAAGTTGTTTACAGACTTTTTAAAATTTGAATTTTTTTTAGTTTTTTTTTTATAAATGTCAATAAAATTGTATTTGTTGAGTCGAAAAGTCTGAAAATTTTATATAAAGCTTCCTATATATTGTTACAATAGTAATTGAAAAATATTAAAAATACATAGGCACAATTTTTTTATAAGCATTTAAAGTTTGAATTTTGACAAAGTTTAACAAAATCTCGAAAATTATCAATCATTGTAATTATAAAATTATAAGATGTTCAGTTTTTATAACTAAGGATTGAAAATTTAAAATAAAGATTCTAATAAATAGTATACATACTGTAAACAAAAAATCTAAAAAATATATAAACACAGTTATTTTTTACAGACATTTTAAGTTTAAATTTGGACGAAATTACATATTAAAATCAATTTTAACGAGTAAAAGTATATATTATAATATTTTTCCAGCATCACTGATAATTTTAGGTTAACAATTAAATAATATGAATAATATTAATTCAACGTACCAGCTACCGTATAATAACAATATCAATATAATTAAAAATATCCTAGACTGACATACCGTTTTACTTTTCTGGGCTTTTTATACACTTTTTGGTCCATGTTTTTACTTTAACTAAATTTTAAAGAATCTTACTTAAAATGTTACATCACCTTTATCAATTTTTAACATTGTACATTTTACTTATTTTGTATAAATACCTACTCATAATAGTTAGAACAATAATTGAATTTGATGATAGTTGAAAATTTGATATTTATAGTTATGTACCTATTTAAAAAAAAATAAATGGTGTTGACAACTAAAATTAATTTGGGTACTCCTCATATTACTTTATATAGGTAATCATAAAAGTATTAACATATTTAGACACATGTATTAGTAGTTATAAAAATAAATAAATAGAGTTGATAATTATTGAAAAATAAGTTAGTGTATTTTTAATTTTTCCTATAATTATACACATAATAAGATACATACAATAAAATATTTATAAATATATATATATATTTATATTAGTATAAATTTACTTTCCAAGACTTTCTATTAACTCTAAGTTTAAAAAAAATCCCAAACCAATAGTACAATAACATTAAATTACATTTTTATATGGATATTCACTCGATTTCTCATGTAGCGATTTTCTTACTTTGTTGCAATTCAAAAACAAATATAACTGTAGATGCATGAAAATCTCACTGAATGTTTATATAAGCATTTTCTATACACCATCTAATTTTAAATATATTTTGAATCTTTTTGAGATGTTTACGGACATTTTCAGTTTTTAATTTTTTTAGTTTTTTTTTCAATAAATATCAATAAAGTTTTATCTGTTGGGCCAAAAAGTGTAAAAATTTAATACAAGGCTCCTGATATATTAATACAATATCATTTGAAAAATATTAAAAATACATAGGCACAATTTTTTTTTATAAAGCATTTAAAGTTCGAATTTTGACCAAATTCATCAAAATCTTGAAAATTATAAATTATTGTAATTAAACAATTTATTATAAAATGGTCAGTTTTTATAACTAAGGATTGAAAATTTAAAACAAAGATTCTAATAAATAGTACATACTGTAATCAAAAAATCTAAAAATATATAAACAGTTATTTTTTACAGACATTTTAAGTTCAAATTTGGATGAAATTACATATTAAAATCAATTTTAACGAATAAAAGTATATATTATAATATTTTTCCAGCATCACTGATAATTTTAGGTTAATAATTAAATAATATGAATAATATTAATTCAACTTAGCAGTCTGTAAAATAACAATATCAATATAATTTAAAATATCCTAGACTGACATACCGTCTCCGCTCAGAATCGTTTTTCGTATATACAATGATATTATATCATTGAATTCAAATTTAATACCATCCATTATAGTACACTGATCTACTTGTACCCTACTGTACAGTGGAGCGACATCCACTTGACCCCCCCTTTTTTTAAAGTTAATTTATAAAAATATTTAAATTAATTTAGCCGACTTCCGATGAAGTCTGGTTTTTTCTTTTTTATAGTGTTTTCAATTGAATTGTTACGAGAGCAAATTAAATGCATCCTCGTGACTAAAAAAAATTGATTAAAGCTGATGTTAATCCATGCTTATGTTGCATATTACTACATCCAACTAATTGTGCTGATCCAACCTCTCCAAATGTATTAATAACTTTGAAGATAGTATCTGAGGATAATTCTTCCGTAGCCATCACTTTCAGAGTTGCGGATTCAATGACTTAATGAGGTTAAATAAATTTGTAGAAGGTTTAAGTAGATGTCCATGGGATATACCTTCAATTAAAATATCTCTCGACAATGTTTGAGATGTTGTCAACGAATCAAGACAATTTGGACATTTAGTGAATCTAGAGGCTTTTTTTGCTACATAACCACTAATATACGCCAATACAGTAATACTGGATCACTTGTAACAGCTATATTGTCAATTATAGGTGTTGGGTAGTTATGTTCTATCTGTACATTTAAAGAAGACATATCTGGATCATCACAGGCGTTTTCTACTATATAGTCAATAGATTGTTGAAATTGTAATCGTTTATTGTCTGGGGTATTTAAATCATGTATACTGAATAATGATAAGATTTCTCCTCCAGAAATATTACTTCCTTTGGGAGGCTTCACCAAGGAGTATGTACTAATATTAGCCTAAATATTTGCATAAATAGAACTGAATCAAGATGATCGTTGGAACCGCAGGAACTTCTCATCATTGAAAAAAATCTCTACAAAAATAATAAGATACCTATGTAAATAGTTTCTGGACATTATAATATTAGGTTTTTTTTTATATTATAAAATATAATAATTTATTGTACATAATATTTTACATATTTTATTCTTATGAGTCGCGTGATAAGACACAATCATTGATATTATATTGCGATCCTATTGCGATATTATATTATGTATGGATGGGTACAGTTGGACCCTGTGATAAGAGTTGGACCCCGTGATAAGAAATTATAGGTGATAACAGAAATTAAAAGTTCGAACACTAACCTCAAATCGCAAAAATTGAAATTGATACCAACCATTCGGCAATGTAAATAGTTCAACTATGATTTTTGAGTATATAAATTTCTCATCCTGGTCTCCAGAACCAAATACATTATTTATCCGTCGGTTGAAATTTCAAATTAGTAAATAACCGTTATTTTAACAAATTTAACGGTCATTTTACGTTTGACACTTCTGGCTGGAGGTTGGTGCTATTTTCAACGT